>LR991094.1:32405000-33005000 GCA_905163515.2 Lymantria monacha | reverse complement strand
GACACAAAAAAATATCAATTTGGTTTATTAACACTTCAAACCTCGAACAAGCAACAATACCATGTCGACCGAAACTGAAAATTGTCTTATCGGTTCTTCAGGATTCCGGGCCATCATATACAATAGCAAAAAATGGGCTCGACTTTTTAAACACGAAAGAGAGAGCTGTCAAGACGACCCCAGCCCGGGCCACCCTGTGACAGTAGTGACCGAAGAAAATGTTCAAAAAGTTGAAAAATTAGTATTGGCCGATCGAAGAATAAAATTGTGGCAGATAGCTGAAGAGTTACAGATTAGTAAAGAGTGAATCGGAGAAATTTTACACCAAAATTTACACATGAAAAAAATCGCCAATGCTCACACCGTAAATACCGTAATCGTACCGCCAATGCTCACACCACTCGACAAACAACGACGACTGGCGAGTTGTAAGGATTTTTTGGAGTTGTATCAGAACGATTTGGACGAAATTTGCAACCGCATTGTGACAGTAGACGAAACCTGGATTCGTCAGTATGATCCGGAGTCCAAACAAGAGTCTATGCAGTGGATTAAAAAAGGAGAAAGACCACCAAAGAAGTTTAAAGTGGAAAAGTCAGCCTCTAAGATTATGGCGACTATTTTCTGGGATAGCGAGGGAATTTTATTAATTGATTACTTGCCTAAAGGAACAACTATGAATAGTCAATACTACGCCAATTTATTGGGTCAGGCACGTGAAGCAGTCGTACAGAAGAGACGTGGCAAATTGTATTGTTTCTGAAAGACAACGCGCACGTTCACACCGCTCGCGTTTCGAGGAATGCTTTTAAAGCCACTGAATACGCAAAAAATGACCATCCCCCTATAGTCCGGACCTGGCTCCCAGTGACGTTTTTCTTTTTTCGAAACTGAAAAAGGAATTAAGGGGGCGAAGATTTTCGGATGACAATGAGATGAACTCAGTTGAAAATGACTCTCCACGAGTTATTTTCAAAAGAAATCTTCAGAATATTATTTCAATGGTTTAAAGACATTGTATATACGATGTGAGAAGTGTATTTCACTTGAGGGTGATTATATTGAAAAATAAAAATTAAAAAACTAAACTTTTTCTTCATTAAGTAACCTAGGTCGCGAACTTATCAGCCGCCTTTTATACAGGGTGTCCCAAAATTCAACGATAAGCTGGCACCAGCAGGTGGACCTACATATGACTACTCGAGAACAGAAAAGAAAAAAATTCTACCTTGATTTTTTTTTTCATTACGACAAAAAAACCAAAATCTTTAAAAATGGACATCCTTTATTATATTATTAAGTGCTATTGCTACAGTTTTACAAGTAATTCTGTGATTTTTTTTGTATTGACAAGGTAAGTAGCACTACTATCGATCACAACCATTAAAAATTCCAGAATATCTATAGTTTTTACACAAAAATCAATCAAAACTATGTTTTTTTCATAAATTATGTAAGATTTTGACTTTCAGTTCACTTTCACTCATCATAGTGAAAAAAAAAAGTATGGACACTACTGTGGCAAATAGTATCAAAAATTGGCGCAACTAACTACAATTCTAAAATGGTATAACATTCAAGGCAAACTAGCCACAAAAATATACTTAGGTGTACTATTTCAAAATAACAACCATATTTCGAAAATTGTTAGTGTTGATAGTAATCACTCTTACTAAGTAGCCAAAATGTTTTTGTAGCAAGTTCCCAGAATTTGAATGAGACATGTGCGTAGTCCGTAGCTCCACAGTCTGAATTATTTTATGGCGAAGCTCGTCCAAGGTTGCAATCGGTTTTGTGCAGACTCTGTCCTTTAGACAACCCCAATAGAAAAAGTCCAGGGGATTTAGATCGGGTGAACGGGGTGGCCACAAGATAGGACCAAGTCGCCCGATCAAACGCCCTGGGTACTCTTGGTCTAAGTACTCTCGCACAGGACGGGCATAGTGAGCTGGGCAACCATCGTTTTGAAACCACATGGTTTGCAAATCACTTAAGGGCACATCTTCTAATAATCCTGGCAACTCATTTTGTAAGAAGTTTAAATAACTATTGCCATCTATGTTTCCTTGTAACTCAAAGGGCCCTATCACTTTGCCATTTATTATGCCAGTCCATAGGTTAACCTTAAATTGGTATTGGGATTGTCTTCTCTCACCAGGTGCAGATTTTCATTGTTCCAGCTATGAAGATTGTGAAGATTTAAATATCCATCTTTCTTGCAGGTTGTTTCATCACGAGGACGTGACGTTTTAAAATTCTATGTGCAGTACTTTTTGGGATTCCCGTTGCTGCTTGTACAGCACGTACAGAGGTAGTTGAATCGTTTTCTATTTCATTGAGAACTTCTTCATCGTGTTCCGATCTAGGTTTTCCAGCGTTTCGCCTGTCAGATGGTATACGACCCTCCGAAAAAGCTTGATACACGTTAATAAATACGCGATAATCCGGATACCTTTGAAGATTAGGGTAACTTGCTCGATATAATCTGCTAGCAGTGTTGGCATTGCATCGGCATTCTCCATAAATTAGGTGCATATTAGCGTATTCTAACGCTGTGTATGGTAGCGGCATGATGAATGCTAAACACTTGAAAATAAGGCAAAACTTCTTTAAAAAAAACACAAAATCACAGTCTAAAATAATGCCAAGTCAGGTCAATTTCCAGGTCACTTAATTCAATCCAAAAGTCGTCAGTACCAGAGCCACTTTAATTAAAACAGAACGGTGTGCAGTAAACAAAGAAGTAGAGCATACTGACTTGCTGTGCTGCTGAGGACATTAATTACTTCTCCACCTGCATTAATGTTACTAAACAATTAGCATCTATCTATCTCCCTCTAACGTATAATCTCTCTATCTCTGTCTAACTTATTTTATGGACTTATGGACTACGCACATGTCTCATTAAAATTCTGAGAACTTGCTAAAAAAACATTTTGGCTACATAGTAAAAGTGATTACTATCAACACTAACAATTTTCGAAATATGGTTGCTATTTTGAAATAGTACACCTAAGTATATTTTTGTGGCTAGTTTGTCTAGAATGTTATACCATTTTAGAATTGTAGTTAGGTGCGCCAATTTTTAATACTATTTGCCACAGTAGCGTCCATACTTTTTTTTTTCACTATGATGAGTGAAAGTGAGCTGAAAGTCAAAATCTTACATAATTTATGAAAAAAACATAGTTTTGATTGATTTTTGTGTAAAAACTATAGATATTCTGGAATTTTTAATGATTGTGATCGATAGCAGTGCTACTTACCTTGCCAATACAAAAAAAATCACAGAATTACTTGTAAAACTGTAGCAATAGCACTTAATAATATAATAAAGGATGTCCATTTTTAGAGATTTTGGTTTTTTTGTCGTAATGAAAAAAAAAATCAAGGTAGAATTTTTTTCTTTTCTGTTCTCGAGTAGTCATATGTAGGTCCACCTGCTGGTGCCAGCTTATCGTTGAATTTTGGGACACCCTGTATATGAATACATTGTATACATGTATGTATAAATATATACACATACATCTCAGCTCGAGTGTCCCCTACAGTCAAACGGCATTTGACCCACCACACCACTACCACGCTAGGGAAACGTGTTGGTATAAAATTTTATTTCGAGTTTTCATTCAGTGATGTTATATGATTACATACGTTTGTCGTCTCTTACGTTCACCAATGGGTAAGATAGAGGTTGGTAAATTACAGTGTTACTGCATCAACACGCCGATAGACTACCCGGTAATAAATATTGCACATCAGTCCATGGAAAGAGACCATCGGTTAGTATCGTTTTCGTATATAGTTGTCTCTATCGCACACTACCTGTGCGCCACTGTTGTCAGTCGTTGTATACGCGCCAAAGAGTGCGTTAGCGTACATTTAGTATAATATATTATGTACACATATAGATGATAACATTATACATATGTAGCTATAGTTCGTTTGAATATCAAATACAAAATGTTCTACATCAGTGATGCGGTAACCATACAACATGTTATTGGTGGGAGTTATTGATATACACGTCGTACAACACACCGCCCACCGCACGACTACACCAAACTGTCATCGAACATTAAGTCTGTCAAAAACAAAACAACACAAAATGACTTTTTGTGATGTTCTATGTGTGAGTTAGTTGTTGGCCGCAAATGACTAACCGTTAAGTGGGAATCAACACATGGCTGGATTCATTAATGCTTTAGAATAATTAATTATGTGTCGATAGATGGCGTTGCAATCGATTACAAGTTCGATCGATGTAGTCTTCTATACCAAACAATGTCTGTTGTAATAATAGTATTTTGTATTGGTGCACAGTGCTGTGGGGTCGCATCGTGACGGGAGAACGTCGTTAGCTAAACTGTAACAGTCAATTTATAATGCACACACAGACGCACGCGCACGCACACGCACGCACCCGGATCTATCCTAAATAAAATCTTGGTACGACATTCAGATATATACGATGCCTATTTATCATGAGACGAACACCAGATCACATCACCTGTTCATTACAAATAAAATTAATACAAACTAACATACACCCAATTATAATAGCTTTTTTTTTTGGCGGCGGGCTATGGAGTGGTCGTGCCTTCGCTTCGGTTCGATCGGATGTTCAGACTTCGCATTTTAACTATTTTAAGTCACAGCTAACTGCTCAGATATTCATTATAATGTTATCCTGTAAATGGCAATGTGATATACATTAGATACACCACGTGCTTACTTCATATACTTAAATAGATAACAAATAATTTAGTAAACAACACATTATTTTTTAATAATAAGTAAAAAGTAAACATGGTGACTGCGAACTATTATTAAAAAATAAACTTATATCGCAGACTTTTTAGTAGATATTATGAAGATACATAATATATTATATACATTATTTTGATCTAAATTATAAGGTTTAGCCAACGTTTGCCCTTTAAACAAGTAAAAATGTTTTGTGAGCAACACATTGTATATGTTATCTTTTAAATGGTCCAGCATTCTCTACAACAATATTCACATACAAATAGGTATAAATGTTCCTATTGAACACTGTGGTCTAATGACACTAATCGCGTTAAGATCCATTGCGTAATATAAAAGCTCTGCACATACACACGTCACGTCACTTTTGTATGTACTGTGTAATGAAGATAACAAATTAATATCACATTCATAGCAGGTATCAACATTGTGCGGTCACATATTGTTAATATAAAGTTATTAAACTCACCTGTAGCTAGCAATTAAAGATATACCCTTAACAAATACCTATAGTCTATAAAATATAGTTTGATCTCTGTGACAGTTGCCACTAGTGATGCACGCTTACGATGTAGTCCGTATTTTTGTCGATAAAATTCCTTATTTTTTAAAGTTATTTGCTACTGCAATTTAAAAACAAAGTATGAAAATCTTATTGAATTTCGAACGAATGATTGAATCGATTATAATTGTAAAACAATCTATGAAAATCTTATTGAATTTCGAACGAATGATTGAATCGATTATAATTGTAAAACAATCTATAAAAATCTTATTGAATTTCGAACGAATGATTGAATCGATTATAATTGTAAAACAATCTATGAAAATCTTATTGAATTTCGAACGAATGATTGAATCGATTATAATTGTAAAACAATCTATGAAAATCTTATTGAATTTAAATCAATGGATTTAATTTAATTTAAACTAAAGCTCTTAGCATAGCTGGGCATTAACTCGTTAATCCGTTAATCGTTAATTAACGAAGTTAACATTTTGATTAACAGATTAACTATTAAGTTAACTTTTAAAAATGTTAACGGACACGTTAACTTCCGTTAATATGCAAGAAGTCCGTTAATCGTTAATCCAATACCTAATACTTACCGCACGGCACTGACAAGTGCGGGTGGCGCGTGGCAGCGAGTCAAACAAAAACAGAACTAGATATATTTTGCCGGCGCGTGCGAGTGAGAAAGAAAATTGCGAAAAGATTTGTTTCGTTTGATCATTTCTTTACTTCAAAATGTTAATGTTCATGAAGGGAAATATGCACCTACCCGACGATTAAATTACACATTCGAATTATACAAGTATTTTGTTTTGTTCCTAACCTGTTAACTTCCATAACCTAAACCACAAGTTTTATAAGTTCACTTACGCAACGATATAAAGATGAAATACACATATTAACGGATTAACGATTAACGTTAACTTGCGTTAATTCTTCCGAAATGTAACGCTTTAACGTTTAACGAAGCTAACTTTTTTTGTAGCGGTTTAACGATTAACGAAGTTAACTATTTGATTAACGGTGCCCAGCTATGGCTCTTAGTTAATTCTTTTTATTAATCGAAAGGAGTAGGTACATCTATGTTCATAGTCACTATTATCATCATCCCTTTTTTTTTTTTTTTTTTTTTTTTTTTTTTTTTTTTTGAGGGGTGGGCTACGGTCGGCGCACCCCTCGCACCACTCCGTCCGGGGTGACAGAGGGGCGCAAGCGCGCACACCCGCAACCCACCCGTGACGTCGCCTTCGTCGTTGGGCCGACCACCGGAGCAGAGTGACTTGACGTCAGTGGTCGGCCCGACGGAATACCCCTGAGGAGTACCCTCTCCTCGACCGACATCCCCCCCTCGGGTAGGATGTCGGTCTTTCCTCACGCGGTCGGCCTCTCGGCGGGTGACGGACTAATTCCCCGATCCAGTCACCCGCGGCCTTGGCTAGGGCGGCATCAGGCGCAGGTAATCGCGCCTGCGCCGCCCCAGTCGCCGGCGGCGGCTCGCGCCGTCGAGGAGACGCTCCTCGCGCACGCGCTCCGCCGCCTCCTTCCGCGAGACTACTGCCTCGCAGAAGGTTGCGACCGCGTCCCAGTTCCTGACGCTGTCGAGCATCGCCCTGGCGATGGTCGGCAGCGTCAGGTCGGCACCGATGATTGCGACGAGTTCACGACGCTGCTCTGCCCAAGCGGCACAAACCTCGAGCGTATGCTGCGCCGTGTCCTCGTCGCAATCGCAGTGGTGGCAGGACGGTGTACTCTCCCTCCTGACGACCTTGTGCAGGTATTTGGCGAAGCATCCATGCCCCGTCAAAACCTGCACCAGTCGGAAGGAGAGCACCCCGTGCCGCCGTTCCAACCACTGCATCAGCACCGGCCGGAAGGCCTCTACGGTCCGCACACCGAACCGAGGCCTCTCCAGCCGGACTGCCCAACGGGCAATGACATCTAGGCGGGCGTCAACGCGCCAGGCGGTGAGTTCCCTCAAAGAGGCCACACCGCCCTCCGCGCGCACCCCCGACACCCGCCGATACAAATCGGCGAGCATTTCCGCCTCCAGGTCCCACGGGGGACTCCCGGCCAACAGGCACGCTGCCTCCGTCGCCACCGTGCGGTACCCGCGTACAGCCCTGACCGCCATGGCCCTCTGTGGTCGCCACAGAAGAGCCCTGAGTCGGACGGTCAGGGACCCCGCCCACACCGGTGCGCCGTACAGGGCCATCGACCGGACGACCCCCGTGTACAGCTGTCGGCACGTAGCGCTCGGTCCGCCCACATTCGGCATTAGCCATGAAAGGGCGGACGCCGCGCCGACGAGCCGCGGAGCGAGCCTGCGGAAATGCTCCCGAAACCACCAATGCCCGTCGAGCACCAGGCCCAAATACCTCATATGGGCCCGGATGCTGATGTCAACCGAATTGACGGTGATCGAAACGCCGATGGGAGGGCCCATGCGGGGCCCATGGAACAAGAGGGCCTCCGTCTTGTCCAGGGCCACCCTCAACCCCAGCGCCTCGATCCGCCTGACGATCTCTTCGGTGCCGAGAGTCGCCAGGCCTGCCGCCTCCTCCAGCGTCCTACCGCGGGCTGTGACGAGCGTGTCGTCGGCGTAACAGATCACGCCCAGCCCGGGTAGGAGGCTCCCTCTCAACGCCCAGTCGTAGCCGATGTTCCACAGGGTGGGTCCAAGGACCGACCCCTGTGGGACACCGCACGTCATGGGCGTTCGCACAACGTCCCCTACTCGGTTGGTGTAGAGGACGCTGCGCCCCTCCAAATAGTCTGCCACTAGCCGCCTCAGGTAAACTGGCACTCCGTGGTATCGGAGCGCCTCCCTGATGCAGCTAAATGGCAGACTATTGAATGCGTTGGCGATGTCCAGGGACACCACCAACAGCACTCCTCCGCCGGCGACGGCCTCAGTCGCCACGGCCCTCAGGCGCAGCAGAGCCGCGATCGTCGAACGACCCCTCCTGAACCCAAACTGGGCGTCCGACAGATCGGGCCCCGTGCCAACGAGGTGCCGCTCGATGCGGGCAGCCAGCACCCTCTCCAATAGCTTGCCCGCATCGTCGAGCAGCACGATAGGCCTGTAGGCCGAGGCCAACTCTGGAGACCGTCCCGGCTTCGGCAGGAGCACCAGCCTCCCCTCCTTCCAGCACCCAGGGAACCGCCCGGACGCTAAACACGCGTCGAACAGCCCCCTGAGGCGGGGACACAGGTGGTCGAGGACCAGGGCCAGCACGCGGTTGGGAACACCGTCGGGCCCGGGGGCAGTGGATTTGCCGCGCATGCGCGCCACCGCCACCCCCATCTCGGTTGCCGTGATGGGCGGAACACTGTCATCGTCGGCCTCCCGGTCAGTGTCTGGCGAAGCCATGACCGGGGGCGTGTGCTCCGCCCGTCGCGGGAACAGGTCCTCGACGACCCTGGTGAGGAGGCCGGGCTGGAGGGTCTCGGTGAGGGGGGGGGGCCCGCGCGCGGAGCTTACTCAGCGCCGCGCGATAGGGGCGACCCCAGGGGTCTCGATCGAGACCGTCCAGCATCTCCTGCCGACTGACGTCCTTGGCGGTACGGACGGCCAGCCTGAAGGCCGACCGCGCATTGCGGTAGCCCTCATAAAGCCGGCCCTCCCGCTCCTCATCACGATGGTGCCGCCGGCTGCGGGTGTAAGCCCTCCGGGCGCATATACATGCGGCCCGAAGATCCGCCAGCTCCCGGGACCACCAGTGGACAGCCCTTTTCGGGGGCAGACACCGTACACGGGGCATGGCCGCATCGCAGATCTGCGTCAACGCATTGCGGATGCGGCCAGCCTCGGCGTCCACCCCGTCCAACTGGTGGGCAGAGGACAGCCATGAGTGGACGATGGCTGCCTCCGCCAGCAGGTCCCGGTCCAAACGACCCACAGCCCATCGCGGGAACGCGGGACGTCCGTCCGCCTGATGACCCCTGCCGGGCGTCGGGAGGGTCCGGGAGACCTCCATCCGGATATACCGGTGGTCCGATAGGGTCTCAACCTCCTCCGCGACGCACCAGCTCCTCACGCGTGCGGCGACAATGGGGCTAGCGAACGACAAGTCCACTATCGACCCGCCCCGCTGCCGCACGCACGTATGCACCGAGCCCCTGTTCAACAAACAGAGGCCCAGTGCCGCCGCCCACTCCTCGACCGCCCGTCCTCGGTCGTCCGTCCTGGGGGACCCCCACGCCATGGACTTGGCGTTGAAGTCCCCCAGAACGAAGACTTGGCGCGGTGCCAGTCGCCGTAACGAGGCCCCTAAGATGGTGAGGGAGACCCCAAAATCAGTCACGCTCCTGTTAGGGGAGAGATAGACTCCGAAAAGCGTAATCTCTCCCCAGTCCGCCGCGACGTATCCGACGCCCCTATCCCTAAGGGTCAGGGACGACGAAGGCCACGACGTGGAGGCGACGATTGCCACAGTGCCGTCGGTGCTACCCAGCCAGTTAGGTCGGTCGGGCACCACGTACGGCTCTGCGGCTACGGCTACTGCTACAACCACTCCGCCATGGCTTGCAGGAAAACGTCCTGCGCACCGGCGGAGTGGTTGAGATTGGCTTGGAGGAGACGGATGGCTTCGTGGTCCATTAACGGGCCGTATCCATCGTCTCCTCCTCCGCGCTAACGGGCGATCGGGTCGCGATCGGAGCGGGAGCGGGCCCGGTCGATGAGCCGCCCCGCCCCTTTGGGGCCGATGCCGGGGGTCTGCAGTCCCCAGAGCCCATGCGGTGCTTGGCAGGCCTATTGCCCGCCGCACACGCGGGGCAGTGGGGCACCGCAGAGCACGATGCTGCCTGGTGCCCAGCCTGACCGCAGCGGAAGCATAGCCCGCTGCAGTCAAAGCAGTTGCGACACGTCGGTCGGGTATGCCCGACCGCCATGCATTTGTAACACCTCGCGGGCCGGGGCTCCAGCACAGTTACCCGCGCCGAACTCCAGCCCACGAGGAGCCTGCCTGAGTCGGCCAATTTCTTGACCGACTCCACCGGGCACTGCACCCAGACAGCACCGACGCCGCCCGGACCAGGACGGATGGTGCCAATCCGGACGGTGTCCGAGGCACATCCGGTACGCACCATAATGGCCTCCCGGACGTCTTCCACCGTCACGGAATCGTCCAGACCCGTGAGGCGCATCTCTGCGCACTTGACGGGCCTGGCGATTCGGACTCCATCCTCCGGCCCGAACAGCCCCCTCAGCTTCGAGGCCACACTATCAGCCGCCTTGGCGCCCTCGGCCCCAGGGAACTCGAGAATTCGAGCCCCTGTCCGGGCCTTGCGGGTCCTCGCCTCGACGCCCCCGATGTCGGAGACGTCCAGCTCCCGCCGGGCGCGTCTTAGGACAGCCTCATAGTTGAGGCCCCTCTCGGCCGCCTCAGGCAGCACGGTGATAATGACCGCAGCTGTCTTCGGCGACTTGAGGCCCCTGCGCGACCTCTTTCCCCCTTTGTCGGCTCCCGCCTGTGGAGCAGCAGCCACAGCGGCACTCTTGGCTGCCGCTCTCCGTTTCTGACCGCGTTCCTTCCTGCTCCGCCCAGCCACCTGCCAGCCCTGTTCGAGCCTGGCAGCGGCGCTGGGCACAGCAGGCGCAGTCGCGGGTGCGCTGGCCGGAGCCTGCGGTGCAGCCGCTGGCGCCCGCCGCTGCCCGGCCTTGGCGGGAGCCGGCACCGTGCCGGCCTTCTTCTTGGCCCCCTTAGGCCCACCTACGGCCGCAGCATAGCTCACCACGCGGCCACCCTGACAGGGCAGCTGGGTGGGAGCTGACGCTTGCGGCCGCTTCGTCCTGTCTGTGGCGGGCGGCAGCCGGAGGGGTGGCTCGGGTGGAAGACGATCCGCCACGGCCTGGATGCGCGCATCCATCATCAACTCCAGCCTGGCGAAGATGACGCGCATCGCCTCCTCCGGCACACCGTGCACCGCAGGGAGCGGCTCCTCCCCTTTCTTGGGCCTGCCACGCTTCCTGACGGTGCTCACGGCCAGCGCCGCGGGCACAAGCGGCGCAGCAGGCACCACGGGCGCAGGCGGCGTCACAGGCGCAGGCGGCGTCACAGGCGCAGGCGGCGCCACGGGCGCAGAGGACGGGCCCGCCCTCTCCAGCGCAGCCCGCTTTTGCGGCGAGGCCAGTGTCGGCGGCATGGCTGGCACTAAAAGTGCGAATTGAGACCGCAGGTCGGCCACGTCCTTGGCCAACCCGCGGTTCTCCTTCCGCACCGCTGACAGCTCCGACTCGAGTCGCCGGTTTCGCTCTCGCAGGCCGGAGACCTCCCTACTGAGGCGGGCGTTTGCGGCCTGCAGGGCCGCCACCTCACCGCCTTGATCGCCCGGACCCGGGACCGATCTCGCCGCCACAGCTGACCCACGACCCCTCCGCCCACGGCGCGCGGTCGGGACCTTGGGAGGAGGCATGACGACACTCCCCTCCGAGTCGGAGCTGCCGCCCTTGTACAGGGGGCGCTTCCGGGCACTCGGGGGAAGGGTCTCCTCCCTCTCCCTGACATTCAGGGCCACCGTCAGAGCCTTCGCCGCAGGGTGCGGCTCAGACTCCTCGGCGGCCTCGGCAGCCGAGCTGCCCTCCTCCATACTGGACGGCTCTGTGGCATTGCCGCCCTCGTCCCGGCTTCGGTCAACCTCCTCGTCGGACGGCTCTGCGGCTTGCCCGCCCTCGTCCGACAGCTTCTCCAGGGCCGTATCGGCATCGGAGCTTCTGCGGCTCTCCAACGACGGCCCTGCGGCTTTACTGCCGCCCTCCCTCTGCGACGGCTCTGCGGTGGATCCGCCCTCGTCGCTCGACAGCTCCGATGAGCTGCCACTCCTCGTCCCCTCCTTGGACGGCTCTGCGACATCGTCGCCCTCGTCCTGGGACACACACCTGCCTGCGGCGCTACCACCATCCGATTGCGACGGCTCTGCGGCATCTGTGCCGCCCTCGTCGCTGGGAACGCTGGTCTCGCGGCGTGCCGCGACCTTCAGCGCCTCCCTTTCCTTCTTAAGTCGGTTGGCGCGCCGTTTAACGCGCTCGCCGGCTAGGGTGATCACCTTCCTGCGCTTCTTCTTTTTTATTGGGGCCTCTATGATAGGTGCCGGGCCCTCGGCGGACGCCTCGAGTCCTAGGGACGAGGCGTCGTTTGTGTCAGTTTTACATTGGCTTAACAAGGCCTTGAGGTGGGAATCACTATAATTCCCGTCGGAAGAATTTTTAAATTTGGAAGCATTCATAGTGAATCCCACGAGTATGGGAGAACTAACGGTCGACCCGGGCAGAGATCCCTGTACCCGGGCAAGCCTACATTTACCAACCAGGGGGTCGGCCGGTACCCTGGCTGGAGCGTGCTAACGACAGAACAACCCATCTGCCATGCATCTTCTCGCCGCACGCCAGAACTTAAGATTCTGGGTGATTTCCGAATTCGAATGTTAATTCGAACTCTTTATAGAATTATCATCATCCCTGGAGCATTCCTGTAGGTTGGTGATGAGTTCTTGCTCACAGATTATTTCATGAATAATCATGTTTATTTTATAAGAGAAATTATCTTTTTAATATAAAATGGATGTGATGATGAATTATAATTGATGTCTAATACTAAATTAACACAATTTACTTATTTTTTAGGTTTATATAGGTTATGTATTGGTTTTACTTGTTTTATAAATAATTAATAAGAATATAATTGATTTACGTTTATCGATTGTCCCATCTCTATCTTATTCTCAGTTCAGCATGACCTTGTATTTGCGTAAGCATCATATTTTTTAAAATAGTTACTAAGTATTTTAAAACACATGAGGTACAAGTTTTGGTGTAAATATTCTTATTTTTATATTCGTAATTCAGTTGAAATATAACTGGCACGTAAAAAATAAAAATATAAGCGATACAAAATAAAATTGTAAACATGACGCGTATTCAAAATTACTTCGTCGGTTTTGTAGCTATCTGTCACAGAGATCAAGGTATATTTTAAGGACTATAATGTATGTGACTTGTTCACATTACAGTGAGTGTGCCATATGTATAGTTATATTGATAAAGTAAATATGTCATTGTAATCTGTAATGATGCGGCGTCATCACATACGCTGGCGCCTGGCACCTGGCACCCGGTGCACCGCCGGTATATTGTGTGCGGTAAGCCGGTTCGACGAGCACACCTGCACCGCGCCGCCCCTCACATATTGGCATACTCACGGACGTGTGCAGTGTGCAGTATAATGCAAACACAAGATACGTATTGAATATATAAACGTGCTGTAAGTTTATATCCTCATTAGTATAGAACACGCGGTATCCGGCCGACGGCGCTGGCGACGACGTGACGGCCGCGCCGCGCCGTAGTGCGGTGACTAACGTTACTTTTACTTTTAAATCGTAAGTAGCCGTTGTGTGTACATACATGGCGCTGTGGGAGCTTTTACTGTACTGTGTGTCACCGCGTACGTACCGTACTAATACCAGCTACATAGCTAACTATATACATAGCTCAACTGACAAAACGAACGATCCAATTCAAACAGCACCGGTTCGATTTTTGATTTTCCCTTTATATAGTGTTGTGACCCCTCAGCGCTCACCCACAGTCCGGGTAAAGTTGTTATACTCACCTACGGCTAACAACTGAGTCACACAAAATATAAAACAAATATATTATGTAGAACAACCATATAAATGACTATTAAAATCTAATTTAAATGTTAAATACTTCTATACATTTACGTATTTATTAAGCGCGTTGTAGAAATAGGGATCTTATGATGAAAATTTTAAACACGTATCCAATCAATTAGTAACAAATGTATTTAAAACTTTCAACAATAATACAATTGTTTCAGTTTTGTTACTTTATCTCAGCTCATATGTTGGGCTCGAGCCTCCTACATAATGAAAGGGAAATTGATGTACTATATCACGCTGGTCAGATGTGTTGGTATGGGGTTTTGTTTCGAGTTTTCCTTCTCGTGCATATTCTTACGCCGTTACCAAACGGATAACGGGTTTTGTTACATATTTAGTTCATTTATTTTCCTTTGTAAAAATAGGTATATAATAATATTAATATAAATGTTATTTTTTAAGTTATTTCTTTTTCTTTTTTCCTTTTTTTTTTGATAAGTGATGTTGTTACAAGTGGAGTTTAGTTAGCAACACCCGGGGCACAGTCAGGTCGCCGCGCCGCCTCACATTGTGTTGTGTGTGTGTGTGTAGTCAGTTGTTAGCCGCAATGGTTATGACAACTGTACCCCGACTGTTATCATCACGATACCACAGTGACATCACACATTACTGTATAGGTATATACATACCCAGTATTTAGGTACGAGTTAAACGTTAGCACCAATGAGGTGGGATCGTGGCGCCCGTTGTACGGTCACATACAGTATGTCACCCCCCTGTCTATAGTTGCGTTAATGAGTGTTAGATATACGTTCAGACGTGGTGCACTCGCTACACTCCCACCCTTATTAGTGAGCTATATTTAGGTGTGTACGTGACGTGTGAGGGCCGACAGCGCGCTCCCCCCTCACACACACACATGTATATATACATACTAACTGACATATAATTGTATTATCAGTGAAGTTGTTGACCTTATTGTTGTTATCATAGCGTTATGTAACACCAACGCGACCGCCACCGCCGCCGTCGTCATCACGTACAACAATACCAAATATATCTATTGTTTAACTAATTTGTATAAAACTAACTAACGACACCGACCGACCCCATGACACCAACAAAATGTCTATTGATTGGTTCGTTATCACGCTAAGATAATCTCAACATTTGTTTTCAAAAACTGTATCTATATTTCGATATTTGACTGCACATATGACGTAGTACCGCGCCAGTGTCGTGGCCTCGGTTCCCACACAGGACAACACTGCGATCCAACAAAGTGTTGTCCTGAGTGTGGATGTAATTAGTCTGCGTTAATCTCATGTTGGTAAAGTCGCCCGCAATGCATGGATTATTCGTTTAGTGCAATGTGTTGTTGCCAGCGTCGCTTCATCGACATAAAGTATTACAATGTGATGGTGCCTCACTGTACTCGTATATTAATTTTACAAGTACGTGAGCGATCATTGCTTCACTTTATTTTTTCGCATTCCAAATGTTTTGTATAAAATATGCGAGCTATATTGTATGTAAATAGTTATCGTTTATTCTTCTTTCTTTTTTTATAATAAAATTGAAGTTTATTTTGGTAATATGAGATTAGAACAGTCTCATATTACTAGTTCAATAGCATTACTTATAGACTGCAGTGCATCGCACTACGACCATTACGAACGAAGCAGCTTGTATAGATGGCAGTGAAATGAGAAATATATAGTAATACTAGCTTCTGCCCGCGGCTTCACCCGCGTAAATGGTTACTTTCCTAAAGTTTTTCATCCCCTATTTTTATTTTACCCCTTAAGGGTAAATTGTTTACGAAATTTTAATGTCATATTTATTTACATCTAATCAATTGCCTAAAAATAAGTGTCAAACTGGCTTTAAAAATGACAATACTTTCTTACAACTTTTCATGACCCTTTACGACCGTCTTTTTCATTAAAAGTAGCCGAAGTGTCCTTTATCAGGCTCTAGAGTATCTGTGTACCAAATTTCATTTAGATCGATTTAGTAATTTTGGTGTGAAAGAGCGACAGACAGACAGAGTTACTTTCGCATTTGTAATATTAGTAAGGATTGGTCGTCATGCGTTGTACTGCAGCCGTTGTCATTGTAACTGATGAGATAACAAAATTTGTGATTGATGTATTATCGATATTGTTAATGTTAATATTGCTACGACGACGGCGACGTGTGTATTCAAACAAAATAAAATCATTATAGATGTAATACCTAGCAAACGTATCACAGCCGCGGCTAGCTATACGTACGTACGTACATACACACAGACCAATATCTATACATATATATGTGTATAATACATCTCAACAGTGCGGTATATTAATACGTTCGTGACTCACTCGCCGTATACTTCACAAACAGTTTTCACATTTTTGTATATTATGTGTTTGTTAAACCACCGCCATGTCCAATGGGTACTATAGGTATATGTGTAGGTACGTACGAGGCCCCCCCTCGTGTCACGCGACACTTAGTTAATTAAAGCTATTAAAGGGCCGACAACATGTTCTAAGTACCTACTACAGTACAGTTAGGTACCTCCTACGTATACGACGATCGATCCCTCGCTTAAGACTTGACATTATACCACTTATACCAATTAACTGTACATAGACATACGATGCAAAATGTCATTATAACTACAATATTTTAGTGCTTAAATTACGAAAGTGGAAGGATGTAGGTACCGGGGGAGACCGAGACTCACCTACCTAGACCAGATTGGTCACGTACTGATGGAAGGTGGAGTCAAGGATCTTCGAAACCGGCGAGCGTGTATGAAGAGAATTATGAATGTTGAGGAAGCGAGTGAAGTATGCAGAGATAGAGTTCTCTGGCATTCTGTTCTCTCTGCCTACCCCGCAAAGGACATGGCGTGATGGTATGTGTGTGTAAATTACTAAGATTTAACATTTAAATTGCTAGGTTGTTTATATATACTTATTTACGAGCAAAAAATGAATGTCACACGTAGAATTCCAACCCAGACCTATTGGAAATCCATTCCTATCGTTATACCATATAGACAAATATGTTCATTCGTAAACAATTTTATATAACTCGGCATGTTAATTACTAAATCTCAGTAATTTGGATAATATGCTCGTGTCACCGTTTGATACAATTGTAACTGAAAAGTTAGAGTATTATATCTGTACAACGTGTTATCATTGTCCGGTAGATGCCGCACGTCTACTATATAGGCATCAAAACAATACGAGCCGCAAATTGATTGTCATACGACACACGCAGCACACGCTTGTCTAAATATATTTTTTTATTGCTTTTGATGGCAAACGAGCGAGCAGCACACCTGATGGTAAGTGTCACTGCTGCCCATGGACCTTTGCCATACCAAAGGTTTAGCTAGGCCGCTGCCTACCAATATAAACCCCTAACACACCCGGTTGGGCTTCCAGTTCGCTCGCTCATCAAACGAAGCGCAATAGCACGTTGTCAGTACTCAGACGTCGACCTTCTGCTCAGTGTGGAGTGTACCCCGGACGGACCGGCCCGCGGCTGCAGACAGAGAACTGGCCACAGCGTGGTCCTACCACTGCCAGGACATACGCACCAGTAGTACAATTGGTACGTATGTTCAATAAGCACGGGTTGGAGTCCCACGTGTGACATTCAATCATCATTGTTGGTATGCACGCACATGTGTACGTCTTAATGTGTTATACAATGTAATAGTTATTTATATTTGCTAATCACAAAAACAAGCAGACATATCTACACACGTCTGTGTTATACACTATATAATCATCATCGTTTTATTATTATATCATCATTCTACTATATTCATCATCATTTTATCAAATACTATACATGTATAACTACCAGACCCGGCCACGCGTTGCTGTGGCTAAGGTAGCCTCAGTAACACGTACCTAGTGGTTATGCTAATAAATTGTAGCTTATATGAAACTTTTGTACGTTTAACATAGCGCCATCTACTAAATACTCAATCCAGTCAACAGATACCGCCATCTGTTAGAATCATTTGGAGATAACAGATAATTGTGTCTGTCAAATAATAGACCAATAATTTGCAATAAAATAATATTGCGACTATAAATTGAGATGGAAGCTATCCTATCTTTTAAGTTGGATCAAACTACACATGCTGTGAAATTTGATTAAAATCGGTTAAGTACTTTAGGAGTCCATCGCGGACAAACAACGTGACGCGTAATTTATACATCATATTAAGAAGATAATAATAGCCTTTTATTCAGACCAGGGGCGGCTCCAGCACATGTAGCGCCCGGGTGCAATCAATAACCAGGCGCCCTCTTGTATCAAAATGCGTAAACAAAATAGAATAGGTTGATAGTTACAACACGTTCGACTAAACGCCGAATCTCGCTGGAATGCGTTGTCGCATGCTTAGTCTCGTTGTTTTGACACAAAACCAGGTAAACACGATCGGATTATGAAGTTACAGTGAGCATGGCGACAAAGCAACCTACCCAAACCTGTCAAATAACGCACCCACTACGTTTATAAACGGTTAGGCACTCGCTGCGTACGGTGCGCCCGCTCCGTACGGAACATTATAGTGGAGGCTCTATATGTCCCGAGCAGCTCTCGGCGCCCACTAACACCCAGCGCCCGGGTGCATCGCACTATCTGCACTATAGGTAAAGCCGCCCCTGATTCAGACTAAACACTTACAACAAATATTAGTAAACAAATTAATTATAACAATGTTAGAATATTGATTGAACCGTTTCTATAAGTACTATGTATTTTTATTTTAAGTTTTTTATTTTTTTAAATTATGGTCATGTATCATAGTTTTCTTGAATTGTTGTATGTCATCTTTTCTATGTGGTAAAGGCTTCCTCCAATCTTTTGCATTCTGCCCTTTTTCTAGCCATTCTAGCCCAAGTTGTTCCTGCTTTGCTGCCTGATATCATCTTTTTGCTTTGGCCTGACTTGTTGTATTTCGAACACTATTGTACACTCGAATTAATACGATGACGAATGACTGCACAGATAGTGTAGTGGTTAAGATACTGGTATTCTGTGCCAGTGCCGTGGGTGCGATTCCTACGCAGGACAATACTTTGTGCGATCCACAAAGTGAGTATCCTGCCCGAGTGTGAGTCTGGGTATAATTTGTATGCGTTAATTGCATGTTTGTAAAGCCCCGCGGTGGCGGGCTACGGTGTGATTACACCCCGCTAAACCGTCCGGGGCGACGGACGAAGCGGTGCGCGACCCCGTAGAACCGCCCAACAACATACCTATCGACGCCATGCACGTCATAACCACTTGTGGTCGATGCAACGTGTGCAGTACATAGTACATATTGCAAGTAATATTACGACCGGCCGGGCCACCTGTCCGAGGTCCGCGCCACTACTCGTGAATGTAATCAGTTGATCAGACGACACCAGCTGTAGTTGTCACTGCTCGAATTATGTTTGTTCGTATCATGTTATGTACCTACATTATATACATGAATCCTTACTAATATTATAAATACGAAAGTAACTCTGTCTGTCTGTCGCTCTTTCACGCCTAAACTACTGAACCGATCTAAAATTTGGTATTATACATATATAATTTTGGTATTTGGTGGTCTGAAATTTGGTACACAGATAGTCTATATGTCCTGATAAAGGACATAGGCTACTTTTTAATGCAAAAAGAGCAGAGTTGGGCTGATTAAAATCAAGTGATTAAAATCACGATTAAAATCATGATTTAAATCGCTTGATTTTTAAAATTAAAATCATAATTTAAATCATTTTTTTTTTTAATTTTTATTCAGAACCAGATAACAACATAACATAAAAGTTTTCTCAAAAATCAAAAGAAGTATCTGCTTTTAGCAAAAACAACAAAAAAGAAGTACATAATTCCAAATTCTTAAACTAAACGTAACACCTAAATTTTATTACCGTATATTTTCAGTCTATTCATTTTCGTTATACAATTTAAACAAAAACACGAGTTTTCCTCCTTTTTCTATGCCTAATCTGATTCTAATATCCGAGTGTACAAGACCAAAAGAGCTAAATACGCGTTCTACTGAAGCTGAAGAAGCAGTTGCACAGAGGAACTGTTTTATTATTGGCAACTGTTTCAAGATTTCCGGCTCATCATTTTGTGATAACCACCATTGTAGTCCGTTTACATTTTTTATTACTTCGTCCGAAAACATAACTTGCTTAAATGGAGCACTGCGGGCATTTAACTTTATTACTAAAGGTAACAGTCCATTGTTTTCATGTAACTCTTTAATTGTTTCTAAAGCTATATTCTTTTCTTCTGGTGTTAACTGGTATTTTGTTTTTTGTGGATTCAACATATACGCTATAAAATGATATGGCGTTAGTGCTTGCTTATATCGATTATTAAATTGTTGTGTTTTTTGTAATGGTAATTCCACAGATTCATCAAAGATATATTGTAAATGTTTCCACTGCTCTACAGTATCTGCGATAGTAGCATTTTTCCTCTGCACAGTATCAAGAGCAACTGATATAGATTTTAAAATGTTTAAATAATCTTGCGCTGCAGGTTTAATCGCAATATTTGAAACTTTTCGGTAAATAGTGGCATCAATCTCGTTTTTATTTTCTTCGCAGATTTTTAATATGATGTCTAACTGAGTGACATACATCTCTAAGCAGTTGCCAAGGCTATTCCATCTCACATCGCTTGGAAGGACTAAAGCGCTGCCTCCTGCTTGACTGAATTTAGCTCTAGCCAAATGGTTATTTCGAAAATATTTAACAATTTGGACCACATGTTCTATAACGTCTTTAACTTGAAAGTACTTGGACAGTAAATTAAAAATATGTGCAGAGCAGCCATAAGTTATAACTTTTGCGTTCATTTTTTCTTCTAATGTTTTTCTCATAAGTGTCATATTTGCGGCATTGTCTGTCACAAAAGATTTTACGGTACACTTGTATTTTAATTCACATGAAGAAATCAGGTCACAAACTATTTGAGTTAAATATTCTGAAGTATGTGGATTTCCTGATGTATCTATAGTTTCGTATAGGAGGGCTTGTCCATCTTCAGTGGTTATCGTTGCGCATATCACTGGTTCGTTGTGCACGTTTGACCACCCATCAATTGACATATTTACGGACTGTCCTGAAAGGGAGGAGAAATATTTTTCTTTTTCTTCTTCATAGATTTCGTCCAAAAGACTTGTTGCTACCGTTTTTCTCGAGGGCGGTGTATAACCAGGCCTTAATAACTGAATGGCTTTTTTCACCTCTAAATTCTCAATACATCTGAAGTTCGAATTAGTAGCAAAAATAGCCTTTGCTATTTGTTTGTCAATTTTATGTTTTTCAGCAGTTGAAGTCCGCATTACAAAACTACTCATGGTACTCATGGTAGGCTGAGTTTCGATTGCTTTCTTTTTTGGACTGGCTCAAAAGTTGTTGGACTTGTTGGTGTTGGTACTTTCGTCATGAGTGAACTACAACTTGAGGCAGATGATGTGCTAGCAAAACTGTCAAGCGACATTCGACTCTCTGGAAAGAGAAAAAACATAACTGAAAATTGATATTGATTAATTATAATTGATGATATATTGATATAGTATTGAATTATTGATTTTAAAATAAAGTTAAAATGTTCAATAGAGATGTAAAAGCAAATTTATTTTTTTAAGTTGAAAAAAATTTATAATTAAGTAAGTATAGAAGAGTAAAGATAATCTTTAATAATTAACCTAGGAAAGGTCGCGTTAAAAAAGTTACATTAAAGGCCACGCCACGTGTTACATTTCACCTAACATTTAAAAACAAAAAACAATCATATATGCCTAAAATATAAATAAAATAAAATTAATAATTTAATTACCTGTATTCCTCTCTTGATAATTACAAACATCGTGGTGGGCTTTAAGTCCTTGGACTAACCCTTGAATATCTTTCTTGCACTTTCTACAAATAGCCCTACACCCCAATTTATTTGGATTTGTTGTCTTAATATAGAACTGCAATATTGGGTCCTCTTTTCTTCCACTCATTTTACTTTATTTATATGTTTTCACTTCACTTAACTAACTTAACTAAACTAGCGAAATGCGTGAACGTCAATTTATAGGTTGAAAAGGAAAACAAGCCTCGACACGACACGACAGGAATATTCTTTCAAAAAGCACAACAAACGCGTTCGTGCCTCACTTGGCACTGTATAGTGAGTGAGTGTATAGGACAGAAGGAAAACAAATCGCGACAAGAATTTTCTTGCAAGAAGCAAGAAGCGCGACAAATGCGTTGTCACAAGTTTTTGAGGCGCAAATTGTATTATAATTTTTAGACTTATACATTAAAATAATTAACAATAATTTCAAAGAATCAAAATGTTCAAATTTTATGTTCAAATTTAAAAAATCAAAAAAATCAAATAAATAAATCATGATTTTTTTAAAAAAATCAATGGTTTTTGATTTTTTTAATAAAAATCAGATTTTGCCCAACCCTGAAAAAGAGGGTTGTAAAGTGGGATGAAAAGTTGTAAGGAAATACCGTGATTTTTAAAGCCAGAAGCTTGAAACTTATTTTTAGGCTATTAATTAAATATAAATAAATATGACATTAAAATTTTGTAAAAAAAATATCCTTAAGGGGTTAGGGGTAGTCAGAGACACGAAAAAATGAGAATTTTCAGTAAATTTTTTTTGCTATTAAATCATGTTATTTTACAAAAGTAATCATATGGCATTATTATACAATGTTTTGACTTGAAGTCACGAAAATTTGAAAAAAAAAATTATAATTTCCAATGTTATAGCTGTGTGTGTTGACCCAGTTTCAAAAAAGGTCCTTGCGGTGACTATCATAAGTCCTTGGAGATTCATCTAAAATCAATCGGATAAAAAAAATAGTTTTATAAATAGATAATCCTGGGCCTGATCGAAGCTTTTTTTTTTTCAAAAATTAACAAAATGGCGGCCTCAGGAATTTTTTTTCTAGATTTTCGGGTAAAAATCAACAGTTAATTGGTCTTAAAAAATCGAAATTTTTGAAAAAGGAAGATACCTTCGATCAGGCCCGAGTTTATTATGTATTCTAAAGGCTGTATAAATTTCATTAAAATCTACTGAGCGGTTATCGAGTTACAGTTGTCACCAGTTCAAAAAACATAGTTTTGAGAAAAACGCATTTAAAGTTTCACACTAGATTTACGTACAGAAATACGAATTATTTAATCACTTACACCGAGTCATCTATTACATACATACATACATATCATCACGCCATATCCCTTGCAGGGTAGGCAGAGAGAACAGAGTGCCAGAGAACTCTATCCTCGCATACTTCACTCGCTTCCTCAACATTCATAATTCTCTTCATACACGCTCGCCGGTTTCGGAGACTCTTGACTCCACCTTCCTTCAGTACATGATCGATCTGGTCTAGATAGGTTAGTCTCGGTCTCCCTCGATACCTACATCCTTCCACTTTCGCATTGTATATATCTTAAGCAGACGTTCGTTCGGCATTCTTTCGACATGTCCGAACCATCGGAGCATTCCCTTTCGCATCTTTACACCAATACTCTCTTTCATACCTACTCGCTCTCTTACGTCGTCGTTACGAATGCGGTCGGTCAGCCTAACTCCACAGATTTTCCGCAGAGATCGCATTTCCACCGCATTAATTTTACTTTCATACTCTTTTCTGCATACCTAACTCTCGCTTCCATACAGTAATGTTGGGACAAGCAATGCGTTATGTATTGCTACACGTGCCTTCTGGCTGAGGTGGTGGCTGCCGAGAAGTTGCCCCAACGCTCCGTTCACTCTATTGCCCGCATTCACTCTTCGCTCTATATCAGTGGTGTACCTTCCATCTCAGCAAAATCCACATCCAAGATATACAAATTCATCCACTTGCTCTAGTACTTCATTAGCTATTGTTACTCTTACATCTGTTCTGGTTTCATCTCTTTCAAAGACCATTATTTTGGTTTTGCTCACATTCACGCGTAGACCCCTTTTCTTACAATCTTCTGTCATTGTGTCGACTAGGGTCTGCAGGTCAGTCGCTGACTGTGCCAGCAGGACTGCATCATCTGCATAAAGCAGAGCAGTGACCACTGAGTCGCCCATCTGGACTCCCACATTCATATCGTTCAACCTTTGGAGACATCCAGATATATGATAAACAGCCTGGCTGACAGAACGCACCCCTGCTTAACGCCGATATTGACGTCAAACCAAGGCGACATGCCATCATCCAGCCGCACACAAGCTCTACAGCCCATGTAACTGGACTGCACAGCCTGGAGCAGTTTACCGTTAATACCATACTCCGGTAAAATGTCCCAAAGTTCCTTTCGTACAACCGTGTCAAATGCTCTCTCCAGATCCATAAAACTGCAGAAAACCCTCTGACCTAGAGCCAGATGCTTCTCCACAATGTTGCGCAGAGAGAACACTTGATCCATGCATCCCCTTCCACTCCTGAAACCTCCTTGTGTCTCACACAGTAAACCATCGGACACCATCCTCATTCTCCTTTCAATAATTTTACCATACACTTTTGCTGCCAAACTGGTCAAGCTTATGGCTCTGTAATTTACGCAGTCATAACGTGAACCCTTGTTTTTAAACAAAGGCACGATGACTGCGCTATTCTAGTCCCCGGGAACCATTCCCGAGCTCCAACATAAATTGAGGAGGAACAGGAACGCCTCCCAGACACAGGAGCCACCAAGCTTGATCATCTCGGCAGACACCATATCAATGCCCGCTGCCTTACCATTTTTCAAACTTCTTATCGCCCATTCAACTTCATCCATACTTATGCCATCGGAGGACGCCGTTGTCGAATGTTGATCTACTAAACCACATGCAACACCGGCGCCAACCGTAGCATCCGCATACATATCGCCAAAATATTCACTCCATCGGCTTAACACGTCTTGTGTTTGTGTAAGAATGTCACCACCTTTAGACCTTATTTTATTCATTCTGAAGGCTGACCAACCACCCCGAGACTTCTTCACCTCCCTCCAAAAGAGTTTGGTGTTACCCTCGAAGTTTTTAGTCAGCCTATCTTCTGTACTCATACTTGCTCTATCACGTTTCTCTTTCACTAAGGCCTTGGTGTCATTCTTACATTGACGATATATTTCTTTCTTCTGTTCAGTCATACTGTCATTCATATTCAAAGAAGAGACATAGTCCAGCCACGCTTTCTTCTTTTGCTCTACGGAAGCTGCCACTTCCGCATCCCACCATGCATCACCATTTGTTTTACTATGCTTCTTTGAACTTCCACATACTTCTTTCGCTGTATCTACCATACTTTCTTTCAATACTCTCCAGCATACTTCAACGTCCGATTGCGGCTGGCTTGCCATCGTTAGCCGTTCTCGGACACCCTCTGCATACTTTTCTCTTACACACTCTTCTTGCAACCTTTATTCTTTCAAGCCCTCCGAAGTGGACACGCTCTCGCCAGTGCCTCCACTTTCTGAACAGACCGCTAAATCTCGCAATAACGAGATAGTGGTCCGTATCGACTGTGGGGCCCCTGTAGGCTCTTGCGTCCAATATTTTGCTTCGGAGGCGACTGTCTACCAAAATTAAATCTATTATACTTTTCTGTTCATTCCTTCTCCATGTATACATATGGATGTCCTTATGTTGGAAAAATGTGTTTGACACAATAAGGTTTCTCTCCATGCATACATCCGCTATGAGCCTACCTGCGTCGTTCACTCTCTTATCACCAAATGGACTAAATACGTCCTCATAGTCGGGACGCTTGGTCCCCACCCATCCGTTCAGATCTCCGCATACAATCACGCGTTCACTGGTTTCTGCCATATCCAGAACTTCCCTAACATTATCCCAAAACTTCTCTAGGTCTGATGCCACCGAGGATCCTACGGGAGCATATGCTACAACCATGAATACCTTGGTGACACCTAGTTTTATACGGACCCAAAGAAGTCTGGGATCATACATTCCGTAATCCTTCACACCTGAGGCCAAGCGAGAGGACAACAGCACTCCTACCCCTATGCTGGCTCGATCGCTCTGTGGTACACCAGACCACAGAGCCATCCCGCCACCAGGAAGATCGCAGGCGTCGCTGCCCCTTCGCTTGGTCTCTGTTACACAGAGCACGTCTAGCTGTTTGTCCGCCATGACGGATATCAGCTCGTGCAACTTACCTTCCACACAACCTCTTACATTCCACGTGCCCACCCGGCACTCTGCTCTCCTCGACTCGCCTGACTGGGCAAGGCGTGATGGGTGGCGGCCCCCATCGCCGCAACTGCCGATGTTCGTACCGACGGGGGCGGGTCTGTACGCGTCGCCTCCGGGGGACGCCCTAACCCGCATTGCGGTACGCATATTGAGCCGGATTAGCAGTCTAATTAGACTGGCAGGGGACGCGAACGAGCACGCTCCGGACTATGCCCCCCAGCACGCTCCGGACTATGCCCCCCAGCACGCTCCGGACTATGCCCCCCTATTCCTGGGCCATATAATAGTTCTTTAGCCATTGTGGAAGTGGCATTTATAAATTTAGGTACTACTACATACACTACCGTCCAAAAGTTTGGAAGCAGCAAGGTAAAATCGAATAAAACCAAACTAAGTCATTTAAATTTAAATGTATTGATAAAAAAATAAAGAACAAACAGAAACTAACTTAAACAAAATAAAAAAATAATATACAATGGTAAATTAGATTAAATTTTAGCTTCATCAAAGTGTCCACCTTTCTCCTTTATAATCTTCTCACATATTCTGGGCATTCTATTAATCAATTTTTTAAAATAATCTTTATCTAATTTGTTCCATTCGTTCTCTAATAGCTGCCACAAATGTTCTGAGCTCGTAGGACAACGACTTTTCACCCTCCTGTCAAGTTCATCCCAAACAAGTTCAATGGGAGAAAGATCAGGGGATTGAGATGGCCATTGCATGATGTTTAAAATGTTTTCAGCTTTTTTCTTGTTTAAAAAGTTCTGGCACAATTTAGACGAATGCTTAGGATCATTATCCTGTTGAAAAATGAATCCAGAACCAATGAGACTTAGTCCACTGGGTATGGCAGAATCTTGGAGAATTTTTAAATAGCCTTCCTTGTTTAATTTTCCGGTTATCCTCACAAGATTGCCGGGTTTACTGTTGCCAAAACACCCCCAAACCATGACATTACCACCACCATGTTTGATGGTAGGCACTGTACATGCCTCTGAAGCCCTCTCTTCTTTTGACCGGCGTACAAAGACACGTCTATTGGATCCGAAAATCTGAAATTTTGATTCGTCACTCCAAAGGACATTTTCCCATTGTTCTATAGTCCAGTTTTTATGCGCTTTTGCCCATTCTAGTCTATTTTTCTTATGTCGATTTGTTAGTTTGGGTTTTTTAGCAGCAACACATCCTCTTAATCCCGCAGACAGTAAGCGTCTTTTAACAGTAGTTGTTGAAATGGGTGTTTCTCGCGTATCATTCAGAGCTGCAGTGATCTGTGGTGCAGTTAAGCGTCGATTCCGTTTAGAAAGAACTCTAATGAAGTTGTCCTCTTGATTTGTTGTGGATTTGGGCCTACCAGATCTCTTTCTATCTTCATTTTTCCCCGTTTCTTGTTTTCTAGCAAGGGTATAGTGGACACCTTTACAAGAAATTCCGAGCCTTTCTGCGATTTGACGTTCACTGTATCCTTCCTCGCGTAGAGTGCAAATAGCGCTTCGCTGTTCAAGCGTGATTTGCTTGCGTTTTGCCATTTTCAGAAGAAAAAATACGGTCAAAGTAGTAACCGATATCTTTCGAATACAGACAATGTTAATATCACAACTTTCACGTGCCAATGCTCAAGTGCGACTGAATAAGGTCTACAAAAGTTAAAACCAGCAAACATTATCAATAAAACTACACCATTGCATAGGATAAAGTAGCCGACGGATTAAGTCATAAAACACGTGTTTCGTCAATATTAAGGAATTCCATAAAACTTGATGAATGTAGGATAATAATCCTTTTGTGTTTGTGTAGACAGTCGTAAAAGGTTGTAAAACTTAAGATTATTGCTAATTTTTACCGCTATTAGTCGGCATTTATTTGTTTTGTTTGAAAACAGGTGTGCTTCCAAACTTTTGGACGGTAGTGTACATCAAAGGTTTAATTAAGTTCATGGATGACAATAAAACCCAAGAAACTGGTTGCTTGCAGCTGCCGCTAGCTACCTACTCCCGGGCGTTTTGGAGTGCCCGAGCGATCTTTGTTATTTGTCGAATATCTCGAAAAGTAATTATCTGATCAACTTCAAATTTTCAGAGAATATATTTAAGATATTACACTTAACGAAAATATAAAAAAAAATGATTTTTTGAAAATCCTGACTACCCCTAACCCCTTAAGGTTAAAATAAAAATAGGGAATGAAAAACTTTAGGAAAGTAACCTTTTACGCGGGCAGAAGCTAGTATTGATATATATGTTGCTTTCAGTATCTAACGTAAATGTATATTGTCACATACATTAGATAATTTTGATGAATAATATAAAAAATATCATAATAAAATTGAGTTGAGTAAAACGCCATTAAACGCCTATTTTATGTATGTACGGGTATGTCGGCGACACTCGAAGGACCGGTCTGGGTAATGATGCGCTACGAGTGAGTGCGAACCTTTCTATCAACAAACCATGCGATGGAAGCTAGTAGGTATATTATATAAAGCTTCATTACAATACAATAGTTAGGTCCGAGAAGGCAGGTAGTCGTGTCGTATCACTGCTGTGAATTATACCCATTGTTCAGCGTGCGATGTGCGATCGGACGTGCGCGCGGACGCATACAAATGATTGTCGCGCGCGCATACCTACCAGATACAATACACATTTATTTGTATACGTTTAACAAAACTAATTATTTAACAGAGCTTTAGTAGTTCCCTCGCTCACCATACGTAGTACTATCGAGGACTAACGATCAGACACAGACGGCCTGCTATCACCTAGTGGCCTAGTGTTATACAAGTATGATGAACAATATAAAGTGAACGACACACACACTTGTACATGTAATAAGAACACTAAACAGGAAAACCCTATTATAAAATTATAACCACAACCCGCTCCAATAAGAATTGTACGAGTGGGTCGTCGTATCGGCGCGCGGCGGACACTACACACACGCACACAGTACGTACTCGTGTATTACACAAATATTTACGTTACGTGTGAAATGTATTTCGTGTGCCGCCCGCCTGACGAGATGGTACACATGTACACACACACACACAACGCGAACGTTGTACATATATATAACATGGTAATATCACTATCTAGATACGCCTGTAAGGGGTCGCACCACACTGGTGACACTGGTGACCCGCACACATACGTACGTCGCTCATGACAGAGGTCTAAACCATAGCTTGACTTAAAGTAATACACATTTAATCACAAAACTATGGTACACGCTGTAAGTACGTAGACCTCGGTTCGGTGTTTCGAGTGTGTAAGCCTTCCGACCGATGCTGACGGAGTGCCTGGGTCGGAAGTATGGGATCCTCTCCTTCCGACTGGTGCAGGTTTTGACGGGGGTATAATTGCTTCGACAAGTACCTGTACACGGTCGCGGCGAGGAAGAGGACACCATCCTGCCACCCTCTTTGTGGATATAATTGTTGACCGGATGACTTCAGATGGAGTTGCACCAGGTCTATATAAAATTCTACAATTCAGATAAATTTATGAGAGTATTCATCAGCTAAGACTGGTCACTTCTCTAAGTATTGTGATGATGTACACTCCAATAGTGAACTGTTCTCACCCAAAAGTTCTAAACAAATGTGCAATCATTTTCAAACTTATTTTGAAATTATATCAAAATATAGCCATAATTTGTGTACCAATGTTTTATCATTAGTATTAATATAAATAATTATATTAGTGATGTCAAGTACAACATTTAGGTCAAACATGTTGTTCACAACATTGCAATAAACATACCTTAGGGATATTCAAATTAATGAAATATAATGAAGTAATCACCAATGAATGTGAACATCAGAGTGAGCGACTACAGTGACACTGTCGTCACACATATCACAACATCAAACACAAGCCTGAACAAACCCCACCTGTATGTGTGATGTTGGTGTGACACTTGCATCAGACTCACTTCAAACTTTTAAACAACTTAATTGGATATGGTTAATGTGTTATTATATTATCACAGATATCGATTGCACAGATGGCATAGTGGTTAAGCTACCGACCTCTCATGCCAGTGCAGTGGGTTCTATTCCCACACAGGACAATACTTTGTACGATCCACAAATTGTTCTTCTGAGTCTGGGTGTAATTTGTGTCTGTTAATTATATGTTTGTAAAGTCACCAGCAATATAAAGACTGTTTCTTTAGTGTATAGTGTAAAGTGCAGGGAATTATTTCATTTAAATATACTCTTCTCGCAAAAATTAAAGGAACAAAAAAATTTTCGAAATTTTTTGGCAATTTGCAACAGGCTGTATTTCAATGAAAAATGATCGTACAGAAAATAAAAAAACATAGCTTTTCAAGCTTGAAGACTCTAAGTTTACGAATTTTTTGGTTAAAAATTTTTTAGAGCACCGGTAATGAAAAATTTTTTTCGACCTAGACTAATGCATAGGTCGTATAGCCTGTTTATTCAGCTTCAATTTGCTTATTGCAAGAATCAGATACGACCATTTGTCTTCGAGATATCGAAATTTGAATGCAAAAGGATCCTTTTTCACTCAACTGCCGATATCTCTGAAACTACTGGTCGCCCAGCGAGCGGACAGAGGGTTTCGTTTTCTCCAGAAAATTACCGATAATTTTTTTTTAAAATTGAAATTTTTTTTTTAATTTTTCGATATTTTTTATAGGAAATTTTACAGAATCTTTTTAATCGTAAAAAAAAATTTTCTCAAAGTTTTTTTTAAATTTTCAAAAAAAAATGTTTGGAAATTTTCGAAATTTTTGAAAAATTTTTTTTGGATTTTTTTTTTGTTAATCAATCTTTAGAAGACTCAAAATTGGGTAAAATGTAAAAAAAATGAAATTATTGATTTTTGAAAAGATTAGGTCAAGTTTAAGGAACAAAACTCTTGTTCCCTTAATTTTTTCAAAATTTCAATCATTCGGTCCAGGGAAACCGCTGAACCGATCGATCTACCGATTTAGGGGGGCCTTTGGGGTACATTAGACAGTCAAATTTTCTTCTAACCTATGCATTTCTCCTAATATTGTCGAAAATACAGTCGATTAACCAAAAAAAGCGAAAATGGGAATTTTTTTGCTCTTTTTTCACGTTAACGTTTCAGGTGGAAAAAAAAATTTTCCAACCAACCATGACAGACTTTTTTTGGAGAAAACGAAAGCCCCTGTCCGCTCGCTGGGCGACCAGTAGTTTCAGAGATATCGGCAGTTGAGTGAAAAAGGATCCTTTTGCATTCAAAATTCGATATCTCGAAGACAAATGGTCGTATCTGACTCTTGCAAAAAGCAAATTGAAGCTGAATAAACAGGCTATACGACCTATGTATTAGTCTAGGTCGAAAAAATTTTTCCATGTCCGTAGAGCGAAACAAAAAAATGTAAAAAATTTAGAATTTTTTTTCTTTGTGCTTTATTCAAGAATCGCATGATTATCGGTGCTCTAAAAAATTTTTAACCAAAAAATTCGCAAACTAGAGTCTTCAAACTTGAAAAGCTATGTTTTTTTATTTTCTGTACGACCATTTTTCATTGAAATACAGCCTGTTGAAGATTGCGAAAAATATCGAAAATTTTTTTGTTCCTTTAATTTTTGCGAGATGTATATATATACATATATATAATACTAGCTTCTGCTCGCAGCTTCGCCCGCATAAAAGATTGCTTTCCTAAAGTTTTTCATCCCCTATTTTTATTTTACCACTTAAGGGTAAATTTTTACAACATGTTATTGTCATATGTATTTATATCTAATCAATAGCCTTAAAATAAGTTTCAAGCTTCTGGCTTTAAAAATGACGATACTTTCTTACGACTTTTCATCCCCTTTTACAACTCTTTTTTTGCATTAAAAAGTAGCCTATGTCTTTTATCGGGCTCTAGACTATCTGTGTACCAAATTTAGCGACAGACAGAGTTACTTTCGCATTTATAATATTAGTAAGGATGTATGTATTGTGTAAATAATTTACAAATAGATGTGAACAGTTAATTATCAATATTAGTTAATTACATAATTATTACAACAATGTGTATTAATGGTTAATGTTGTGGTTATATTTAATTGTACTCTAGGTATGTATTATGTTTACCTTAACATACATTGTGTTATACACACACATACATACTTAGCTCATATCATAGCAATTACTGCAGGACTTTGGAGGTAAAGGGACACTAAAGAAGATACGGATGGACTGTGTGAAGGATAGACAAGAAGTGACGTCTGATAGAGCTGTATCAAAGAATAGGACATATTGCATCAACCTCAACTAATTAGTATAAGAGATGATGATAGTAATTACAATTAGATACTATGAAAGGTATCCTCTATATTAGACTGATTCAAAAAAATAGACTATTTTTTTTTTTCTTATTAATATCGAAAATATTGTTGGAAATGACGAAAAAAAAATCCTGTGAAGATAAGAGCTCTTAATATTAATATTAAGAGGTGCCGAGTCGAAAATTTCAATTTCCCATTTGATTAACGTGGGAAAATTTTTTTTTCTTACTTTGGAATTTTGTAACTCTTTAACAAGTCATCGGATTGGTTGAGTCAGAACATATTCTTGTAGAAAATTGAACGCTCTACAAAAAAGGTCTCTTATAATTTTTTGATATATTCACTTTTTCAAAAGTTATTCAACGCTAAAGATGAATTGATTCAAAATTTTTACATTTTTCTAATTTTCTGACGCAACCATCAACTTTATGAGAAAATTTAATAGGACTTTTTTGTAGAACATTCGATTTCCTATAGGTTATCTCTCAAAAAATTAAAATATTTTTTACAGATTGTAAGTTATTTGCAAAAAACCAAAATTTTTTTAAAAAGTTGACATTTTTATTCTTAAAATTAATTATCATATTAAACAAATAAAGTTTTAACCTAAAAATTGAATGTTTATTACAATTTAATCAATAAATGGAAAAGCTTTTTTTTTTAACAAATAATGCCGATTTATGTTATTCGATTTTTGGAAATCATTTCAAGGTCAAGACGAACAATTCTCAAAAGCAAATAAAAACATTTTTTATCGATTTTATATTTAATATGACTCTACTATCCATATCAAGTAAAAATCCTTTGAAGCTCGCCCCCCTCTACCTATATTTAATATACTTCAACGCTGTTGTGATTCCAAGAATTAGGTAATTGCCGAGCTTTTTTGAATTGAGTAATATATTTTTATTGTTAAGCCTTCAATACTGTGAGTGACGTGTACTAGAGTGAGGAAGTATTCTTAGCTTTCGGACGCTTTTTTTTCAATTATTCTTTTCCACTGTTTCTTTCAATTTTTAATAAATATATTATTATTATAATTAGAGAATTCTTTTTTCTAAGATTGGATCTGTATCATATTTTGCTTATGTTACGCGTTAAATTAACTTTGGTTGATACTTGTTTGTTATTACGTATTTTGTGTTATTTTGAACTAATTTTTTAAACTTTGGCATCGAATGTTCTACAAAAAAGTCCTATTAAATATTCTCATAAAGTTGATGGTTGCGTCAGAAAATTAGAAAAATGTAAAAATTTTGAATCAATTCATCTTTAGCGTTGAATAACTTTTGAAAAAATGAATATATCAAAAAATTATATGAGACCTTTTTTGTAGAGCGTTCAATTCTCTACAAGAATATGTTCTGACTCAACCAATCCGATGACTTGTTAAAGAGTTACAAAATTCCAAAGTAAGAAAAAAAAATTTTCCCACGTTAATCAAATGGAAAATTGAAATTTTCGACTCGGCACCTCTTAATATTAATATTAAGAGCTCTTATCTTCACAGGATTTTTTTTTCGTCATTTCCAACAATATTTTCGATATTAATAAGAAAAAAAAAAATAGTCGGTTTTTTTGAATCAGTCTACTCTATATATTAACCCATACTTACAATGTATTTAGTGTACTTAATAGGGAAAAGGGTGAAGAGTAATATAACTTCATTTATTTGTTTAAAGTAAAATATACCTGTGACAACTTAGCATTAAATCAGTAAGAGAGAAGACAGACAGACAGACAGACACAGGTAAGTTAGAGAGCGGTGAGAGATATATATGAACTATTTATTTTTGACACGGTCATCTGTCACAGTTTTAAAGTAACTTCACTTTAATTTTTTTATAGGTTTCTTCCTTGGTCTATGCTTAGGTTTCCTTGTAGATCTGTGGGGTTGAAATGTGGACAATTTTGTGTTGAATTATCAATTGTATATTAGTCACATATTGCAGTACAAGTGACTCTATAGTATATTTATGGATTCCATCATAACAAGTATCAGTAGGGTGGTGATTGGGCGACCATGGGTCGGAGAACATTGCGCACACCCTCTATACATTCAAAAACAAATATACAATTACAATGATAAAAATATTGACTTGTTTAATATGTTATTAACATTTTATAGAATTATTAATTCAGAGCATTTGTATAAGAGAATTAATACATCTGTCTTTAACTTCAACAAAATTATTATCAGAACTAGAACTGATTTTTATCTAATTACTTTATATTTTAATCAGACCTTAGTTAAATCAGTCATTCTGTCTCTATGTATTGTGGTCAGCTCATCTCTAACGTTAATACAAACAAATTTGTGTTTTGGGGAAGATAATGTACGCCTGAATCATACCTTTTTTTTTATATTTAACATTATCAATATTCTGCATAAATTACTAGATTAGTTCTCCTTTTGACAAACCTGTTGCCTGCAGCCAAAAGATCAGCTAACACAAAGTAGTATCACTTGCTCATAGAGAACATCTTACTAATAGCAATATCCTGATGCACTTCATATGGTGAGCTATAGAATGATCAGGCCCTTTTGAAAAAAATCCTCCCATAACTCTATTATTTCCTGGAAAATTTATTATACTAAGTTCCATATATAAAATAATGTTGATAAGGATAATAGTATAGATTAATTTTCATTCATAAATATAGTACTGTTTATGTAGTGAAGTAGAACAAGCTTAGTAAGTTATTGTATATAGTAAGTATCACTCTGTACTACCATTGTGTCACCAGTTAGTTCTCTTGTGTCATACTGTTACACTCACGGTACATCACCCATTGTTCACTAACAGACTAGTCACCTCCTGACTACTACAGAGTTATATATATATATAAACAATTAATAGACTGAAGGTTAAAACTGAGAAGACCAAAAGAGATTCCTTCTACTGCTACAATCATAGTGGAGTGAGATATTATACCATCACTGATGGCAGTATTGTGGTACAATATACATATAACTTGATAGTCAACGGTAACTTCAATACAGGTATGTAGTAGTTCACTGTAGACATATGTACACCGTGTACCTACAGCACTACACACACTTACAACACAACATTTATTCATTTAACTACATGTGGTACTTGAACTTGTTGCATGTGTTCACCCGGCAGTGACAACACACATAAACAGATATACAACATATCACATTGGACTTCATATTATATGAAAGCTCACATATTACAAAAGCTAACCAACACACCTCAAGTTGCAACTACATTGTCACACTCAAATAAAGTTTCTTTGTTCTAAACAAAAATATTCATCCCATTTCTCAGTAATTAATTACATCACCGAAAATGTAACAATGATATGGTATGTCATGAAAATAATTACGAAACAAATACAATCAAGCCAATGCATAATAATAATGTATCATAATATATATAAATATAAGTATTTCCTATACATACTATCTTGGGGATTATATTATTTGATGTAGTTTATACTATATTTGGTGTGTGTGCGAGCTTTGAACGTGTGCCCGGTGGGTATGCGTACTCACTGTTGAAAGCGGCCAATTTCCTGGTGGAGCCCAGACGCTTCATCGGTGTCCGCGGCTCCACGTCGCGGTCGTCGAGCGGCGGCGCCTCCACCGCCGTCGGCGTCGCGGCACCCGACATCTCGCACCGGCTGCGCTCCTTACACCCCGTAGATCACGCACACTTCCGCGACAACATAACAATTGAAATTCAAGACGCGTCCGGTTTACTAACACCTAAATATATAAATATGCGCTGGCTAATTCAATAAACAAACCACTAAAATCTATATAAAATTAAGCGCACGAAATGCCGCAAGTGTTTGATTACGTCCGGCATCAACGATCTAACGAAACAAAAATAACGTTCACTTCACCTACAGTGCATCAACTCCAGTTCACGGCAAATATAATTTACATTATATGGCACCACCGTCTAAATATAATAAAATAGTGAAACGACAAAATTCTATGTCAATTATATTTTACAGAAACAAAGGAAGTCGAACTATTCTGTTAATTCGGACAATTATTTTCGGTATTCGACTTTCATAAAACACTCACACGACTCGCTTACATTGTGAGAGTTTGGCGTTTGCGTCTTTTTTTTTTTGACAACTATATCAACTTCAACCGCACAACTTGCTTTCAAAATAGACGACTGCTGCGTTTTGTTCGTTTTATGACCACAGACTACATAGGAACTACTAACTTTTGTAGTTTTCTTTTACCTATGGAATTGACTTGATTTGTGTTGCTTGTATAGGAAAATTAGCACGTTAATCCTGATGCGTTACCTGTCTCTGTAAAGTTTAGAGTGATAAAAATAATAATATCAAATCACTAATAGATGTATATATATATATATATTGTATAAATAAAAAAGAAGAACAGTATTTTAATTAGTAATCTAATAAGCAACCGTAGAGGTACATATTATCAATTTCGTTTTTACCATTACTCAAAAGTATTTAATAAATAATATTGAAATCGTTACATTAATAATTTAGTGACGCCACTGCCGTACTAGATGCTGAATAGTTTTAACTAGATCTCCACTTCAAGTCCAGTGTGATTTGAAATATTACTAAATTAATATTATTTATAGTTAGAAACATCAGTAGTAGATGAATATGTATGAGAAACAATGAAACGTACATAATTTATTATATCTAAATCTCTAAAATTATATATAATTTCTTAACAAAGCTTTCTCTTCCCTTCAAATATAGGTACTAAACTTCTAGCACAGATAAGATATCACAACCGAATGTCGTCTAAAGGCCTTTCTATGCTATTTTGTCCAGGGTTGGGCAAAATCTGATTTATATTAAAAAAATCAAAAACCATTGATTTTTTTTAAAAAATCATGATTTATTTGATTTTTTTGATTTTTTAAATTTGAACATAAAATTTGAACATTTTGATTCTTTGAAATTATTGTTAATTATTTTAATGTATAAGTCTAAAAATTATGATACAATTTGCGCCACAAAAACTTGTGACAACGCATTTGTCGCGCTTCTTGCTTCTTGCAAGAAAATTCTTGTCGCGATTTGTTTTCCTTCTGTCCTATACACCAAAGAGTAAAGTTATTAAATTGAAAAAGAGTGGCAACTCGATGATAAAATATGCATGTATGGAAAGTGCTGCCACCCAGAGTTTAGGCGGTGAACTAAAGTTGAAGTAATATATATTACATATCTACATGTGTATGTGTAATTACATAGAATTTTCTTTTACTATGAAAGCTACCCTGAAATATAAAAAAAAACATATCAGCTGATAATTAAACAATAATAATATCAGCCTAACATTGAAACTTGAGATAATTTTCAGAAAAATATCAATAACCGAAAATAGATCGATGACAATAAGTACCTACGCTAGGAACAAAAAATAACAATTCTCAGTTGTCAAACGTTTGACAGGCAGGATAAAATGGCAGCAGTTAAGTTTGTACAACCAATCTGTAGGCGGCGCGACGGTCAGTAAATATAAGTAATGTTTTAAGTGTGCCCCCCCAGCCTATACACTCACTCACTATACAGTGCCGAGTGAGGCACAAACGCGTTTGTTGTACTTTTTGCAAGAATATTCCTGTCGTGTCGTGTCGAGGCTTGTTTTCCTTTTCAACCTATAAATTGACGTTCACGCATTTCGCTAGTTTAGTTAAGTTAGTTAAGTGAAGTGAAAACATATAAATAAAGTAAAATGAGTGGAAGAAAAGAGGACCCAATATTGCAGTTCTATATTAAGACAACAAATCCAAATAAATTGGGGTGTAGGGCTATTTGTAGAAAGTGCAAAAAAGATATTCAAGGGTTAGTCCAAAGACTTAAAGCACACCAGGATGTTTGTAATTATCAAGAGAGGAATACAGGTAATTAAATTATTAATTTTATTTTATTTATATTTTAGGCATATATGATTGTTTTTTGTTTTTAAATGTTAGGTGAAATGTAACACGTGGCGTGGCCTTTAATGTAACTTTTTTAACGCGACCTTTCCTAGGTTAATTATTAAAGATTATCTTTACTCTTCTATACTTACTTAATTATTAATTTTTTTCAACTTAAAAAAATAAATTTGCTTTTACATCTCTATTGAACATTTTAACTTTATTTTAAAATCAATAATTCAATACTATATCAATATATCATCAATTATAATTAATCAATATCAATTTTCAGTTATGTTTTTTCTCTTTCCAGAGTCGAATGTCACTTGACAGTTTTGCTAGCACATCATCTGCCTCAAGTTGTAGTTCACTCATGACGAAAGTACCAACACCAACAAGTCCAACAACTTTTGAGCCAGTCCAAAAAAAGAAAGCAATCGAAACTCAGCCTACCATGAGTAGTTTTGTAATGCGGACTTCAACTGCTGAAAAACATAAAATTGACAAACAAATAGCAAAGGCTATTTTTGCTACTAATTCGAGCTTCAGATGTATTGAGAATTTAGAGGTGAAAAAGCCATTCAGTTATTAAGGCCTGGTTATACACCGCCCTCAAGAAAAACGGTAGCAACAAGTCTTTTGGACGAAATCTATGAAGAAGAAAAAGAAAAATATTTCTCCTCCCTTTCAGGACAGTCCGTAAATATGTCAATTGATGGGTGGTCAAACGTGCACAACGAACCAGTGATATGCGCAACGATAACCACTGAAGATGGACAAGCCCTCCTATACGAAACTATAGACACATCAGGAAATCCACATACTTCAGAATATTTAACTCAAATAGTTTGTGACCTGATTTCTTCATGTGAATTAAAATACAAGTGTATCGTAAAATCTTTTGTGACAGACAATGCCGCAAATATGACACTTATGAGAAAAACATTAGAAGAAAAAACGAACGCAAAAGTTATAACTTATGGCTGCTCTGCACATATTTTTAATTTACTGTCCAAGTACTTTCAAGTTAAAGACGTTATAGAACATGTGGTCCAAATTGTTAAATATTTTCGAAATAACCATTTGGCTAGAGCTAAATTCAGTCAAGCAGGAGGCAGCGCTTTAGTCCTTCCAAGCGATGTGAGATGGAATAGCTTTGGCAACTGCTTAGAGATGTATGTCACTCAGTGGGACATCATATTAAAAATCTGCGAAGAAAATAAAAACGAGATTGATTCCACTATTTACCGAAAAGTTTCAAATATTGCGATTAAACCTGCAGCGCAAGATTATTTAAACATTTTAAAATCTATATCAGTTGCTCTTGATACTGTGCAGAGGAAAAATGCTACTATCGCAGATACTGTAGAGCAGTGGAAACATTTACAATATATCTTTGATGAATCTGTGGAATTACCATTACAAAAAACACAACAATTTAATAATCGATATAAGCAAGCACTAACGCCATATCATTTTATAGCGTATATGTTGAATCCACAAAAAACAAAATACCAGTTAACACCAGAAGAAAAGAATATAGCTTTAGAAACAATTAAAGAGTTACATGAAAACAATGGACTGTTACCTTTAGTAATAAAGTTAAATGCCCGCAGTGCTCCATTTAAGCAAGTTATGTTTTCGGACGAAGTAATAAAAAATGTAAACGGACTACAATGGTGGTTATCACAAAATGATGAGCCGGAAATCTTGAAACAGTTGCCAATAATAAAACAGTTCCTGTGTGCAACTGCTTCTTCAGCTTCAGTAGAACGCGTATTTAGCTCTTTTGGTCTTGTACACTCGGATATTAGAATCAGATTAGGCATAGAAAAAGGAGGAAAACTCGTGTTTTTGTTTAAATTGTATAACGAAAATGAATAGACTGAAAATATACGGTAATAAAATTTAGGTGTTACGTTTAGTTTAGGAATTTGGAAATATGTACTTCTTTTTTGTTGTTTTTGCTAAAAGCAGATACTTCTTTTGATTTTTGAGAAAACTTTTATGTTATGTTGTTATCTGGTTCTGAATAAATAGGGAAAAAAATGATTTAAATTATGATTTTAATTTTAAAAATGAAGCGATTTAAATCACTTGATTTTAATCAGCCCAACCCTGATTTTGTGCAATTTGTGATTCACATTAGAGGATATTTCTAAAAGAGAACCATCACGGTTCTCCGAGGGATGAGAATAGGGATGTTAAAAAATAATCGATTTTTATTTTAATCAATTATTTTTTTCTAATAATCGATTTTTTATAATCGATTTTTATAATAATATTAATCGATTTTTAAAAAATCGATTATTTAAATTCTGCGTTTTAATCGATTTTTATGAGAAGCGCCATCTATGGAACGGATGAGTAAAACTCGAAGTAAATCCGTTATTATTTACAAGTTAAGAGTGCCATAATATATGTAGTTGTTGGTAAACAATAAAATGTCTTCCAATAGTAAAACACCTAAAAGTGGTTGGCGAAAATATTTTACGATTAAGAAACATACAGCAATATGCAAGTATTGTTTCCAAAGAGCTAAAAACTTGCAGTAATACTACAAATTCAAAACAGCATACATACATACCATCACGCCATGTCCCTTGCAGGGTAGGCAGAGAGAACAGAGTGCCAGAGAACTCTATCCTTGCATACTTCACTCGCTTCCTCAACATTCATAATTCTCTTCATACACGCTTGCCGGTTTCGGAGACTCTTGACTCCATCTTCTTTCAGCACGTGACCAATCTGGTCTAGGTACCTACCTAACCTAACCTACCGGGGGAGACCGAGACTAACCTTAGTCTCGGTCTCCCCCGGTACCTACATCCTTCCACTTTCGCATTGTATATCTTCTTAACCAGACGTTCGTTCGGCATTCTTTCCACATGCCCGAACCATCGGAGTATTCCCTTTCGCATCTTAACACCAATACTCTCTTTCATACCTATTCGCTCTCTTACGTCGTCGTTACGAATGCGATCGATCAGCCTAACTCCACAGATTTTCCGTAGAGATCGCATTTCGACCGCATTAATTTTACTTTCATACTTTTTCTGATTAACCAACTCTCGCTTCCATATAGTAATGTTGGGACAAGCAAGTTATGTATTGCTACACGTGCCTTCTGGCTGAGGTAATGGCTACCGAGAAGTTGTCCTAACGCTCCGTTCACTCTATTTCCCGCATTTACTCTTCGCTCTATATCAGTGGTGTACCTTCCATCTCGGCTAAATCCACATCCAAGATATACAAATTCATCCACTTGCTCTAGTACATCATTGCATATTTGTACTCTTACATCTGTTCTGGCTTCATCTCTTTCAAAGACCATTATTTTGGTTTTACTCACATTCATGCGTAGACCCCTTTTCTTACAATCTTCTGTCATTGTGTCGACTAGGGTCTGCAGGTCAGTCGCTGACTGCGCCAGCAGGGCTGCATCATCTGCATAGAGCAGAGCATTGACCACTGAGTCACCCATCTGGACTCCCACATTCATATCGTTCAACCTTAGGAGACATTTATCCAGATATATGATAAACAGCCTGGCTGATAGAACGCACCCCTGCTTAACGCCGATATTGACGTCAAACCAAGGCGACATTCCATCATCCAGCCGCACACAGGCTCTACAGCCCATGTAACTGGACTGCACAGCCTGCAGTAGTTTACCGTTAATACCATACTCCGGTAAAATGTCCCAAAGTTTCTTTCGTGCAACCGTGTCAAATGTTCTGTCCAGATCCACAAAACCGCAGAAAACCCTCTGACCTAGAGCCAGATGCTTCTCCACAATGTTGCGCAGAGAGAACACTTGATCCATGCATTCCCTTCCACTCCTGAAACCTCCTTGTGTCTCACACAGTAAACCATCGGACACCATCCTCATTGTCCTTTCAATAATTTTACCATACACTTTTGCTGCCAAACTGGTCAAGCTTATGGCTCTGTAATTTGCGCAGTCATAACGTGAACCCTTGTTTTTAAACAAAGGCACGATGACTGCGCTATTCCAGTCCCCGGGAACCATTCCCGAGCTCCAACATAAATTGAGGAGCAACAGGAACGCCTCCCGGACACAGGAGCCACCAAGCTTGATCATCTCGGCAGACACCATATCAATGCCCGCTGCCTTACCATTTTTCAAGCTTCTTATCGCCCATTCAACTTCATCCGTACTGATGCCATCGGAGGACGCCGTCGCCGAATGTTGATCTACTAGACCACATGCGACACCGGCGCCAACCGTAGTATCCGCATACATATCGCCAAAATATTCACTCCATCGGCTTAACACGTCTTGTGTTTGTGTAAGAATGTCTCCACCTTTAGACCTTATTTTATTCATTCTGAAGGCTGACCAACCACCCCGACACTTCTTCACCTCCCTCCAAAAGAGTTTGGTGTTACTCTCGAAGTTTTTAGTCAGCCTATCTTCTGCACTCATACTTGCTCTATCACGTTTCTCTTTCACTAAGGCCTTGGTGTCATTCTTACATTGCCGATATATTTCTTTCTTCTGTTCAGTCATACTGTCATTCAGATTCAAAGAAGAGACATAGTCCAGCCACGCTTTCTTCTTTTGCTCTACGGAAGCTGCCACTTCCGCATCCCACCATGCATCACCATTTGTGTTTCTATGCTTCTTTGAACTTCCACATACTTCTTTCGCTGTGTCTACCATACTCTCTTTCAATACTGTCCAGCATTCTTCAATGTCCGATTGCGGCTGGCTTGCCATCGTCAGCCGTTCTCGGACACCCTCTGCATACTTTTCTCTTACATACTCTTCTTGCAACCTTTCAACCTTTATTCTTTCAAGCCCTCCGAAGTGGACACGCTCTCGCCAGTGCCTCCACTTTCTGAACAGACCACTAAATCTCGCAATAACGAGATAGTGGTCCGTATCGACTGTGGGGCCCCTGTAGGCTCTTGCGTCCAATATTTTGCTTCGGAGGCGACTGTCTACCAAAATTAAATCTATTATACTTTTCTGTTCATTCCTTCTCCATGTATACATATGGATGTCCTTATGTTGGAAAAATGTGTTTGACACAATAAGGTTTCTCTCCATACATACATCCGCTATGAGCCTACCTGCGTCGTTCACTCTCTTATCACCAAATGGACCAAGTACGTCCTCATAGTCGGGACGCTTGGTCCCCACCCATCCGTTCAAATCTCCGCATACAATCACGCGTTCACTGGTTTCTGCCATATCCAGAACTTCCCTGACATTATCCCAAAACTTCTCTAGGTCTGATGCCACCGAGGATCCTACGGGAGCATATGCTACAACCATGAATACCTTGGTGACACCAAGTTTTATACGGACCCAAAGAAATCTGGGATCATACATTCCGTAATCCTTCACACCTGAGGCCAAGCGAGAGGACAGCAGTACTCCTACCCCCATGCTGGCTCGATCGCTCTGTGGTACACCAGACCACAGAGCCATCCCGCCACCAGGAAGATCGCAGGCGTCGCTGCCCCTTCGCTTGGTCTCTGTTACACAGAGCACGTCTAGCTGTTTGTCCGCCATGACGGATATCAGCTCGTGCAACTTACCTTCCACACAACCTCTTACATTCCACGTGCCCACCCGGCACCCTCCCGGCTCTCCTCGACTCGCCTGACTGGGCAAGGCGTGATGGGTGGCGGCCCCCATCGCCGCAACTGCCGAAGTTCGTACCGACGGGGGCGGGTCGGTACGCGTCGCCTCCGGGGGACGCCCTAACCCGCATTGCGGTACGCATTTCGAGCCCGATTAGCAGTCTAATTAGACTGGCAGGGGACGCGAACGAGCACGCTCCGGACTATGCCCCCCTGATTTTTTGGCCACGTTAAATCGCACAAGATCGGTCTTACCCCAATTGGTATATCGGTTGAAATATGCTTTCAATTATGGCCTCGCTTTCATATTGGCTCGAATTCAGCTGATACGCTTCCACACCTGTACTCATCGTACCAGTATCGTTAGTTCAATTCCCAAATAATCCACAAATTTTTGTTCTGAATATAGGTGTAATTTCTGTCCATTAATTATGATTGTAGTCTCCTGCAATACTAGGATTATTTTCTTAGAGCAGGTTTTTCAAAAAAAAAATCTTTGACAGGTACTGTTACAGAATGGGAGGGATATTGGTCTCTCACATTAGTTCGCCATGTGTATGTCAAAAACTTTAACGTTGCGTCTTAAACTTACGGCATGTTATTAGCTCGTGTTCATAAATCGACTATTACAATTTTTAACGGAATTTTATAGCTTAGTGGTGGTAGCGGCAAGTACTCGTAGGACCACGCTGTTCGTGGTCTCTGTCTGCAACCGCGCACCGGTCCGTCGGGGTAGTACCACACTGAGCAGAAGACGTCTGAGCAGTGGCATTGCCCTGTTGCGCTTCGTTCGGTGAGCGAGAGAGCCGACAGTCCAACTACCTGGGTGGATTTGGTGTTTTCCTTGGTAGGCAGCGACCTAGCTGTACTTTTCGTATTGCAAAGGTAACACTTTACCATTGGCTGTGCTGTTTGGTCGTTAGTCACAATAAGCAATAAAAAAAAAGGTTACAAACACCTTTATGCCAAGATTTTATTTATAAATTATTAGTTCCTTTGAAGTCGCCAGTAAGTCAAATCCTCACCCACAATAGAGCCATAATGGGCTATAATGTTAAAAGTATTTTTTGGGAATTTTGGTGAAATACAAAAACAATGTGTAAATCACTGTTATATCATATTCAATACACTTTAGCAATTTCTATGTTTACATTATATAAAATGTCATAAAAATTATTTAATTTTACACTTTAACCACTAAAATATAAAATTATAACATAAAAATTTCATATGTTATTGTCACGTTCCCGCCAAACTCTAGTAGCAATATTCACACTTGTTGTAACCGAAGATAACATACGGCCGACTTTGTAATCTGTTGAAAGGATGAACAATGAAACAAAGTGTCAGTGGTATTGTAGTACGTGTGTGTGTATATATTGGCACTGTGTTGAGGGGAGGGGAGGGGCGCGCCTCATGTGTACAGTCGTAGTGCGGCGTCAGCGCCGGCCGCCAGCAGCCACGGCTGGGTCGGGTGGAAGCGCACGTCGAGTACGCACAGCTGGTCGGCGCGAGCTCCAGCGGGCAACTGCTTCAAAGGCACCAGCAGCGGGTTCTGCAGCAGGTCACTACGAACACAACACACATATGATCACTCGTACGAACGTCGTACTACAAAAGCAACAAGTAGTAAGCGTCATCTCACTTGTAGACCATGCCGTGTGACACTATGATGCGCTCGTCGTCACCGGCTGACGCGAATAGCGGGTACCGTCGGTGGAAGGCGACAGCGCGTACGGCACCACCGTGCAGACGCAGCGTCTGATACGGCTTCGATGACAACTCCAAATCGAACCTAAATAGATACAAACATATAACACACATGTTCAATTTTGAAATAAAATATATGTGAAGGTGTTAAAGCTGATAGTTGAATACACAATCACTTGAAATTCTTTTTTCAAATCAAGATATCTTTTTTTTTGGATTTTATAGCTTCGTTACTTCGTTACTTACCTTCGTCTACTTCGTTACCTTTAAGCTAAATCCTTATTTATAAATTAACACTTTTTTTAAAGTCACCGTCCATGAGTAAGTCAAACCGTCGCCTTCAACAATGTCATGGTCACACTGTTAGTTTTGTAGTTGTATCTATAGTTATATTAATATCTAGTAATTGGTATTTTCTAGGAACTTTGTTGACAAAAGATAACGTGCGTTAAGCGCTGCTGTATTATATTCACTACACCTCAGTACTTCCTCTGCATAACATTACATAAAATGCAATCAAAAAGATTTAATATAACACGTTAAAACATTAAGGTATTTGAATACAAGAACAACAAATGACACTTTCGCACAAAAAATATATTCGATATAAACTGATCAATTCACTTGTACACACACACAGACGCACACACAATAAATATATTCGATATAAACTGATCAATTCACTTGTACACACACACACACACAGACGCACACACAATAAATATATTCGATATAAACTGATCAATTCACTTGTACACACACACACACACACACAGACGCACACACAATAAATATATTCGATATAAACTGATCAATTCACTTGTACACACACACACACAGACGCACACACAATAAATATATTCGATATAAACTGATCAATTCACTTGTACACACACACACACACACAATAAATATATTCGATATAAACTGATCAATTCACTTGTACACACACACACACACACACACAGACGCACACACAATAAATATATTCGATATAAACTGATCAATTCACTTGTACACACACACACACACACACACACAGACGCACACACAATAAATATATTCGATATAAACTGATCAATTCACTTGTACACACACACACACACAATAAATATATTCGATATAAACTGATCAATTCACTTGTACACACACAACACAATAAATATATTCGATATAAACTGATCAATTCACTTGTACACACACATACACACACACACACACACACACACACACAATAAATATATTCGATATAAACTGATCAATTCACTTGTACACACACACAATAAATATATTCGATATAAACTGATCAATTCACTTGTACACACACACACACAATAAATATATTCGATATAAACTGATCAATTCACTTGTACACACACACAATAAATATATTCGATATAAACTGATCAATTCACTTGTACACACACATACACACACACACACACAATAAATATATTCGATATAAACTGATCAATTCACTTGTACACACACATACACACACACACACACAATAAATATATTCGATATAAACTGATCAATTCACTTGTACACACACACACACACACACAATAAATATATTCGATATAAACTGATCAATTCACTTGTACACACACACACACAATAAATATTTATTTCGTTTTACTTGAATTTGTCACTATCACAATTACATGTCCAAGTGTTGAGTTAATAACTTAAAACTTATATTATTAAATATATATATGAATAAAGATTACATTCTATTGCACACCTCATAAGCGAAGGTGATGCTCTACTCTCGATACATGAAAATCAAGGACTTTCAACACTAAAAATGATTGTATATTTCTCATACTACACTTATAGGATAATATAATCATCGTTAAACGTATTTGGTATTTTTAAAGCGCAATTATTTTGTTAAAAGTAAGTTTTTCTTACTTTTGTAGTTGATTAAAAAAAATATTCAAGGACTTCCTGATGACCATATGGATCTGGCACTCTCACGAACATAAAAATTAATGTATCGAAGTATTTACATACATACATACATATCATAACGCCATATCCCTTGCAGGGTAGGCAGAGAGAACAGAGTGCCAGAGAACTCCATCCTTGCATACTTCACTCGCTTCCTCAACATTCATAATTCTCTTCATACATGCTTTCGTTCGAAGTATTTTTATTTTTTAAAAGCTTTATAATCGCAACGCGCTGTTTCCTTTAGAAATGGCTTGGTAATTCTTTGTCGTTTAATTGCAATTAATAAAAAACTAAACTGCTTAGTCATTAGTGTATGTATAGGTAGTTTATGAAAATTGGGATCGTTTACATTTCTTTTTTTTTGGTTCTGTTCTTCTTCATCATTTCATGTAATGGCAATCAGCTACTTATACGAGCGTCGAGCCATTGTTGCCAGTGTCGAGTTATAATTATCTTCACGTTCTTAATCTCTTCAGGTTAGTCATTGTCTGTCAGTCAGTCGAATTGTCGCCATCAACACTGCTACGGCCACACTGTTAATGGTATCTTGTAGGAATTTTGATGGAAAACGAAAACGTTGTAAAGCACTTTTAAATGATATTCACTACATCTCGGCAGTTCCGTCACATCACATTACATAAAATGCCATCAAAATTATCTAATATAACACGTTAAAACACTAAGATATCGAATATAATACAAGAAGAGCACTACATGACCTTTAGATTCCCGCCAAAAGACCTTTGGTTCTGTTCGTCCATTCGGACAGGCAAAGGGAACAAATCCTATACAGTCATGGGTTCGTTTACAATATTTTCGAGCTATGTTTTGCGCTACGTCGAGAATGATGCGAAATTTCAAATTATTTTTTTTATTTTGTTTATAACATTGCCTAATTTATTTGCATCTATTGTTATATATATGTAGGTTAGTACATGTATATGTTTCTTCTGTCATGTCACTCGGTACAATGTATATACAGTTACTCACCACACACATTTCCTGTCGTATGACGCTACCAGCAGGTTGTCGCCGGCCGGGTGCACCGCCATGTGACTGATCCACTGTGCGCCAGTCAGCAACTTGCGCACCAGCTCCTGCTTCACCAGGTCGTACACGCGCACCACCCGCTGGGTCTGCAACGATAGTACGAGTCCCATCACACCAACACAACCACTACACACTAACGTGCATTTAATGTTGTGTGAACACGTCACTATGTGAGCGTGACACTATAAACAAATATAATACCATCTCTTTCCTATTTTATTACTAAACTAGCTTTTGCCCGCGACTTCGTCCACGCAGAAGTCATCTCTGACAGAGTTAAATAGAAAAAGCAATGCAAGGTGTTGAAGGGTTGTCGCTAGGACGATAATCAACAGCGTCAGAAACTGGGATGCGGTCGGCGCCTTCTGCGAGTTAGTTGTCTAACGAAATTAGGCAATAGGGTGGGTTCGAGAGAAAATACTCTACGTTGACACGCTCTGCCACCGGTGCTTTGGGCGGCGTAAGCGTGAGTACCGGTATTGAGGTTCACTACATGAGGGCTTCGACTCGAGATGATACCCGGTTGCGGTGGCCCGCCCGCACAACGTAGATGTACGTGTACGGCGCGCGTGTGTCTATATACCATAGCCGGTCACTAAACAAAAAGGTAGTTCAAAGTTCTATTCATTCTACAAATTATATTGCCAATAATATACTATTTACGGTATGACCATGGGATAAAAATATAATTATCGCCACCCTTTATTTGACTGTTTTGTTTCACCAGCAGAGTTGCGACCTCGTTAGATATGATTTATTATTTGAGTTATAGAGTGAACATTTTTGAAGCTAAACTTAACCTGTATCTTAAACCATTAGGCAAGAACCTATTGCCGTCTACTATGTGTATCGTGTGAGCTCTCACGCCGGCACTGGTGCGGGGTTGATGGAGAGGGAGAGAGAAACACGTGTTTATTTATTTTTAACGAAGAATATTTGTACGTATGTAATTTGAAAAGAATCTTTTCTACCCATTAACACTTTTCCGCTTTGTTACACCCTCTTAGGGGCGGAATTTATAAAATCCTTTCATATTGAATCTCTATGTCATAAATAGAAACGTGCTTCGAAATTTAATGTTTCTAGCTTTAATAATTTCGGCTTGGCGGTAATGAGTCGTTGAACCCGCTCCACAGACCTAATTTACACAACCACAGGATGAAAATTGACAAATGCTGGATATTACCATAGAATATTTGATTCGACTCGTAATTTAAAAAGAATCAATAATGATTTTTCTCCCCATACAAACTTTGCCACTCTGTTCCACCCCCTTAGGGGTGTAATTTCGTAATATCCTTTCTTAATAAATCTCTACGTCATAGAAAGAAACCACTATCAAAATTTCAAGTTGCCAGCTTCAATATTATCGGCTTAGCGCTAATGACTTAATGAGTCGTCCAACCCGCTTTGCAGGCCTAATTTACACCCCCAGAGGGTAAAATCAACAAATGCTGAAACACGTGTTTATTTATTTTTACTGAAGATAATTTGTACGTAATTTGAAAAGAATCGATAAAGATTTTTTTCTCCAAACATTTTTTAAATTGACATAACTTTTTTACTTATAAACCAATTGACATAAAATAAAGCCTAAATGTTAAGTGAAGCTTACCACAATATACTAGTGAAAACCGCGTCTAAATCGGATAAGTCGTTTCTGAGATTAGCGTGCACAAACGCACAGACAAACAGATAAACAGACAAAAATTTTAAAAGTCATTGTTTTAGGTTCTATTTGTGTTGATAAAGGTCCCAGTAATATTTTTTCTCATATATCTTCGGTGTACAGACAGCGATCCGTTACATTTATATTATATGTATAGATAACGACCAGGTGAATGTAACACCGAAGAGTTTTAATGAGCGTAATAACTGAATAAGCAAAGTTGGCATAACAATAACCTAACTAATCAAGAATATTTTATCTGTGCATCACACTAAGTGAGGATAGCACTATGGTATTGTAAGTTTGAACGAGTGTAAACTGTAACACCACATGAGATTGACACTAAGTGAGCCAGTCAAATATATTTAGTGTGTGATAGTGATGAATGTGACACTAAGTGAGTATAACACTGAACGAGTGTATCATTAGATGAGAGAGTGAGCGCAAAGTGATACTACAGTAACAATGACGGTAACATACACTAGGTGAATGTAATGGTATTAGTTAACGTAAGTTGTCTCACAGCGACGAACAGTAGTGGTTTAGTTGGGTGGAAGATGGCGCACTGCACCAGTCCCTTGGAGCGTGTGAACGGCAGTTGGCTGCGGCGTCGCGACACCTGGTGCACCACGACGGCGCGTGACGCGGCGTCGTGTAACGTCACGCACAGGTAGTCGCCGCGCGCGTGCCACGCCACCTGCACACAACGACAGACAGGACAGGATAATTAACTGATATATGGTGTGACATACTGGACACCTTTAATTATTGGCTGACTAGTCAATTTTGTTTTCTGTCTTCCGCAATGCCTTGGAGGAAAATGGAATCATTTTACCCAACTCCTCTTTAACCTTTTCTAATTAAGTTAGTTCCGGGTCTTAAGACAATTAAAAGCATTTCCTGGAACTGCCTGAGGATCAAACCTTGTTGTCGTTTATGTAGACCATTGTGTATCCTGGTTTACAGGAGTTACAAAGATGGGATTAGTCACAATTTAAAAGAATGTCATCATCATCATCACAGCCCATATAAGTTCCACTTTTGGGCGCGGGCCTCCTCCGTAATGGGAGGGAAATTAACCTACAATACCGCGCTGGTCAGACGTGTTGGTATAGGGTTTAGTTTCGAGTTTCCCTTCTCTTGCATAGATGTTATATGTGTTTTATATCCCTTAGTCGTCTCGTACGATCACCCACGGGTAAAATAGGGGGTGGTGAATTGTATTCTTACTCCGTCACCACACGGATAGAATAGAATAGAAATACAAAAAGAATGTACAACATAAAAACTAATTTGGGAATGAAAGTGATTACTACATGTGGGAGTTGTCCTCATTGATACCTCTACAGGAAATCTGTTGTAACCGCCTTACCAATTAGACGAGTGTGTGCGAGTAGTTTTCGGAGTAAGAATGTAATTCAACAATATTTACTTGCCCGCACCTGTGCCTATTGTATGAGACGGATATAATATGCATATGACATCCAATAAGAGACGGAAAACTCGGTGTGCCAATATGTCTGAACAATTCAGTCAAGTCATGTTCCCTCCTATTGTGATGTAGGCTCGACTCCAGCAACAACAATGTGTGGTCAAGTTGTGACTATCACAATTGTGTTGTAGTGTGGGCGTTACATATATATGTCAGTCTCTGTCTGCGTGTACGTACGTGTGTGGCAGGCTTGAAGTGCGTGACCAGTATCCTGACGCCGCGCGCCCACAGCTCGGGCGTGACGCGCGCCCACTCCACCGCCGACGTGGTGCGGCCGTCGACTGTAACATATATACGTGTTATTGAGACTCACGATAAATATAAAATATTTATATTACATAATAATATTATAATTATAATATGAAACATACATAAACTCTCGCCTCCACAACAACGGGAGGGAATTTAACCATCATATCATGTCGATCAGTCACGTTGACATAGATTTATTTCAAGTTTATCTTCTCTTGCATCAATGCTATCTATATATTGTCTCTTAGCTGGTGGTAGTTGTAACGTTCTCGTGGGTAACATAGAAAAGGGTGAAGGATCAACAGAAAATATCCAGCAATATTTTCCTGGGAAATTATAGCACCAACCGTGATCGCTAACTCGTCCACAGAGCTTGGTGATTATGAAAACAACGCTCTTTAAAATATTATGTTATGATGCGACGTTTGTGCACTAGCCATATCGCGTGGCTGCGGCCGCGTGTATATGACTGTTACTGTTTGTGCACCTTGTACGTCGTGTTGTGGCGGGGGCTCCTCGAGCAGCTCGTCTGTGCGCTTGGCGACGCGGTGTGCGCCGATGTCGTCGCCGGGGTTGATCAGTAGTACCCGATGGCCGGCGGCGGCCGCCACCAGACTGAGGCCGGCGGTCGGTATCCACGCGACGCGCACCACCGGCTCCTCCAGCTGCACGGTCCGCAGACACCGGCCCGTACTCGTCTCCCACACTATATACATATATACACTAGATAAGTATTAGCAGTATGTATTATTGTCATTCAGAGATATTAATTATAATATCAACAACAATAACAACCACAATTATATCAATTTATCATCATCACTATACCAACTCATACACCTGTCACCGCTGGACTCGAGCCTACTACACTAATCACAAAATAAAAGGCCCGTTTTGGCAGTTCACACCCAAGAAGTTCTCTATTTTTTACCGATCGAAATGTTCTAAGGTAATTACATTTTTCATTGATGGGTGCCGCCCACTCGGCTAAGTGCCGTTCATAACGATTTTTTCATATTCTCCACAGACTATTAATAATCGATTAAAGAAAAAATAAATCGATCAAAATATTTTCTTTTAAGGTGGACTCGCAGTTGTCCGGTTTTATTAATTTTAATACTAGTGTTTAGAATAACTGAATTTCACCAGCTGTGTAGTGATCTTTACTGAAAGTTATGAGTTTGGAGCTAACAAAGTCACAAATTGGGACAATGTCATATTTGTCGAAGAGATTTGGCTGAACTCGAATCATACCGTGCCACAGTCGTGGACGGACGATACCAAGGCATCTTGCTCAAAAGTGCCAATGGGAAAAGGTGGACGCTTAATAATCTGCCACGCTGAATCAGCTGGGGGAATTTTTTTTTTAATGATGCCTTGCTTGCAATGGAGTCTAAAAGTACAAAAAAATATCACGAAGAAAAGGACGCAAATACATTCACAGAGTGGTTCAGCATGGACACAAAATGATAAGAGCGCCACCATACCATTGTCAGTACAATACTTTGATCTGGGCTCAAATGAAAGGATACGCAGCACGCCACAATACAAAGCCGCCATTCTCCACTAAGAAAATTATGACATTGTTGAATGAAGCTTGTGCCAAAATTACTAAAGAAGACTGGACAAAAGTGGTAGAAAAGATTTTTTATTTTGCGATTGATTGAATGTTAATGTAACACAAATATATAATGATAGAAAATTGACCTTTCATAACATTGTGTCATTTCAAAATACCCGTTGTATCAAAATTTTAACTTAAATTTTCAAATCAGAACTTTAATCCAATGCACTTTACAATACATATTCAAATCGATTAAATACTCACGCAAACTTGAATCGATATATCGTGAGTATCGAGTACCGAGTCGTATGGTTATATCACTATATCCATCAATAAGACAAATGTCAAAACGGGCCTTTTATTTTGTGACGACTGGTCAGACAGGTTGTTATAGGGTTTTATTCGAGTTTTTTTTCACTTGCATAGTCTATATCTGGTTATTATACCGTATAGTTTAGTGTGGGCTGTATGGTGAGTAAGTAAATGGATAATAAATTGTATTCCTACTCTGTAAGCATGTTGAAAATAAATCGATTATATTTTTTATTATCTCAGCAGTCGTCATGACAGCGGGCCTACGCTGTTTACTTAACACGCGATGACCATTATTTTCAAATTTCGCTTACTAGTCTAAAGCCCATTAAGATAAATAGTTAACCTTACACTATAAGAATTATTAGATTTTAAATTGGTACAAAATTGTAAAAAAAGTGTCACGTAATATGGGTACGTGTCCCGTGTGTACGTGTATTACCGCGCATGGTGGCGTCGTCACCCCCCGACACTATGTACTGTCCGGCGGGGTCGAAGTCGACGCTCCGCACCAGTCCCTTGTGACCGCGCATCACGAGCGCCTCGCTCGTCGGGAACGGCTGCAGGTCACGCGGCGACGGCAACTTGGGCACCAGGTCGTCGGGGCTGATCGTCAACTGTACGTAAACACAACACAATGTTATTGTGTTACTATCACATCACGTGTCCCACCAGTTTGCACTCCATATGGCGGGTGTGGTGCTGCAGGTACATACCCTCATCTTGATGGCGCGCGGCGCCAGGTACAGGTCGAGACAGCGCAGGAACCGTTCGCGCACGAACCGCTCGTAGGCGGGCACGCTGCGCAGGCTCGGGTGTCGTGTCGGCAGGAACGTGTATTTCCGTTTCCACGGTGTCTCCGACAGCTTGTTCCACTCCTTCAGCTGTAGGCCGACAAACGTCATGTATACACCCGGCAGCTGTATATACAGTATATCGGCCGGCGCCGGCGTCGGTTACCTCTTTAGCGTCGAGCAAGTACTCCGGCGGTGGGTTGTAGCTCTCGGCGTGCGTGGGCAGCGCTCGCCGCGGCGCCGGTATGTGTCGGTGCACGCCGCGCAGCCGCTGCTCCTCGTCGTCGGCGGTGGAGCCCCACAGGTCGTAGAAGCGTCTCTCCTGACGGTACATTACGTAAACACATAGGTATATATAACCATTATCGTTCTGCCTCACATACGAGACACTTCCCCGCCCAGCCTCCTTCACAGTAGTCGTGTACTTGGCCTACCGTACCACGCTAATCAGACCAGTCGATATAGAGTTTGGTTTTCTTCTTTTACATAAATGCTATTTACATATTACATTATTTAATCGTCTTTTACGATCACCCATATGCAAGATTCCTATCGTGTTAATGATAAATTGTATTCTTACTCCGTCACCAAATAAAAATAAAGTATATATCCCACTAATAATAGCTAACTTGGCCAAAGTTGTAATATCATCCCAAAAGAACACATGGCCATGATAAAAAGTATCCTATGTATTCATTCATGACATAATTTGTCTACGTGCCAACTTCCATCTAAATATGTTCAGCAATTTACGCGTGATTGTGTAACAAACATGTTCACAAACATTCACATAGCGTCTCATATATATATATACGTCATGTTACCCGTTTGTGTCTCCTCTCGTCGGCCAGCTGCCTCTTGGTCTTGGTCCACCCCATCTTGAGTGCGTGCACGATGCGACCGATCTGTCGTTGTTCGTCCCGCGACGGCAGGAACGACCGCTTGTGATCGGGGAAGGCGCGCACCGGCGTCGCCAGCACCTCGCGACTGAACCACTCCACCCACGGCTACAACACGTTACACACACACACGTCTGGTCAACAATGAAGTACAACCAACATATACATATAAATAGAAAATCTATCATATACAATAGTCACCTTATTTTATCACATTTATTGACTGGCTATCGTCGTATTGGTATACTATACGAGTTTTCCTTTACTTACACAGATGCCATGTGTATATTATACATATATTTTCCTCTTCTACAATACGCACAGGCGAGGTATGGGGTGGTGATTGTGTTCTCGCTCCGCAGTACCACACGACAAATCTATCATCCTCATACTGTTATTATTGTAATTAGTTGTGGTCGACTCAACATGTACTCTTCTGACGTCGACCTGAGTACATATGACCAACCCAAGGGTAATGTAACTATTGACCAAACGGCATCAAGTTGTCCCAGGTTGATATAAAGGTGTTATTTGTCTATTACAACATCCACGAGCAAAATAAGGATAGATTGTACGTGATACGTAGTCGCGGCCACACAACACATTTAACTAACTAGTTACAACAATGTTCTTTGTAAATAAAAAACATTTTAATACTATGTATACATTTAACTGTTAACTATTACTTAACTATATATGACCGCGGATTCTTTCTAGTTAATATGGATTTCTTCATCAATTTGTGATCTCTCGGGAACAATATTTTTGCCCAGACTTGACAATGAAGCGAAATTTCAACACAATCGCTTGAGTAGTTAAGATGTAAAAGTATAACAAACCAACAAACAAACTCTCCTGCAGGTATATACCATTAGAGACGACAACAGTCTGCTCGACGGTATAGGCTCGGGGTGAACAACAAACACTACGTACCTGATATTCATCGTGTGCTGCGTCAGGCACGTGCCCCTCACGTATCCTGTGTATCAGCTCCAGATCCTGTTTGCTGAGTATGATGTCCTGTCCGGTGTTCGGATCACGAACTGTTCGCCAAAACTCTGGATCTTCACATTTTCTATAAACAAATACATAATATTAAACAGCTTTTTATAATAATAGAAAGAGATTTATCTGACACTTGAGACACATTTAACACATTATGTATTCACAAGGCGTAGGACCACGCTGTGGACAGTACAGCCGCGGGCCGGTCCGTCCGCGCTTACTACGCCGGACGTACACTCTCACAGAAGATCGACGTCTGAGTAATGACAATGCGCTACTGCGCTTCGTTCGGTGAGCGAGAGAGCCGGAAGCCCAACTGGGTGCGTTTGTATTGGGAGGCAGCGGCCGAGCTATACCCTTGGTATTGCAAAGGTCCATGGGCGGCAGTGACACTTTCTATCAGGTGCGGTGTGTACTCGTTTGCCACCATAAGCAATAAAGAAAATTAATAATAAATTATCATGTGCCAAATCGGGACAATGTTAGACATTGTTGAGTTTACCGATAGATGGCGTATGAAAGGGGAGTCTCCTTAAGACGATTATACCAACGACAATTTGGTTGTCTAATTGGTAAGACAATTGGAACAGATTTACAGTAGATGTGGGTCCAAGTTCAAGTCCCACGTGTGACAATAGTTTATGGCTCGCGTACGTTTACTCACATTCATTGTTGTGGATAGGAGTGCAGTTGTCGTTTGTACGGCCGACCGCTTACTGAGTAAGTCCAAGGGGAGTCGTAGAATAGACTAATAACACAATATAAACTGCTTACAGCACAGGATCACGCTTTATGTCTCTCTATGGAAGCGTCCTAAATCTGGCAGAACACAACAAAAAGCTGAACGATGATAATGACTTGAACTGACGAAGCAAAACAGAAGAGAAGCAAACTATGTATCACTGATTGTGTATGTGTGAGGTGTGTGGAGTTCACCAACTTGGTGGACTTCCTCCGTCCTCACTTGCACTGTTGCTATTGGTGTACGAGTGTGGTCGTGTTACTCACTTGAGGAACTCGTCGATCTGGTCCCGTTGCGGCGGTTTGATGATGCGTTTCCCGTCGAGATCGTAACCGACGTGAGGGTACTCGTTGTACCACCACATCGGCACGTCGCCGACGGTATTCCGCCTGTCCTCCTCGTCAGACGTGTCGCCAGACTCGTACTCGTCTAGTTAGATTCATATATAATTAACTACAATGTATATGAACACGACACAGACTGTGTACAGTAGAACGGTGCGTAACGATACCGTTAACGGTACGTGTATGACACGCGACGATATACGTCGGTAACCGAACATTATATTGAACACAATGACACACTTCTCAATACACACAATATTATTTTACTTGACACATGGTAATGTCTGGTAGGCCGGTCATAAAACTATTGCCAATAACTATTTACAACTTGTATGATAACGGCACATATTGCATTGATTCCAAGTAATTGTGATAAGAGCAGGATGATAATGATGATGATGAGTTATGCTACTCTTACTTCAATTTTATTTTGATTTTATTTATTGGGGACATAAAACAATTACATGATAGTTGTTACAATAAAAATCTTTATAAAAACTTGATTACAAGAAAAATGATTGTCACACATGGGATTCGAACTCACGCCTATTGGAAATCCGTTCCAATCGTGCCACCACTTACACCAGCGTGACCTATTGTATGACAATCAACCTTCGCTTCGTATTAAAGTTGTGTAGCTCCTGAGTGAGTGATATAAAAGAGCTATATCACTCACATAGACACAATCCATCACTCACTCACTTTACCGCCGAATATATCACTAGCTCAGTTCTAGCTCATCGCTCACTTCGCATCGCAGAATGTTTCACCTCTCACAAAATGAGCGAAATAGGTGCGTTGCGTGGCCGGCCGACGAGAATGATATTTCACGCTGTTTTCGATCGATGTAATTAAGTTGTCAAAAGAGAATACACTCTATTTCCTTAGCTATAAAGTTTAATAATTAATATTTATTATTAGAAAATAGATGAATTTGACAAAATCTTCTAAAAAATATAATTATCTGAAAAGTAAATTCGAAACATTATCAAGCTAATTCGAAAAATGAGTTATAAATTTGTTTGAGCGATAGATTTAAAGTGAGCGATAGATTTAAAGTGAGTGATAGATTTAAAGTGAACGATCTTTGAAAGTGAGCTAGAGGAGTGATTTAATAATGTGGTTGACTGCTGAGCTAAGTGAGCTAAATGAGCTAAATGAGTGATATGTATCTTTACACTCAAAAGATATGTATCACTCTTTTCAGCGCGGTGATCTATATTGCGCATGACTACTTCGTATTATATTTTCGTCTTTATAGGAGACGTGTTGCCATCTACCCGACAATGTTAACACATTATACAGACTACTTTTTCGCTCATAATCAAGTTTTTATAAATAATCAAGCATGTTAAATTTCAGTAATTTGAATAAAAGTCTTATTAAATATTTTAGTTTACGTATAACCCACACAAATATCCACATATTTGTATAAAAGAAGTTACAGTCGTGCATATATAAGAAGTTCATACACTGGTATTCAAAAATAGCATATCATTACCTTTTTTTTAAAGTCATACTTAAATGAATGGCTATAACGTATGGGTCAAGGTGCACACATGTACGTTGTAACATCTCATTATATGTGTGCTACATATGCCACGGCCAACACTGGACATACATACACATGGATGGATACCTGTAGATGGATCACGTATGCGTATATAAATATAGAATATATTTACCTTTCTGTTCCACTGGCTTCAACTGACTAACACTAGCCCGCTCTATTGTCTGTGTCAACTTGTCCAGTGCACGCTCACCCTTGGCTTGCTTCACTTTATCTCTTTTCACTTTTGTTTTATTTTTCTTCTGCTTATTACTTTCCTTCTCATTTTCACTATCACTACCAGCCGATTGCGTCAGTGGGCCGGACTCAGCTCCACTGTCCACAGCGCTCTCCCCTTCACTGTTTGCTGACTCTTCAGCACTGTCATCCTCTCCATCTGTATCATCATCATCTTCCGAGTCTGTCAGATCCTGAATCGTATTAGAATTATTATATGCATGCATGATACAGTATCATATAACATTAGAGACAAACACAAGCCAATCTAGACAGAGAGAATGCTATAATCATCATGCTTTACAGACAATTTGGTGATCTCATTTAGTGTTACAATTTTCTTAGGCAAGTTCTATTACTCATTCACCTGGTGACCTCTCAGCCAGTATTTACAACTCTCATGACAATGTAGAGGTTAGTAGCACATATCCTTAACATGTTACAATATAAGGAACATGTGTCACAATACTTTCGAACCAATAGTAACTTGAGCACTACTTTATTATACACATCCATACATACCATCACGCCATGTCCTTTGCAGGGTAGGCAGAGAGAACAGAGTACCAGAGAACTCTATCCTTGAATACTTCACTCGCTCACTCAACATTTATAATTCTCTTCATACACGCACGCCAGTTTCGGAGACTCTTGACTCCACTTTCCTTCAGTACGTGACCAATCTGGTCTAGGTAGGTGAGTCTCGGTCTCCCCCGTTACCTACATCCTTCCACTTTCGCATTGTATATCTCCTTAACCAGACATTCGTTCAGCATTCTTTCCACACGTCCGAACCATCGGAGCATTCCCTTTCGCATCTTTACACCAATACTCTCTTTCATACCTACTCGCTCCCTTACGTAGTCATTGTGAATGCGGTCGGTCAGCCTAACTCCACCGATTTTCCATAGAGCACACATTTAATTAATTAATTAATTTAATTTATTATACATTTGAAATGAACAAATTTTTACATATTTTGTATTTGTTTTTTATCTCCAAATGTTTTGAACACTTTAGTGTTCATGTATGACTTCCATATCTTCCATGACTATAATTTACAATTAACATTTCATTAGTTAACAGCAGATTATAGTCACTTATGAATGAGGCAGTTCCTCATTCATAAGTGACCTCATTCATAAGTTCTAATAGTGAGTGTGGAGTCTGTTATTGTTCAAATAATCTGAGATTATATCATACAAATAAGTTGTCCTTATTCACAGTATTCACATAGATTTACATGTCACAATATGTATCAAAGTTACAATTTCTTTTTACATATAATACATTTGTGTGTATATATATATATATATATATATATATATATATATATATATATATATTGTGATACAACAGTCACACAATGTTTATTTATTTCAATTACTGTTGAAGTGAAACTCTTACACCTAGATTATAAAATAATAAAGTACTCACTGATGATTCATCTGAATCAGCACCTTCTATCTCGTCCTCTCCCAAAGTGGAGTCTGCATTGTCATCAAATAATATTTTCTGCAGTGACAATAATATAGAATCATATAATAACTTATTGTTTGAACAAAACATTTTTACATTCTAAATATATCAGCCCACATAATGTTCTAAACTGAAGTTGTGACAATGTTTCACAATTACTAGCTAGCTAACAACAAACATACTAAATTCAGTTTGATGGATAATATTTGACTTTTATCATAATTGGCCAAAAATTTACAACTAAACATATTACTTTTACACAATTTATTACATAAATTGATAATGCCTATATTGTATTTATGGATGGTATTTAATACTTTAATCACCATGTCATTCAATATGTGTCTGACGCTAAGAAGTTCTACATGAGCCATGTCAGACATATACATATGTCGGACACAAAAAATATATTTGCATTATGTTTCGAAAGCTGGCCTATCAGCAACAAAACCTGAAAATTTCTTGGCTTGCTACAAACGGCTTGTCGAGAAAAAAGTTTTAATATAGGGCCATGTCAGTCATATATGTGTGACATTAAAAAGTGTTTTTACAGGCATTTTGGCAAAAAAAAAAATTTTCTGTGATACATTAAGTTTCCTTGATACATTTTTAACTAAATTATCTAATAAAGTTACCATGTAAAATTTTTCTGATATTATCTTGGTGATTAACGTGTTAAAGTATCAACAATTTAATATCATTAAAACATCTCAGTAACTAATTAATAGATATATATTATTTAAACGAATAAAAATAAATTACATCTTGTTCATGGTCAGAATTATCCTCTTTCTCATGTTCCGAGTCTGTATCATCTGCTTCATGATCAAGGTGTCCCTTGAAAAACTCTTCATGCTCTAACTCTTCTTGTGACTAAAATAACACAAAATAAAAGTTACAATAATAATAAATATAACTAAGCTTTATTTTTTTTTTTTTTTGGCGGCGGGCTACGTTACGTCAAACCCCGCTATTCCGCCCGGGGCGACAGGCAAAGCGGCGCAAGACCTCGTAGACCCGCCCTACAATATACCTCTCGACGCCGTGCGGGTGGGTCACTGGTATGCGGTCTTTTTCTTCAGTGGCCCACCTGGCGATCTACCCGCACGGGTATCCTCGCTGATGTCGACGCCCGGACAGTTTGCACCGTCGGGGCGTCGTCCTCACGCGATGGCCTCGCTCCCAGGGCGACCAGGCTAATCCCCGGTCCGGTCACCCGCTGCCTCGGCTAGGGCGGCATGAGGCGGAGGTATTCACGCCTCCGCCGCCCCAGTCGCCGGTGGCGGCGCGAATCCTCGAAGAGAAGTTCCTGTCGGATCCGCTCCGCCACTTCCTTCTGCGAGATGACGTCCTCGCAGAAGGAGGCGACCGCGTCCCAATTCCTCTCGCTGTCGACCATCGCTTTCACGACGGCCGGCAGCGAGAGGTCGGCACCGATAGCAGCGACAAGGGCACGGCACTGCTGAGCCCAGGTCACGCAGACCTCGAGCGTATGCTGCGCCGTGTCCCGGTCGCTGCCGCACTGTTGGCAGGACGGAGTCGTCTCCACCCTTGCGACTGTGTATAGGTACTTGCCGAAGCAACCGTGCCCCGTCAAGACCTGCACCAGCCGGAAAGAGAGGACTCCGTGCCGCCTCTCCAGCTACTCCATCAGTAAGGGCCGGACGGCCTCGATGACTCGTAATCCGTATCGAGGACGCTCCAGCCGCGTTGCCCAACGGGAAAGAACCTCCCGGCGAGCGTCCTCACGCCAGGTGGCCAATTCGCTAGGCGAAACATCGCCACCTTCTTCGCGAGTTGAAGACACCCGCTGATATATTTCGGCGAGCATTTCCGCCTCCAAGTCCCAAGGGGGCGTTCCGGCCAATACGCATGCAGAAACTAAGCTTAACAACAAAATGGGCATAACCCTTTTGTGATGTTACTATTGATAGAGGTCTGCAATCATTTACTGGCTGGAAGTGAATGTAAGCTGAAGAAAGTATGCGTTTTAAATGTTAAGTGACATTGTATTCTGTTAGATTCCAATAAAATATATTGTAACATAACTCTGTATTTTTAATATACTTATTAAAATATATAAATAACAACAACTATAAAGCATATAATCAACATTATTTCAGAACTATTCCAATGTTAGTTGTATCTAACTTAAAGCTTTGATACATTTACAAAAATTACTGTCGAAGTTATTATTTTAGACATTTAATAATACTCACAAAATTTATTCTTGTATTCTAAAAATAATAGGATAACTTAAACTTATACAGTAAAAGCTCTTCATTCGCGCTTTCTTCATTCGCATTTTCACCATTCGCGGATTAAAAAAAATGTGACTCAATTCCTATATTCGCGGCTGAAAGTTTCTTTTTTCGCAGATCTAGTAAGTATATACAGTAAAAGCTCCTTATACGCGCTTCCTTCATTCGCGTTTTCACTATTCGCGGATTAAAAAAATGCGACTCAATTCCTATATTCGCGGCTAAAAATTTTTTTATTCGCGGATCTAATGAGTACATACATAATAATAAAAGGATACTAATGGGTATCCAACCCAATATCTTTTGTAAATGCCGTCAAATGGACTAATAAAAAAAGTTAAATAAATCTTATTATAGTTTTGCCTACGAAGTCTTATTTTTAATAGGCAAATTGCTAATGCGACTGCTGCGTATCAGTCTGAATTGAAGGAGCTTTTAAAAACTGAAGCAAGAAAAAATTACAAAATACTACAAATCATTTAGGCAATAGTTTTTAAACATTTTGATTAGGTAATTATCTTAAGGTAAGCCTCAAGATAATTGTAATCGAAATGTTCAAAAAATTCAATTAAATTGATTTTTCATATATTTTTGTTTTTTATTTCGTCACCTAGGAACATATCCCCTATATTCCCATATAAATTACCATTCCATATTCACCGTTTCTGTATTCGCGGCATATTTATGGAACACATACCCCGCGAATAAAGAGCTTTTACTGTACATAAAAATAAAAGGATACTAATAGGTATCCAACGCAATATCCTTTGTAAATGCCATCAAATGGACTAATGAAAAAGTAAAATAGATCTTATTATAATTTTGCTTATGAAGTCAGAAGTTAGTTTTAATAGGCAAATTGCTAATGCGAGTGATGCGTATCAGTCTGAATTGAAGGAGCTTTTAAAAACTCAAGCAAGAAAAAATTACAAAATTCTTCAAACCATTTAGGCAATGGTTTTTAATCATTTTCATTAATTATCTTAAGGCTTAGGAAGCCTTAAGATAATTATAATCGAAATGTTCAAAAACATCAATTAAATTGATTTTTCATATATTTTTGTATTTTATTTTGTCACCTAGTAACGTATCCCCTATAATCCCATATAAATTACCGTTCCATATTCACGGTTTCTGTATTCGCGGCATATTTATGGAACACATACCCCGCGAATAAAGAGCTTTTACTGTATATATAAAAAGTGAGAAGTAGAATAACATATAATAATACAGCAATAATCTTTTTTATAAAAACATTCTAATGCCTTTCAAGAAAGTAAAATTTATTTATAAAAATCTGGTGATAGAGAACACGTTTACCGGTTAATTTTAATCTGTTATAGTATCACAATACTTACTTCATCAGACGTCTTGTCTTCATTTTGCTTAGATTCTTTGGAATCTGCTTTACGCTTAAGCAGACCACTTCTAAAAGGAGGCATTTTATTATAAAAGCATAATATTTCATGCACAAATACAAACGGCAACAAACACGTGTTTTTGACGTACAGAAACGTCAATTCTTTTTTTAATATATCGCCCTTATGGGCAGGCTATAGTCAGTTGACCTTACTGCCTTGTCTTACGTGTTAATTTTCTTCATAAATTATTTATCATTTATTCATATTGTAATAAGTCCTTAATAGTCAATATCCGTCAGTAAGTCAAGTCGTTACCATTAATTGGGCACTGGTAACCAAAATTGGGATTTCATTGGGAATTTCAGTTTTGGTTAGACAATGAACCGACGTGACTGACGACCTGGGGGGGCACACTTAAAACATTACTTATTTTTACTGACCGTCGCGCCGCCTACAGATTGGTTGTACAAACTTAACTGCTGCCATTTTGTCGTGTCTGTCAAACGTTTGACAACTGAGAATTGTTATTTTTTGTTCCTAGCGTAGGTACTTATTGTCATCGATCTATTTTCGGTTATTGATATTTTTCTGAAAATTATCTGAAGTTTCAATGTTAGGCTGATATTATTATTGTTTAATTATCAGCTGATATGTTTTTTTTTATATTTCAGGGTAGCTTTCATAGTAAAAGAAAATTCTATGTAATTACACATACACGTGTAGATATGTATATATATTACTTCAACTTTAGTTTACCGCCTAAACTCTGGGTGGCAGCACTTTCCATACATGCATATTTTATCATCGAGTTGCCACTCTTTTTCAATTTAATAACTTTACTCTTTGCTGACGACTAACGGTAAGAAAATTGTGATTTTACAGTATTTTCAATCATCAGTGACGAAATTGACGCTTTTAGTATTGTGTTACAATAACTTATAAGATAAAAACTCCATTGTGAAATTTTGACGCTTATGTGTTATCTATTAAGGTTTTAAGAGATAGAGACTCATTATATTTGTGAGATACTGACACTTTTTATTATTTTCTTCAAAGGCAACTGTAAAGTGCGTAAAATTGTGGTATGACTTCAAATAAATATCGTACAGAGAATGTCTGACATCTTGTTTTATTTAACCATTGTAAATCCCTTTACAAAGTATTTTCGTTTGTTGTTTTTGCAATTTTTATACATTCGAATATAGGTATGTACCTCAATTGTATGGTGCAAAAACAGCAATCGAAAATTCGATAGCTGAATATTGTTTTGAAATAAGCGGGATATTTAAAAATATAATTGCATTCTCTGGCGGTTTCATGCTTACGGTGAATTCGCGGTGACTCCATAGTGAAAAGATGGACGATTCACGGTAGTTTCATGTCACGGCTATTTCACTCTCTAGTTAGGGTTGTCGTACAGTGAAATCACTGTCGAAAAACAGTATATTCGTTCCGTTGCGTCACTAACTACGGATGGTAAATAAGAGTTAACTTATCGGCAGTTCTATGGTGAAAAGACCGTTTCTAATTTGTGGAAGCTTAGTATTTCTGTCGTCGATATGGCATATTTACACTGTGGAAAAATATTTTTTTCAAAGTGAACACCTCATAAATTTATGGTGATATTACTGTGGACCTACTGTAGTTCGACCGTCAACTCACCATCAACTCACCTTCAACTCACCGTAAAATCACTACCTTTTCACCGTATATACTCGGTAGTTTTTTTTTTCAAAACAAATGATGTAATTATTTCAATACTGTTTAATTATCATTTTATAAGCTTATTAGTGTAGAGTTCTGAACTGTATTGATATTTCACATTAAATTTAGTAATTTGAATTCAATTTTCAGGATAAAATTTTTTTTTTGGTAAGCCCTTAAAAAAAATTTCATTTAATAATTTATTTTTTCGCTCGATAAAAAAAAAATAACACGTCACTTACCACGGTGATAGTAAATTCTAAAGAATCTATGTATATTATCAATGCAAGGCAACAGTTTATCTCAAATAACTGTTCAGAAATATATTTATAAAATGTCAGTGTTGAATTTTTTTTTTTTGTACTCAAATTAAAACGTTTTTTACTCAAATTAAAATATTATTTCGGGATTGAAAAGTATTCAATAGAATTAAAAATTTGAAATGCTGGTTAAATTCATTTATATTCTAAAAAAATACTGAAATTAAAATATTATTTCAGAATCAAAACGTTTTCAATAGAATTAAAAATTACAAATTGTAACGGAAAATTATCTCTTTCGTCGATAGATGGCGATGAACCATTTTCTGAAACGCGATATGGTTTCAAATATCTTCTTACTACCTCTTGAGTTGTTTGGATCTAACCATGAAGCTCTGCCACGACACACCCCAACCAACTAGTGGTCGGGGCGGCTTCCTACACCCCATCGCGCATCTCCAAAGTCCGACGTCCACGTCACGTCCTCAACGACGATGACGACGTTATTACGCTCGCCCAGACCAAAGCCTACGCCGCGCGCGAGGCCATCGCGCACAAACATCCGCGTTTCCGTCCTCGACGTCGAGGTACGAAAACACGGCGAGCAAAAATCACCGACCCCAAGATGGACACGTCCACGTCCACCTTACCCCCAGCGACGCCCCGAGCCGAGGCCCGTTCCCCACAGGGGGAGCCCTCGGGCGAAGTCGCCTAATTCATGTCTATCGGGTTGAGAGCCTTCGGGCTCGCCCGCAGTCCGGTTAAGCTGTAAAAGCCCCTTCGGCTAACAGCTCGCAGTTGGTATGTTTTAGTGGGTATTCAGTGTCCCCTTCAGGGCCTGTGAGTCCCACATACCCCGCCCGGGGCGGGTATGCGCCAAATGTATTTTTAACCACTGCGTTACCAAAAAAAAAAAAAAAAAAAAAAAAAAAAAAAAAAAAAAAAAAAAAAAAAAACTAACCATGAAGACGCCGACCGACTGGGATATGACGACATAGCGCCATTAGAGCCGACGCACTTCCCACACAACATCCTACACAGATCGGATATACTCGATATTGTTCTTCTCAAGAATATAAGTCTACGCTTATGTTCAATCGAAGACAATCGAAGTACAAAACGAGTTAGACTCAGATCACTGAGATCACCGTCCGGTGACTCTAGAGCTCGCCTCCTGCTCCCCCGGCCCCTCAGGCCAAAACAACACTATGACAAGGATGACCACCAACTGGGCTCGATTGCAGAAAGGTCTCCAATCAACATCCTCGCCCCACCTTGATCAAATTCCAAAGGACATTAGGTCCAAGGAAGACACCTCACAGGCAATCGATTCCTTTACGAGTCACGTGCAGTCAATTATCGACGACTGCTCACGGCGGGTACCAATTACGAGCGATCGTAGATGGCACCTGCCGGACGACGTCCGTGACCTGTTAAGACGCAAGAACGCCGCTACCCGCGCTTACGACCGATACCCTACGGAGGACAACCACATTCGACTGCGGTCCCTACAAAGGGAGGTCAAAAAAGCCATACAAGACATGAGACAGAGCAAATGGGACGCCATGGTTGAGGAGCTAAAGCCCTCTCACCAAGCCTTCTGGCAGCTTACCCGCTCACTCAAAAAGGACATCGTGTCCACTCTCCCTCCTCTCAACCGACCAAACCAGCCACAGGCATTCCTGGACGATGAAAAGTCTGAATGCTTGGCCGACTGTCTGGAGCTTCAGTGTACGCCGAGTACACTATACCCCGACGACACAAATCTTCACCGTAGTATAAATAGCGAAGTGGAACGTCGTACCACTATCTCTCGATCCTCTGAATACGACAACCCAGACGTACCTATTCCAGCAGTGACCAACGACGAGGTCGAATCTCTGGTCAAGGGTCTACACGCCAAGAAAGCCCCCGGTTCGGACGGTATCTCCAATAAAGTCATTAAGTTATTCCCTGCCCACCTCATTACCATTCTGTGCTGTATCTTCAATGCAGCACTGAACAATAACATCTTTCCCTCGCAATGGAAAGAGGCCGTGGTAATCGGAATCCACAAACCCGGCAAGCGACGTACCGAACCCAGTAGCTACCGCCCGATAAGTCTACTAAAAGGATTAGGCAAGCTTTATGAGCGCATAGTCCTTAGCAGACTTATAACATTCGCCGAGGATAACAACCTCATTCCAGACACGCAATTCGGCTTCCGTGCGAGGCATAGTTGCGTACAACAGGTCCACAGATTGGTGGAATACACAAGTGGTCAGTTCATGATGAACAGATTCACCGGTGTATTATTCCTAGACGTAGCGAAAGCATTCGATAAAGTGTGGCACGAGGGCCTCATTCACAAGCTTTATCGTCTAAAGATCCCAGATTATTTAATTTTAATTATACACGACTACTTAAGTCATCGCAGCCTTCGCTATAGGGTGGAAGGTACGCTGTCTACCTCCCACTCCATCAAGGCCGGCGTCCCTCAGGGATCGGTCCTCTCCCCGTTCTTATTTACGCTATATGCTAGCGATATGCCCCAGTTTAACAGAGTCCATAAAGCGCTTTACGCTGATGACACCGCACTCTACTGTGCAGGCAGGACCCCGACAGCAGTAGTTAAGACTCTCCAAACAGCGGTTACCGCCCTAGCCAATTAGTTCAGGAAATGGAGAATCGAAATCAATCCAGAAAAGAGTCAGGCGGTCATGTTCACTCGCAGAACTGCCCGTTCCTACTCTATAGACAACATCCCACCCCTCCAGCTATTTAGCAAACCTGTCTCTTGGAGCAGGCAAGCTAAATACTTGTGTGTGACCCTTGATGACCGACTTAGCTTCGCCCCCCACATAAAGATTGTACGCGATCGTGCAGCTTTTGTGATGAGACGCCTCCACAGCCTAATCCATGCTAGGTCGAAATTATCCTTGAACAGCAAGGTCCGATTATACACCGCTTGCATACGGCCGATCATGACCTATGCAAGCGTAGTGTTCGCGCACACCAAGGCACACAGGATCCATAGGTTACAGACCTTACAGAATAGGTTCATGCGCCGAGCTACGGGAGCACCGTGGTTCATTCGTAACGCCGATCTTCACATCGACCTCGAACTGCCGACCATCATGCAGTTTATGAAGCGGTGCTCCCAGAGCTACTTTGACTCTGCCATGACACACCCCAACCAACTAGTGGTTGGGGCGGCTTCCTATACCCCATCGCGTTTCTCTAAAATTCGACGTCCGCGTCACGTCCTCAACGACGATGACGACGCCATAACGCTCGCCCAATCAAAAGCCTACGCCGCACGCAAGGCCATCGTACACAAATATCCGCGATTTCGTCCTCGCCGTCGAGGTGCGAAAACACGGCGCGAAAAAATCACCGACCCAAAGATGGACACGTCCACGTCCACCTTGCCCTCAGCGACGCCCCGAGCCGAGGCCCGTTCCCCACAGGGGGAGCCCTCGGGCGATGTCATCTAACTCACTTCCATCGGGTTGAGAGCCTTCGGGCTCACCCGCAGACCGGTTCAGCTGTAAAAGCCCCTCCGGCTAACAGCTCGCAGTTGGTACATTTTAGTGGGTATTCAGTGTCCCCTTCAGGGCCTGCAAGTCCCACATACCCCGCCCGCGGCGGGTATGCAAAAAATGCATTTTTAACCACTGCGTTACCAAAAAAAAAAAAAATACTAACCCTGAAGACTAGCTAAACTGACTGGCCCGGATACAAAATGCTATTTTAATTCTGTTATATTCTACCACTTCTCTTCATGATTCCAGGATTAAAAAGTATTTAATATGATTAATCGTGAATTTTGAAACAGGATTCATAGTATTCATCAGAATTTTAAAGTATTAACTGTAAAAGGAACATGAAACAACAGTGACACGACAATGAAATGACAGTTAAACGACGGTGAAACAACTTTGGATTCACTCCTATTTTACTGTGTCACAATAGTGCTTTGATGGTCAATTAACTATACATTTATCAACTGTTTACCATGGTTTCACTCTATAGCTGCCCTATAAAAGTGTCGTTTTAACCATTTTTCCTAGGTCTAATATTCTAATATATACCATATTTTGACAGTTGTGAAATGAAACAAAAGCACGAATGATACACCGTGAAAACACTGTTGTAATACTAAGTTGTCACTGTTGATCATAAAGGGAACTACCGACATCTCATGGTTTTTTCACCGTGACCACAAAACCGCCAGGGTTTTTAAATATCCCACTCTACGAAGGTTTTCGATGGAATAAACTGGAGCGCTAGTGTGCACCGTGTAAGCAATTCTAAAGTATGAAGTTGTCTATCTTCTCTCTGAGTCTTTTGTTCTGTGATAAAAATTCTCGAACTGAATTAAAATAATTATACACTTACATACTTACATATCATCACGCCATGTCCTTTGCAGGGTAGGCAGAGAGAACAGAGTGCCAGAGAACGCTATCCTTGCATACTTCACTCGTTTCTTCAACATTCATAATTCTCTTCATACACGCTCGCCGGTTTCGTAGACTCTTGACTCCACCTTCCTTCAGTACATGACCGATCTGGTCTAGATAGGTTAGTCTCGGTCTCCCCCGGTACCTACAGCCTTCCACTTTCGCATTGTACATCTTTTTAACCAGACGTTCGTTTGGCATTCTTTCCACATGTCCGAACCATCGGAGCATTCCCTGTCGCATCTTTACACCAATACTCTCCTTCATACCTACTCGCTCTCTTACGTCGTCATTACGAATGCGATCGATCAGCCTAACTCCACAGATTTTCCGTAGAGATCGCATTTCGACCGCATTAATTTTACTTTCATACTCTTTTTTGCATACCCAACTCTCGCTTCCATACAGTAATGTTGGGACAAGCACTGCGTTATGTATTGCTACACGTGCCTTCTGGCTGAGGTGGTGGCTACCGAGAAGTTGCCCCAACGCTCCATTAACTCTATTTCCCACATTCTTCTTCTTCTTATTTTTATGTATTGGCAATCAGCTACTTAAATGAGCCATTGTTGCCAGTGTCGAGTTATAATTATCTTCAAGTTTTTAGTGTCTTTAGATTAGTCATTGTCCGTCAGTAAGTCAAATTGTCGCCATCAACAGTGCTATGGCCACACTGTTAATGGTATCTTGTGGGAATTTTGATGGAAAACGAAAACGTTGTAAAGCACTTTTATATGATACTCACTACATCTCAGCAGTTCAGTCACATCACATTACATAAAATACCATAAAAATATCTAATCTAACACGTTAAAACACTAAAATATCGAATATAATACAAGAGCACCACATGACGTTTTAGATTCCCGCAAAAAGTCCTTTCCCACATTCACTCTTCGCTCTATATCAGTGGTGTACCTTCCATCTCGGCTAAATCCACATCCAAGATATACAAATTCATCCACTTGCTCTAGTACATCATTACCTATTGTTACTCTTACATCTGTTCTAGATTCATCTCTTTCGAAGACCATTATTTTGGTTTTGCTCACATTCACGCGTAGACACCTTTTCTTACAATCTTCTGTCATTGTGTAGACTAGGGTCTGCAGGTCAGGCGCTGACTGTGCCAGCAGAACTGCAACATCTGCATAGAGTAGAGCAGTGACCACTGAGTCGCCCATCTGGACTCCCACATTGATATCGTTCAACCTTTTGAGACATTTATCCAGATATATGATAAACAGTCTGGCTGACAGAACGCACCCCTGCTTAGCGCCGATATTGACGTCAAACCAAGGCGACATTCCATCATCCAGCCGCACACAGGCTCTACAGCCCATGTAACTGGACAGCACAGCCTGTAGCAGTTTACCGTTAATACCACACTCCGTTAAAATGTCCCAAAGTTCCTTTCGTATAACCGTGTCAAATGCTCTCTCCAGATCCACAAAACTGCAGAAAACCCTCAGACCTAGAGCTAGAGGGTTCTCCACAATGTTGCGCAGAGAGAACACTTGATCCATGCATCCCCTTCCACTCCTGAATCTTCCTTGTGTCTCACACAGTAAACCATCGGACACCATCCTCATTCTTCTTTCAATAATTTTACCGTACACTTTTGCTACCAAACTGGTCAAGCTTATGGCTCTGTAATTTGCGCAATCATATATCTGTAATTTGCGCATCGCGTGATCCCTTGTTTTTAAACAAAAGCACGATGACTGCACTATTCCAGTCCCCGGGAACCATTCCCGAGCTCCAACATAAATTGAGGAGCAACAGGAACGCCCTCCAGACACAGGAGCTGCCAAGCTTGATCATCGGCAGACACCATATCAATGCCCGCTGCCTTACCATTTTTCAAACTTCTTATCGCCCATTCAACTTCATCCATACTGATGCCATCGGAGGACGCCGGTGCCGAATGTTGATCTACTAAATCACATGCGACACCGGCGCCAACTCTCCATCGGTTTAACACGTCTTGTGTTTGTGTAAGATTGTCTCTACCTTTAGACCTTATTTTATTCATTCTGAAGGCTTGCTGGCTTCTTACATTGCCGATATATTTCTTTCTTCTGTTCAGTCATACTGTCATTCAGATTCGAAGAAGAAACATAGTCCAGCCACGCTTTCTTCTTTTGCTCTACGGGAGCTGCAACTTCCGCATCCTACCATGCATCATCATTTGTTTTTCTATGCTTCTTTGAACTTCCACATACTTCTTTCGCTGTATCTACCATACTCTCTTTCAATACTCTCTAGCATTCTTCAATGTCCGATTGCGGCTGGCTTGCCATCGTCAGCCGTTCTCGTACACCTTTTTTTTTTTTTTTGGTGGACTATGGATGCGTCTCGCCCCGCCAAATTGGTCCGGGGTGACGGAGAAGGCGGCGCGTGACCCCATAGACCCACCGTAAAACTCCTCTCTCTTCGCCGTGCGAGCGGGCCACCGGGACCCGATTTTTAACTTCGGTGGCCCGCCCGGCGGTTCACCCTCGCGGGTTCCTCTCGTCGACGCCCCGACAGATTTCGCCGTCGGGGCGTCGCCCTCACGCGGTGGCCTCACGTCGGGTGACCGGACAATTCCCCGGTCCGATCAACCGAAGCCTCGGTTAGGGTGGCATCAGGCGCAGGTATTCGCGCCTGCGCCGCCCCGGCCGCTGGCAGCGGCCCGGGTCGCGGGAATCCTCCCTGACCCGTTCCGCCGCTTCCTTCTGCGAGATGACAGTCTCGCAGAAGGCGGCGACCGCGTCCCAGTTCCTGACGCTGTCGACCATCGCCCTCGCGACAGCCGGCAGCATCAGGTCGGCACCGATAACAGCGACGAGGTCACGGCGCTGCAGCTCCCATCCCGGACACACCTCCAGCATGTGTTGCGCCGTGTCCTCGTCACTCCTGCAGCTGGCAGGCCGGAGTCCACTCCCTATACGCGACCCTGTGCAGGTACAAACCGAAGCACCCGTGCCCCGTCAATACCTGCACCAGCCGATAGGTGAGGACCCCATGCCGCCGCTCCATCCACTCTATCATTACGCGCCGGAAGGCCTCAACGGTCTCCACATCGTGCCTAGGCCTCTCCAGCCGGAAGGTCCTACACCCGCAGCCAGCGGCATCACCGCGACGTCGAGCGGGAGGGCCAGCTGTACGAAGCGTACCGCAGTGCGCGGACTGCCTTTCGGCTGGCCATCCGAGCCGCCAAGGGTGCGAGTTGGCAGGAGATGCTGGACGGTCTCGACCGTGACCCCTGGGGTCGCCCGTATCGCGCGGCGCTGAACAAGCTTCGCGCGCGGGCCTCCCCCCTCACCGAGACCCTCCAGCCCGACTTCCTTCGTAGGGTGGTCGAGGAGCTGTTTCCACGGCAGTCGGAACACACGCCCCCGGTCATGGCTCCGCCAGATCAGGACCGGGAGGCTGACGACGACGAGAGTGTTCCGCCCGTGACGGAGTCGGAAGTGGGGGCGGCCGTGGCGAAGATTCGTTCGGCCACCACGGCCCTCGGCCCGGACGGAATTCCAGTCCGGGTGCTGACGTCGTTCCTCGAGCACTTCGAGCCTCGCCTCAGGCAGCTGTTCAACGCCTGTCTGACGTCTGGACGGTTCCCTGAGTGCTGGAAGGAAGGGAGGTTGGTTCTCCTGCCAAAGCCGGGACGGTCCCCGAATTTGCCGTAGGCCTACAGGCCCATCGTGCTCCTCGACGATGTGGGTAAGCTGCTGGAGCGTGTGCTCGCTGCCCGCATCGTCCGACACCTGGAGGAGGTGGGGCCCGATCTGTCGGACGCTCAGTATGGGTTTCGGAGGGGGCGTTCGACCATCGGGGCCCTACTACGCCTGAGGCAGGCGGCCGCGGAGGCCGTCGCCGGGAAGGGAGTGCTGTTGGCGGTGTCGTTGGACATCGCCAACGCATTCAATAGTCTGCCATTCGGCTGCATCAGGGAGGCGCTCCGGTTCCATGGAGTGCCCCTGTACCTCAGGTGGCTGGTGGCAGACTATTTCGAGGGCCGCAGTATCCTCTGCGCGGGTCCCGCAGGGGACATTGTGCGGACGCTCATGTCGTGCGGCGTTCCACAAGGGTCGGTTCTGGGGCCGACCCTGTGGGACATCGGGTACGACTGGGCGTTGAGAGGGAGTCGCCCCCCCGGGCTGAGCTTGGTGTGCTACGCTGACGACACGCTCGTCACAGCCCGGGGCAGGACACTCGAAGAGGCGGCGAGCCTGGCCACTCTCGGCACCGAGGAGATGGTCAGGCGGATCGAGGCGTTGGGGCTCAGGGTGGCCCTAAACAAGACGGAGGCCCTACTTTTCCATGGGCCCCGTATGAGGCTACCCATCGGCGCCTCGATAGTGGTAAACTCCATCCACATCAGCATCCAGGCCCATATGAGGTACTTGGGTCGGGTGCTCGACGGGCGATGGTGGTTCCGGGAGCATTTCCGACAGATTGCTCCCCGGCTTGTCGGCGACTCATGCCGAACGTGGGCGGACCCAGTTTCGAGGGCATCAGGCGCAGGTATTCGCGCCTGCGCCGCCCCGGCCGCTGGCGGCGGCCCGGGGCGCGGGAATCCTTCCTTGCCCGTTCCGCCGCTTCCTTCTGCGAGATGACAGCCTCGCAGAAGACGGCGACCGCGTCCCAGTTCCTGATGCTGTCGACTATCGCCCTCGCGACGGCCGGCAGCGTCAGGTCGGCACCGATGACAGCGACGAGGTCACGGCGCTGCCGCTCCCATCCCGGACACACCTCCAGCGTGTGTTGCGCCGTGTCCTCGTCACTCCTGCAGTGGTGGCAGGCCGGAGTCCACTCCCTATACACGACCCTGTGCAGGTACAACCCGAAACACCCGTGCCCCGTCAATACCTGCACCAGCCGAAAGGTGAGGACTCCGTGCCGCCGCTCCATCCACTCTATCAATACGGGCCGGAGGGCCTCAACGGTCTCCACACCGTGCCTAGGCCTCTCCAGCCGCGTAGCCCAACGGGCGATGACGTCTCGGCGGGCATCCACGCGCCAGGTGGCTATCTCGCTCAACGATGGGGAGCCACCTTCCTCGCGCGCTGTGATAACCCGCCGGTAGAGGTCGGAGAGCATCTCCGCCTCTAGGTCCCACGGGGGTGTCCCGGCCAACAGGCACGCCGCCTCTGTCGACACCGTGCGGTACCCGCGAATGGCTCTGACCGCCATGGCTCTCTGTGGCCTCCACAGAACCGCCCTGAGCTGGGCGTTCAGAGCCCTCGCCCACACGGGTGCGCCGTACATGGCCATCGAGCGGATGACCCCCGCATACAGGTGATCGGACCGGGGAATTGTCCGGTCACCCGACGTGAGGCCACCGCGTGAGGGCGACGCCCCGACGGCGAAATCTGTCGGGGCGTCGACGAGAGGAACCCGCGAGGGTGAACCGCTGGGCGGGCCACCGAAGTTAAAAATCGGGTCCCGGCGACCCGCTCGCACGGCGAAGAGAGAGGAGTTTTTACGGTGGGTCTATGGGGTCACCGCTCCTCGAGCACTTCGAGCCTCGCCTCAGGCAGCTGTTCAACGCCTGTCTGACGTCTGGACGGTTCCCTGAGTGCTGGAAGGAAGGGAGGTTGGTTCTCCTGCCAAAGCCGGGACGGTCCCCGGATTTGCCGTCGGCCTACAGGCCCATCGTGCTCCTCGACGATGTGGGTAAGCTGCTGGAGCGTGTGCTCGCTGCCCGCATCGTCCGACACCTGGAGGAGGTGGGGCCCGATCTGTCGGACGCTCAGTATGGGTTTCGGAGGGGGCGTTCGACCATCGGGGCCCTATTACGCCTGAGGCAGGCGGCCGCGGAGGCCGTCGCCGGGAAGGGAGTGCTGTTGGCGGTGTCGTTGGACATCGCCAACGCATTCAATAGTCTGCCATTCGGCTGCATCAGGGAGGCGCTCCGGTTCCATGGAGTGCCCCTGTACCTCAGGCGGCTGGTGGCAGACTATTTGGAGGGCCGCAGTATCCTCTGCGCGGGTCCCGCAGGGGACATTGTGCGGACGCCCATGTCGTGCGGCGTTCCACAGGGGTCGGTTCTGGGGCCGACCCTGTGGGACATCGGGTACGACTGGGCGTTGAGAGGGAGTCTCCCCCCCGGGCTGAGCTTGGTGTGCTACGCTGACGACACGCTCGTCACAGCCCGGGGCAGGACACTCGAAGAGGCGGCGAGCCTGGCCACTCTCGGCACCGAGGAGATGGTCAGGCGGATCGAGGCGCTGGGGCTCAGGGTGGCCCTAAACAAGACGGAGGCCCTACTTTTCCATGGGCCCCGTGTGAGGCTACCCATCGGCGCCTCGATAGTGGTAAACTCTATCCACATCAGCATCCAGGCCCATATGAGGTACTTGGGTCTGGTGCTCGACGGGCGATGGTGGTTCCGGGAGCATTTCCGACAGATTGCTCCCCGGCTTGTCGGCGCGGCGTCCGCCCTTTCTCGACTCATGCCGAACGTGGGCGGACCCAGTTTCGAGGGCCGACGGCTGTATGCGGGGGTCATCCGTTCAATGGCCATGTACGGCGCACCCGTGTGGGCGAGGGCTCTGAACGCCCAGCTCAGGGCGGTTCTGTGGAGGCCACAGAGAGCCATGGCGGTCAGAGCCATTCGCGGGTACCGCACGGTGTCGACAGAGGCGGCGTGCCTGTTGGCCGGGACACCCCCGTGGGACCTAGAGGCAGAGATGCTCTCCGACCTCTACCGGCGGGTTATCACAGCGCGCGAAGAAGGTGGCTCCCCATCGTTGAGCGAGATAGCCACCTGGCGCGTGGATGCCCGCCGAGACGTCATCGCCCGTTGGGCTACGCGGCTGGAGAGGCCTAGGCACGGTGTGGAGACCGTTGAGGCCCTCCGGCCCGTATTGATAGAGTGGATGGAGCGGCGGCACGGAGTCCTCACCTTTCGGCTGGTGCAGGTATTGACGGGGCACGGGTGTTTCGGGTTGTACCTGCACAGGGTCGTGTATAGGGAGTGGACTCCGGCCTGCCACCACTGCAGGAGTGACGAGGACACGGCGCAACACACGCTGGAGGTGTGTCCGGGATGGGAGCGGCAGCGCCGTGACCTCGTCGCTGTCATCGGTGCCGACCTGACGCTGCCGGCCGTCGCGAGGGCGATGGTCGACAGCATCAGGAACTGGGACGCGGTCGCCGCCTTCTGCGAGGCTGTCATCTCGCAGAAGGAAGCGGCGGAATGGGCAAGGGAGGATTCCCGCGCCCCGGGCCGCCGCCAGCGGCCGGGGCGGCGCAGGCGCGAATACCTGCGCCTGATGCCGCCCTAACCGAGGCTTCGGGTGATCGGACCGGGGAATTGTCCGGTCACCCGACGTGAGGCCACCGCGTGAGGGCGACGCCCCGACGGCGAAATCTGTCGGGGCGTCGACGAGAGGAACCCGCGAGGGTGAACCGCCGGGCGGGCCACCGAAGTTAAAAATCGGGTCCCGGTGACCCGCTCGCACGGCGAAGAGAGAGGAGTTTTACGGTGGGTCTATGGGGTCACGCGCCGCCTTCTCCGTCACCCCGGGCCGATTTGGCGGGGCGAGGCTAATCCATAGTCCACCAAAAAAAAAAAAAAAAAAAAAAAAAAAAAAAAAAAATGGGGTCACGCGCCGCCTTCTCCGTCACCCCGGACCGATTTGGCGGGGCGAGACTAATCCATAGTCCACCAAAAAAAAAAAAAAAAAAAAAAAAAAGGCCTCTCCAGCCGCGTAGCCCAACGGGCAATGACGTCGGCGGGCATCCACGCGCCAGGTGGCTATCTCGCTCAACGATGGGGAGCCACCTTCCTCGCGCGCTGTGATAACCCGCCGGTAGAGGTCGGAGAGCATCTCCGCCTCTAGGTCCCACGGGGGTGTCCCGGCCAACAGGCACGCCACCTCTGTCGACACCGTGCGGTACCCGCGAATGGCTCTGACCACCATGGCTCTCTGTGGCCTCCACAGAACCGCCCTGAGCTGGGCGTTCAGAGCCCTCGCCCACACGGGTGCGCCGTACATGGCCATCGAGCGGATCACCCCCGCATACAGCCGTCGGCCCTCGAAACTGGGTCCGCCCACATTCGGCATGAGTCGAGAAAGGGCGGACGCCGCGCCGACCAGCCGTGGAGCAATCTGTCGGAAATGCTCCCGGAACCACCATCGCCCGTCGAGCACCAGACCCAAGTACCTCATATGGGCCTGGATGCTGATGTGGATGGAGTTGACCACCAACGAGGCGCCGATGGGTAGCCTCACGCGGGGCCCATGGAAAAGTAGGGCCGCCGTCTTGTTTAGGGCCACCCTGAGCCCCAGCGCCTCGATCCGCCTGACCATCTCCTCGGTGCTGAGAGTGGCCCGGCTCGCCGCCTCTTCGAGTGTCCTGCCCCGGGCTGTGACGAGCGTGTCGTCAGCGTAGCACACCAAGCTGAGCCCGGGGGGGAGACTCCCTCTCAACGCCCAGTCGTACCCGATGTCCCACAGAGTCGGCCCCAGAACCGACCCCTGTGGAACGCCGCACGACATAGGCGTCCGCACAATGTCCCCTGCGGGACCTGCACAGAGGATACTGCGGCCCTCCAAATAGTCTGCCACCAGCCGCCTGAGGTACAGGGGCACTCCATGGAACCGGAGCGCCTCCCTGATGCAGCCGAATGGCAGACTATTGAATGCGTTGGCGATGTCCAACGACACCGCCAACAGCACTCCCTTCCCGGGGATGGCCTCCGCGGCCGTCTGCCTCAGGCGTAGTAGGGCCCCGATGGTCGAACGCCCCCTCCGAAACCCATATTGAGCGTCCGACAGATCGGGCCCCACCTCCTCCAGGTGTCGGACGATGCGGGCAGCGCGGACACGCTCCAGCAGCTTACCCACATCGTCGAGGATCACGATGGGCCTGTAGGCCTACGGCAAATCCGGAGACCATCCCGGCTTTGGCAGGAGAACCAACCTCCCTTCCTTCCAGCACTCAGGGAACCGTCCAGACGTCAGACAGGCGTTGAACAGCTGCCCGAGGCGAGGCTCGAAGTGCTCGAGGAGCGACGTCAACACCCGGACTGGTATTCCGTCCGGGCCGGGGGCCATGGTGGCGGCACGAATCATCGCCACGGCCGCCCCCACTTCCGACTCCGTCACGGGCGGAACACTCTCGTCGTCGTCAGCCTCCCGTTCTTGATCTGGCGGTGCCATTACCGGGGGCGTGTGTTCCGACTGCCGTGGAAACAACTCCTCGACCACCCTATAAAGGAAGTCGGGCTGGAGGGTCTCGGTGATGGCCGCGCGCGAAGCTTGTTCAGTGCCGCGCGATACGGGTGACCCCAAGGGTCACGGTCGAGACCGTCCAGCATCTCCTGCCAACTCGCACCCTTGGCAGCTCGGATGGCCAGCCGAAAGGCAGTCCGCGCACTGCGGTACGCCTCATACAGCTGGCCCTCCCGCTCAGCGTCGCGGTGACGCCGCCGGCTGCGGGTGTAGGACCTTCGGGCACTGGTTCTCGTACACCCTCCGCATACTTTTCTCTTACACACTCTTGCAACCTTTCAACCTTTATTCTTTCAAGCCCTCCGAAGTGGACACGCTCTCGCCAGTGCCTCCACTTTCTGAACATACCACTAAATCTCGCAATAACGATATAGTGGTCCGTATCGACTGTGGAGCCCCTGTAGGCTCTTGCGTCCAATATTTTGCTTCGGAGGCGACTGTCTACCAAAATTAAATCTATTATACTTTTTTGTTCATTCCTTCTCCATGTATACATATGGATGTCCTTATGTTGGAAAAATGTGTTTGACACAATAAGGTTTCTCTCCATGCATACATCCGCTATGAGCCTACCAGCGTCGTTCACTCTCTTATCATCAAATAGACCAAGTACGTCCTCATAGTCGGGGCGCTTGGTCCCCATTTCCCCATCCGTTCAAATCTCCGCATACAATCACGCGTACACTGGTTTCTGCCATATCTAGAACTTCCCTAACATTATCCGAAAACTTCTCTAGGTCTGATGCCACAGAGGATCCTACGGGAGCATATGCTACAACCATGAATACCTTGGTGACACCTAGTTTTATACGGACCTAAAGAAGTCTGGGATCATTCATTCCGTAATCCTTCACACCTGAGGCCAAGCGAGAGAACAACAGCACTCCTACCCCCATGCTGGCTCGATCGCTCTGTGGTACACCAGATCACAGAGCCATCACGCCACCAGGAAGATCGCTGGCATCGCTGCCCCTTCGCTGGGTCTCCGTTACACAGAGCACGTCTAGCTGTTTGTCCGCAATGACGGTTATCAGCTCGTGCAACTAAACTTCCACACAACATCTTACATTCTACGTGCCCACCTGGCACTCTGCTCTCCTCGAGTCGCCTGACTGGGCAAGGCGTGATGGGTGGCGGCCCCCATCACCGCATCTGGCGATGTTCGTACCGACGGGGGCGGGTCGGTACGTGTCGCCTCCGGGGGCGCCCTAACCCGCACTTCGGTACGCATATCGGGCCGGATTAGCAGGCTAACTAGACTGGTAGGGTACACGACGAGCACGCTCCGCACTATGCCCCCCATTTTCAGGTAATCCTTAAATAAAATAGTTGGTGCAGCAATTATTACCAAAAACGTTATTTTAGGAATTTTCGCTAACTCACTTTCAGGGATCCTGTATTCTAGAGGTCCCTTATCATTGACATAGTAGTAGTATATCATTGACATAGTAAGTATTGTGGTCCGTGGCGTGGTCCGATTAGATTACTAGAATTAGATACTAGATTTACATACACGGTTGTTTTTAGGGCTTTTTTTTAAATCACGGTGATTTTCCAACGAACGTAAACCTACTACCTACCTACCTACCTACCCTTCCGTGACTGTAGTTGTATCCACGGGTGAAAATCATTTTCCTTCCGTGTTTGTTACATGTTCCGTGACCGTAATATATCCACGGATTTCATCCGTGGAGCGTGCCAATAGGTATTTCGATTTTCCCACGGAGCAAATACAAAGAGGAGACGGCCTAAGTAACTGTGCACTGTGATTCTCAAGTAGGCCGTGACGTCATCACGTTAACATCAATAGTAGGCGTGGCCTATTAGTCTTCTGTCGTCGCTGCCGGTGTTCGCACGGTGCATAAAATTATATTTTTGGTGTATTTTTATGTTATTACGAAGAAAACCATGAAGTGTTGTGTTTTATCATGTAAAAACTACTCCGATAAACGTACAGATGCTATGGAAAGAATCACATTTCATTTGTAAGTATATTTATTCATAATTTATCAAAATAATTTCTAGAAAGTTCTTTTGACGGTATCATATTCAAAAATAATTTTACTCAACGTTAGATGGCACCACTTTGCGTAATAGGACCTAGAACAATAAAAGCACATACAGTTCAAATTATTAAGATTATTGTAATAACTAATAACCATGAGTATTAAAATTTATACCCAAAGCCTTTTACCTCGACAAAAATATGAGTTTTATATGTAGTTAATAATTATTTTGTAAGCAATACGCCAGCTGTCGTTAACTATGAAGAACTATAAAAGTGTCAAAAATCCAGGGTCGTAATTAGAATATAATTATAACATTCGGATTTTTCATCAAAGAAAAATATTTTTTACACTACTTTAAATGAACCTATTATAATTAAACTGTAAGTTTTGTATGTTTTAGAAGACCGTCCAATGACGATGTTAGAAGCAATGGATTTCAAAAATTAATAGAAAAACTGGACTCCTACGAAATATACAGATTTGTTCTTCTCATTTTAACAATGAAGATTTAAAGGACTGTATTGCAGCCAATAGAAACCACTTCGAACAAGCTTTTTATATTTTAAATTGTTTTATATTTATGTATTAAACTAACACTGTAAAAGTCATAAATTTTTTTTGCAATAGAGAAAGGTTTTTCTTTGTTACAGTATTTAGGGCAAGACTAGGTATAGCTCAAGATATATCAAATATATCATACAAAAGAGTATTTCATTTTTATTATTGGAACCAATGTCAACCTTTCTCCTTTATTTATTAATAATGTAATTGCACTCGATGGAATTTCTTGATAAGATTAACGAGGTTGAGCACGTCACAAAAATATTCAAAATGGTGGTGGCGTCGAAGACCGGGTCTTCAAGTTACCTTTGGCATGCTACCAGGGGTGGGGGGGGGGGGTTTCTGGTCTGCTCGCTTGAAATACTCTTTTACATGTCTTGGTCATTGACACCATTGTTGCATTATCAATTGTATAAAGCCTTATTTTAATAGAGTGGTTTGATTCTTTTTTTATATGGAAAAGACAAAAAGGAAGGAAATAATACCGTGTAACTAACATATTTACTAAAAGTCCAACTACTTTCATTCGACAATTTGTTAGAAACCCAAACAAATAATTGTATTATTTGGTCGTATGAAAAGGACACAAATATGAAGAAAAAAAAGGTTTCTAAACTTCTGAGTTTATCAGAATGACAGTAAAGAAAAGATGGATTTTTCATAAAATATTAACATTATGAACAATGCTGACAAGCCTTATAAAGAAATTTTCGGTTAAAAACAGTAGTCATACACCTATTCGCTATGCAGAATTATTTGATTATAAACAATTGTATTTGAATAGAGCAAACAGCTAATAAGATTTGTTTGTATCTTTGAAATAAAAAAAAATTAGCACTCCTTGATATAGGTAAATTCTGAGTACGTCCCTGTTACACCATACACTTACTGACATCTAATGCAAGATAGCTCAACTGCATACAATATACGAAATTAGTAGTTGTGCTAATAGCCGGTAGATGGACATAAAGGAGGGAGTGAGACAAGTACTATTACTTGTCTCACTTTCTCTATTAGCAGCGTTCTCCTCACCCCCTGTAAATGACACGCATTGTTTCATAGAAAATATTCATTACAACAGCTCCTCTTTGTATTTGCTCCGTGGATTTTCCATAATGCTATCTTTATGCTTAAGTGCAACGGAACGCGACGTATTTATTTTTATGTTTTAAAAGAGAGGTTATGTCGTTTAGTATTGTCATTATAAAATGATATTATTAACTAGCTAAATACCTTTTAAAATATAAAAAAATAATAACGGAATAGTATTCTTGATACGTTATCGTTTAGGTGAGATATTAAAAGTAACCTATTGATAAAAATGTTCCGTAATTTGGTCAAGATTTTGGAGCCTATCAGAAATCATTTGGTGTGTTATTTAGTAATTGACTTATACATAATTATAGTGTTAATATTCAATTTTGTTAAGTTTTAACGAAAAAAATGTGGTCGTTACAGTCACGCGCTGCTGTGGGCAGCAGTGCTGGCGGTTCATGTAATGGAACTAGTGCATTTGAGCGCAATAGCGTTACAAAGGAGCAGATGCTGTCGGAGACCTTGAAGCGCTCTTTGCCTGGCATTACTTACATCAGTGTGCAAGATATCTCTGGAGGATGTGGAGCCATGTTTGAAGTAAACAAATAGTTTTTGAATTTAGGAAGAGTATAACTTACATATACATATGATTAGTGTCAGTAGCATGCCTTCAATTACTTAATAAAATTATTAATCTGTTAAAATTAAGATCACAATTATCCATAAACCATCACAATTATCTCAAAAGCTGTGTTGGGATAATTTTGACCTTAATTTATATAACACCATTACATAAAAGGGTATTCACAATTTTATGGCTTTTCAGGTTAGTGTGGAAGCTAAAGAATTCATTGGTATATCTACTGTCAAACAACATAGATTAGTTAATGAATGCTTGAAGAGCGAGATAGCTGAGATGCATGGAATACGTATACATACTTCACCTTCGGCTGATAAAAAATAACCAAAGTAAAGTTTTTAAAATAATGTTACGAAGGAAAGAAAATGACAGAAGAACTTCCCTGAGATTACAGAAAGCTAACAATTTGCTTGCTGCTTGCTTAGTCACTTTTGTTTATTAAAATGATACTGTTGTATGAAATGTGATTTAAAATATTATCCTAGCTGTAGTTTAGACAAGCTATCTTGTTATGAAATCATTGTTAATTATATTTTAAGCACTAAATTATATTTTGTGATTAGTAAACAAATTTGATATGTATTATATTATTTCATTGTTGAACTTAACATATATATAGTCTACTTACTGTATGATTTCATTACTAGTTCTAGTTTTAATTTTAAAAAATCTTTATTGTATTTGTTGCAAGAACTTGGGTTCAATCACATCTAAGCTTTTCTATACAGTAATTAAATCATAAATACATAGTAAACTTATACTTGTTTTGTGTAAGAAAACATCAGGTAACCCATATATTAGGAGATTAAAAGAATATTTTCTTGTATATGTATTTAGTTAGTGCCTTTAGAGTGCATGTTAATCCACTTGTCCCTGTTATAAGCATGTTGTCGGTTGATGTGGGAACTCAATTGGCATAGGGCCATTCATAAATTACGTAAGGGATTTTGAAGAATGATTTTGCCTCCTCAAATACCTTAAGACATAAGATTGCTACTACTCCCCCTCTGCCCCTTAATAAGATTCTTGTAAGTCAAGGCCCTATTGGTTCAATATAACTCCGTTTATTCTGAAAATATATTTTTTACAATCTTCTTACCACACTTCCAATCTTTTGTTTTCTGCAGTTTGTGGATCTGGAGAGAGCATTTGACACGGTTGTGTGAAAGGAACTTTGGGGCATTTTACCGGAGTATGGTATTAACGGTAAACTGCTACAGGCTGTGCAGTCCAGTTACATGGGCTGTAGAGCCTGTGTGCGGCTGGATGATGGAATGTCGCCTTGGTTTGACGTCAATATCGGCGTTAAGCAGGGGTGCGTTCTGTCAGCCAGGCTGTTTATCATATATCTGGATAAATGTCTCCAAAGGTTGAACGATATGAATGTGGGAGTCCAGATGGGCGACTCAGTGGTAACTGCTCAGCTTTATCAGCATAAAGCTGCATGATGCAGTCCTGCTGGCACAGTCAGCGACTGACCTGCAGCCCTTAGTCGACACAATGACAGAAGATTGTAAGAAAAGGGGTCTACGCGAGAAGAGAATTATGAATATTGAGGAAGCGAGTGAAGTAGTACCTATGCAAAGATAGAGTTCTCTGGCACTCTGTTCTCTCTGCCTACCCTGCAACGGATATGGCGTGATGATTAGGGATGCGAGGTTACTGGAAAAAAATCGATTAAATAAAAATCGATTTTTTTTTATTTAATATTAATCGATTTTCCAAAAATCGATTATTATCAAAATAAATAATCGATTTTTTTCTATTATTTAAAAATGTATATACTTTTCATATTCCAATAATAAACCTAAGAGATTCATATTCACAATTAATCAGATTAAAATCAAATAAAATTATATGAATAAAAAATCAACCAATTCAAATATAAAATTCATCAATCCTTTAAATTTTCAAGGTAAGGAATAAGGAAACCAAGTGTAATTATTGACACTTTTTTTTTATTATCATAAAAATGAAATGATGAGCGCCCTAACAAAATAACAACCTTATTGTCTCAAAAACTAAAATATAAATCACCACAAAAAAATGCCATAAATGTCCAATACTATTTTACATTTAGGCTTACGTCTAGCAGTGGACGACAATAGCCTGACATGATGATGATTTTTTTTTAGGGAGGCATAGTCCGGAACGTGCACGTCGCGTCCCCTACCAGTCTAGTCAGACTTCAATCCGGCTCATATGCGTACCGCAGTACGGGTTAGGGTGTCCCCCTGAGGCGACGTGGGTCGAGCCAGAATGCTGGAGAATATTGAAAGAGAGTATGGTAGATACAGCGAAAGAAGTATGTGGAAGCTCAAAGAAGCATAGAAAAACAAATGGTGATCCTTGGTAGGATGAGGAAGAGGCAGCTTCCGTAGAGCAAAAGAAGAAAGTGTGGCTGGACTATGTCTCTTCTTTGAATCTGAATGACAGTATGACTGAACAGAAGAAAGAAATATATCGGCAGTGTAAGAATGACACCAAGGCCTTAGTGAAAGAGAAACGTGATAGAACAAATATGAGTGCAGAAGATAGGCTGGCTAAAAACTTCGAGGGTAACACCAAACTCTTTTGGAGAGAGGTGAAGAGGTCTCGGGGTGGTTGGTCAGCCTTCAGAATGAATAAAATAAGGTCTAAAGGTAAGACATTCTTACACAAATACAAGACGTGTTAAGCCGATTGAGGGAATATTTTGGCGACATGTATGCGGATACTCGGGTTGTCTCGATTATCCGTGGTCTAGTAGATCAACATTCGGCACCAGCGTCCTCCGATGGCATCAATATGGATGAAGTTGAATGGGCGATGGGGAATAGTTCCCAGGGACGGGAATAGCGCAGTCATCGTGCCTTTGTTTAAAAACAAGGGTTCACGTTATGACTGTGCTAATTACAGAGCCATAAGCTTGACCAGTTTGGCAGCAAAAGTGTATGCTAAAATTATTGAAAGGAGAATGAGGATGGAGTCCGATGGTTTACTGTGTGAGGCATAAGGAGGTTTCAGGAGTGGAAGGGGATGCATGGATCAAGTGCTCTCTCTGCGCAACATTGTGGAGAAGCATCTGGCTCTAGGTCAGAGGGTTTCCTGCAGTTTTGTGGATCTGGAGAGAACATTTGACACGGTTGCATGAAAGGAACTTTGGGACATTTTACTGGAGTATGGTATTAACGGTAAACTGCTGCAGGCTGTGCAGTCCCGTTACATGGGATGTAGAGCTTATGAGCGGCTGGATGATGGAATGTCGCCTTGGTTTGACGTCAATATCGGCGTTAAGCAGGGGTGCATTCTATCAGCCAGGCTGTTTATCATATATCTGGATAAATGTCTCCAAAGGTTGAACGATATGAATGTGGGAGTCCAGATGGGCGACTCAGTGGTCAGTGCTCTGCTCTATGCAGATGATGCAGTCCTGCTGGCGCAGTCAGTGACTGACCTGCAGACCCTAGTCGACACAATGACAGAAGATTGTAAGAAAAGGGGTCTACGCATGAATGTGAGTAAAACCAAAATAATGGTCTTCGAAAGAGATGAAGCCAGAACAGATGTAAGAGTAATAATAGGTAATGATGTACTAGAACAAGTGGATGAATTTGTATATCTTAGATGTGAATTTAGCCAGAATGGAAGCTACACAACTGATATAGAGCGAAGAGTAAATGCGGGAAATAGAGCGTTGGGACAACTTCTCGGTAGCCACCACCGAAGCCAGAAGCCACGTGTAGCAATACATAACTTGCTTGTTCCAACATTACTATATATTATGGAAGTGAGAGTTGGGTATGCAGAAAAAAGTATTAAAGTAAAATTAATGCGCAATGCGATCTCTACGGAAAATCTGTGGCTGTGTTAGGCTGATCGATCGCATTCGTAACGACGACGTAAGAGAGCGAGTAGGTATGAAAGAGAGCATTGATGTAAAGATGCGAAAGGGAATGCTCCGATGGTTCGGGCAACTGGAAAGAATGTCGAACGAACGTCTGGTTAAGAAGATGTACAATACGAAAGTGGAAGGATGTAGGTACTCAGGGAGAGCGAGACTAACCTACCTAGACCAGATCGGTCATGTACGGAAGGTGGAGTCATGAGTCTCCGAAACCGGCGAGCGTGTATGAAGAGAATTATGAATGTTGAGGAAGCGAGTGAAGTATGCAAGGATAGAGTTCTCTGGCACTTTGTTCTCTCTGCCTACCCTGCAAGGGACATGGCGTGATGGTATGTATGTATGCTGTTTTAAATTTGTAGTATTACTGCAAGTTTTTAGCTCTTTGGAACAGTACTTGCATATTGCTGTATGTTTCTTAATCGTAAAATATTTTCGCCAACCGCTTTTAGATGTTTTACTATTGCAAGATATTTTTATTGTTTACCAACAACTACATATATTATGGCACTCTTAACTTGTAAATAATAATGGATTTACTTCGAGTTTTATTCATCCGTTCCATAGATGGCGCTTTTCATAAAAACCGATTAAAACGCATAATTTATATAATCGATTTTTTTTAAAATCGATTAATATTACTATAAAAATCGATTATAAAAAAATCGATTTTTTCGAAAAAAATAATCGATTAAAATAAAAATCGATTATTTTTTAACATCCCTAGTGATGATATGTATGTATGTTCTTACCACAAGTAGGTATCATTAACTCACTGTAATAACATTAATCTTATTAATCTATCACAGTTTAATATCTTACATAATGTTCACTATCCCCTCCCCTGCCTATAGTAAGAAGTTATAATATTTAGTCAACACTACTAAACGTCTTACATAATTTATGAATGGCCCCATACAGTTTAAAGGTAGTCAGATACATGAGCATAGAGTTTATTTCAAGATTTCCTTCTTTTGCAGTGATCCCATGACTTGGGCACATAAGTTTACTTGGCGAGTAGAGATATTCGATATACATCGATGCATCGAAAACATCGATGTTTACATTGCGATACATCGAATCGATCCGATGTTTTGAAAAGCTATCGATATACTCGATGTATCGATGTTTTTTCATAAAACATCGAATCGATGACAACCAGTTAGTGTCACAAAAACTCAAGTTTATGTCTAAATAAATGATTCAATGATATTTCAAAGTAATATAAATATTAGGACTTTTGACAGGAATTTGAAAACGTCATGTGGTGCTCTTGTATTATATTCGATATCTTAGTGTTTTAACGTGTTATATTAGATAATTTTGATGGCATGTTATGTAATGTGATGGGGCAGTACTGGGATATAGTGAATATCATATAAAAGTGCTTTACAACGTTTTCGTTTTCCATCAAAATTCCAACAAGATACCATTAACAGTGTGGCCATTGCACTGTTAATGGTGACAATTTGACTTAGACAATGACTAACCTGACAAGACTATAAACGTAATAATAATTATAACTTGACACTGGCACCAATAGCTCGTATATGTAGCTGATTGCCAATATATAAGAAGAAGAAGAATATAAATATTTTTTTAAATAATAAATTACAGTTTTATAAGGGATTGGAATGGGTATAAATGCCACAAAACCTAAAAAAAAAAAATTTAATAACATTATTGGAAATAAAGTCATAATAAAATATACCAATAAAGATTGATACCATTAACAGTGTGGCCATTGCACTGTTAATGGCGACAATTTGACTTAGACAATGACTAACTTGAAATACTAAAAACGTGAAAATATTTATAACTTGACACTGGCACCAATAGCTCGTATAAGTAGCTGATTGCCAATATATAAGAAGAAGAAGAACATATCTGACCCGGTGACAGCGTCGCTGTTTTTTTTTTTTTGGTTCTGTTCGTCCATACGGACAGGCAAAGGGATCAAAGCCCATACAGCCAAGTCTTATTTAATTATTTTTCATACATTGTTCATCATTTCTTCATATTATGTAGCCTTAATAGTCATTGTCTGTCAGTAAGTCAAGTCGTTACCAATAATCGGGTGCTGATAACCAAATCAATGATTTTCTTTGGGAATTTTGGACAAATATGAAAATACACGTAAACCACTATTATACCATATTCACTACACTTCAGCACTTTAACTGTACCATATTGCATAAAATACCAGCAAAATTATTCAATATAACACCACAAAACACTAAAGAAATGAATATAATACAAGAGCGTGACATGACATTTCCACATTCGCGCCAAAACTCCGTCGCTGTTTTCGCATTGAGTGTTGCCAGTAAAATTCCATTCGCAATAAAATCGGTAAGTACTTCCCCGTGTGGTAACGGGTTTAGAAAACAATATTCAACTCCTTTACAGAATTTTCTGTGGAAGTCATCAAAAATGGAATTATAGCATTTTCAACCGTGGGCTCACGGATGGGAAGTAGATAAATGTGATACAAGTATTAATGCTTATGAACACATTATATTATGCTTACCTACTAGAGAAACAAAAATGTAGTTTTTATAAATAATTATATTTTAACACAATAATTACATACATAAATATCATCACGCCATATCCCTTGCAGGGTAGGCAGAGAGAACTCTATCCTTGCATACTTCACTCGCTTCCTCAACATTCATAATTCTCTTCATACACGCTCGCCGGTTTCGGAGACTCTTGACTCCACCTTCCTTCAGTACGTGACCAATCTGGTCTATAAATATAAATAAAATAATGGTCTATAAATAAAATATAATAATTATGATCTACAAAAGGGGTCTACGCGTGAATGTGAGCAAAACCAAAATAATGGTCTTTGAAAGAGATGAAACCAGAACAGATGTAAGAGTAACAATAGGTAATGATGTACTAGAGCAAGTGGATGAATTTGTATATCTTGGATGTGGATTTAGCCGAGATGGAAGGTACACCACTGATATAGAGCGAAGAGTGAATGCGGGAAATAGAGTGAACGGAGCGTTGGGGCAGCTTCTCGGCAGCCTTTACTGTATGGAAGCGAGAGTTGGGTATGCAGAAAAGAGTATGAAAGTAAAATTAATGCGGTCGAAATGCGATCTCTACGGAAAATCTGTGGAGTTAGGCTGACCGATCGCATTCGTAACGACGACGTAAGAGAGCGAGTAGGTATGAAAGAGAGTATTGGTGTAAAGATGCGAAAGGGAATGCTCCGATGGTTCGGACATGTGGAAAGAATGCCGAACACACGTCTGGTTAAGACGATATACAATGCGAAAGTGGAAGGACGTAGGTACCGGGGGAGACCGAGACTCACCTACCTAGACCAGATCGGTCATGTACTGAAGGAAGGTGGAGTCAAGAGTCTCCGAAACCGGCGAGCGTGTATGAAGAGAATTATGAATGTTGAGGAAGCGAGTGAAGTATGCAAAGATAGAGTTCTCTGGCACTCTGTTCTCTCTGCCTACCCTGCAAGGGATATGGCGTGATAATATGTATGTATGATCTACAAATATAGGGCAAATTATTTGTAATGAACATATTCCAGGTATAGTAATTTGAATCGTCAGTCACTTCATCATATGAATCATCACTTTCAGTCTCACTGTCTAAAGTCATAATGAAAGGCGCCTCTAAATATGTATCCCTTTAGTATTCGTTTTCAAACTTTTTCACGTGATTTCAGTGATTTTTCCATTTGTTTATAGTTATTTTATTAATAGCCTCTGCAATTATTTTAGGCGTTGTTGAATTAGAGTTTTTAGTATTCTGCTCTATTATGTTTCGTTTCATTGAGCTCCAAATCATTTCAATTGGATTTAATCGCAATGGTATGGTAGAATGGATTTCGTCAATTTCATAACTTCGCTTAGACTTGTGTCTTAATTATTTCATAAAGCTGAGCCTTTGTAAGCCGTTGGTTCCATTTAAAATCTATCTCCTCTTGAAGTACAATCATTAACTTTGGAATTGTGGGAATTTCTTTTTTTTTGCACACTGTAAAATTTATGTATTTTTCGTCTATTGACACCGAGATCAAAATCACCAACATCAATTTTACTTTTCATTCTCTTCCGTCTTTTTTTGGTGTAGAATTTTTTCCCTACTCTCATCGGCTTGTCCTTTTTTTCTTTACAAGTTTTCTTACAAATCGTTCTCCAACCCTTAAAAAAATATTTTTTACATTATATACACATTTATTTTGCTGATCATAAACAGATAGATGTATACACAGAGATACATATGTATACTAACTATGTACTTACAAGGAAATTATGTTACAGTTAATAACAATCAAGTACATTCATTACAATTAAATTTACATAAATAGAATACTATTGTATTATTTGTATAAATATATAATAATTATATTCAAAATATAATTAGACTCTAAGAATAAATTAATTCATTATATTTAACACAACAAATTATACATAATGTTTATTAATAGTGTTCTTTTTATTTCCAAAAACTAGCAACACTAACCTGTGGCGGTTTATATATTTTTAAAAGGTATTAATGATGCTTGAAGATGTTTTTCTTCTTTTATATAACTTAAAACTTGTAATATAACATTTACTGCATCACATTTCGCATTTTCAAACCACATTAAGTAAATAAACATGGAGTAAACCACCAACAACTAAAATATCAGCCTATAGGGAGGACGTTTGACGTTTGATGACAATTTAAAATGGCGTCATTAGTTCATCAATTTGCCACCGTTTCAGATAAGTTTGTGGCACTATAATAAAATAATGGATTTAGCTCTTTTCATAACCTTCAAATACAAAAATTTTCACTCTAAAAAGAAGACCTGTTTTGAGAAGTATCACTTTTGATATGACTTTAGCTTTGTAATATATTTTAGAAAAAGTACTCGATGTTTACAAAACATCGATGTTTTGATCCAATACATCGAAAGACATCGATGTACAGGTTCGATTTATCGAATCCATAAAAACATCGATGTTTTTTCAAAGTGGACACACCTATTGGCGAGTTGTCTGGTATCATAGAGTAAAATAATAAACACGTAGTATTATTTTCTGTGTTAATATACTGGAAACGTATTAATATAGTGTGCCATCCATTTAATACAAAAAGTGACGCAGTGTAACGCAGTGTTCGATAAAGCGCTTTCCATCAACGACACTGTTGAACACAGTCGTATAAGTATATATAGTGCCACAAACTTATCTGACCCGGTGGCAAATTGATGAACTAATGACGCCATTTTGAAATGTCATCAAACGTCAATCGTTCTCCCAATATGCTGATATTTCAGTTTTTGGTAGTTTACACAGTGTTTATTTATTTTTCGTGGTTTTAAAATGCGAAAAGCGATGTAATAGATGTTATATTACAAGTTTTAAGTTATATGAAGGAAGAAAAACATCTTCAGCATCATTAATACCTTTTGAAAAATTGTATGAGCAGCCAGAGGTTAGTGTTGTTAGTCTTTGAAAGAAAAAGAACACTATTAATAAACTTAAAATATAGTTTGTTATGTGTTAAATATAATGAATTGATTTGTTCTTGGAGTGTAATTATATTTTGAATAGAATTATTATATACGTATACAAATAATATTCTATTTATGTAAATTTAATTGTAATAAATCTGCTTGATTGTTATTAACTGCAACATACTTTTCTTGTTAGTACATAGTGAGTAAATGTATGTATCACTGTTTGTATATCTATTTGTTGATGATCAGAAAATATATATATTGTATTTAATGTTTAAAAAATAATATTTTTGTAGAGGTTGGGGAAGGATTTATAAGAAAACTTGTAAAGGATAAAGAGCAGGCCGATGAGAGCGGAGTAAAAATTTGTACACCAGGACAAAGATGGAAGAGGATGAAACGTAAAACAAATCTGCATTAGCCAACATTGATTATAATGGATAATGTCCCTTATCACAATATTTGTGCGAATAAAACACCTAATTCAAATCACAAAATAGCAGAATTACAAAATTGGTTGACAAATAATCACATTACATTTAATGAACAGCCTGCAAAGCCGCAGTTTTATAAAATGATTAAAAGACATAAGCCTAAACCAATTTATGAAATTGACGAAATCATTAAACACAATGAGCATAGCGTGTTAAGATTACCACCATAACATTGCAGTTTAAATCCTATTAAAATAATTTGGAGCTCAATGAAATAAAACATAGCAGAGCAGAATAGTGAAAAGTCTAATGCCAAAATGCCTACATTAATTGCAGAGGCTATTAATAGAATAACTATAGGCTAATAAAAAAATCACTGTAAACACGTGAAAAAAATTGAAAACGAATACAGAAAAAAAGGATACATATTTAGATGAGCCTTTCATTATCACTTTAGACAGTGACAGTGAGACTGAAAGTGATGATTCATATGATGAAGTGACTGATGAGTCAAATGATTCAAATTACTTGGGCATACCTAAAATATGTCCATTATAAAAAAAATGCCCTACACTTGTAGATCATAATTATTGTGTTAAAATATAAGTATTTATAAAAACTGCATTTTTGTTTCTTCTCTATTAAGTATAAAATAATATAAAATATGTTCATAAGCATTGATGCTTATATCACGCTTACCTACCCCATCCATGAGCCCGCAGGAGAAAACGTTAAAATTCCATTTTTTATGATTTCTATAGGAAATTGTGTAAAAGAGTGTTGACTAGTGTATTTTTAAACCCGTTACCACATGGAGAAGTGCTTACCGATTTTATTGCAAATAGATCATAATTATTGTGTTAAAATATAAGTATTTATAAAAACTGCATTTTTGTTTCTTCTCTATTAAGTATAAAATAATATAAAATATGTTCATAAGTATTGATGCTTATATCACACTTACCTACCTCATCCATGAGCCCGCAGGAGAAAACGTTAAAATTCCATTTTTTATGATTTCCATAGGAAATTGTGTAAAAGTTTAAATGAAACAGCTAGCTGTTTCTTTTACACAACAAAAAAAAAAGAAACAGCTAGCTGTTTCTTTTACACAGTGTTTGGCAGTGTTTCACAATGTACCGCAGAGTCCCTCTGTGTTGTAAATGGAAAACAACCATAGGTACTACTTTGCTTGAATTAAGTATCATTACTTAACCTCGCAATTCATTTACGGTATATTTTAGTAGTATTATTTGAGATTATTAAATTGAACTTGTCTCTTACTGCTAATTAAAATTTAATAAAAATGTTCAAATGTAAATATTGCACTATTGAAGTGAGCCCTGATAATGTGGTTATGTTTATAAATTATTGAGCCAAGACTTTGTCAAGGAACTTGCATTTAGATATACAACGCCCATAATTTTGCGATATTGATGCACTCTATAGTTCATCTAATCTAAGAAGTGCATTTTGACGTTTCGCTTGTTTTAATACACAATAACCTTGGTCAAACGTATACGCATAATTGCAAACAATAAATCAGAAATTTTAAAGAAGTATTAAGTTATTTACATAATTAACGTTGCGGGTGACTTTCTTGTACAATAATATAATGTATATATTGATAAGGAAATAATTATTAATGTTAGCGACGATGATAATTCAAGTAATAGTAGCGATTCTGAATAAATAGCTATTTTCAAATTCACTATTTATTTTTACTTAACCTAATCCTACTAATTATGATGACTAGATTTTATGATGCGATAATTAAATTTGTTTAGTATTAATTTAGCACATCATTTTTCATCACCTCTTGGAAAAATAAAATAATAAACCGATTAATAATTACAAAGAATCAATATCGAATTCACACTAAAATCGGTTATTTTCGATAGCGATTATTTGGTTCACATACCTAGACAACTTACTCCGACAGCTGTCAAAGTGGGGTTTTTTGGCGGGAATCTAAAACGTCATGTGGTGCTCTTGTATTATATTCGATATCTTAGTGTTTTACGTGTTATATTAGATAATTTTGATGGCATTTTATGTAATGTGATGTGACGGAACTGCTGAGATGTAGTGAATATCATATAAAAGTGCTTTACAACGTTTTCATTTTTCATCAAAATTCTCACAAGATACCATTAACAGTGTGGCCATAGCACTGTTGATGGTGACAATTTGACTTACTGACGGACAATGACTAATCTGAAGACACTAAAAACTTGAAGATAATTATAACTCGACACTGGCAACAATGGCTCATTTAAGTAGCTGATTGCCAATACATAAAAATAAGAAGAAGAAGAAGCTGTCAAAGTGCACTTCTTAGATTAGATAGACTACACATACATACATACATAGCTTCACGCCTGTTTCCCAGAGGGGTAGGCAGAGACTACGGATTGCCACAAACCACGATCCTGGCATACTTCCATCGCTTCATTCACACTCATAACAGACAATAGACTATAGCATCGATATATATGTACTACGTACTAGAATTCGCGTTCCGAACTTGCTTTGTTCGACTAAACTGTACTGCAATCCGTACAACTCACTTTAGTCAGTTTAGTGTGACTGCGACCATCATGGAGTGTAGATGTATACAGAGCAGCGTTGTTAATACGATAATTCGAATAATACCAATCAAAACTTGCACATGTGGATGTGAATAAAAATTCTTTATCTAACCAAGTAAAATGTTTTGTTGTTAAAGTGTACAAATAGGTAATAATATCGAATTAGCACAATAAACAAAAATATACATACATACATACATATCATAACGCCATATCCCTTGCAGGGTACGCAGAGAGAACAGAGTGCCAGAGAACTCTATCTCTGCATACTTCACTCGCTTCCTCAACATTCATAATTCTCTTCATACACGCTCGCCGGTTTCGAAGACTCCACCTTCCTTCAGTACCTGACCGATCTGGTCTAGGTAGGTTAGTCTCGGTCTCCCTCGGTACCTACATCCTTCCACTTTCGCATTGTATATCTTCTTAACCAGACGTTCGTTCGGCATTCTTTCCACATGTCCGAACCATCGGAGCATTCCCTTCCGCATCTTTACACCAATACTCTCTTTCATACCTACTCGCTCTCTTACGTCGTCGTTACCAATGCGGTAGGTCAGCCTAACTCAGATTTTTCCGAAGAGATTGCATTTCGACCGCATTAATTTTACTTTCATACTCTTTTCTGCATACCCAACTCTCGCTTCCATACAGTAATGTTGGGACAAGCACTGCGTTATGTATTGCTACACGTGCCTTCTGGCTGAGATGGTGGCTGCCGAGAAGTTGCCCCAACGCTCCGTTCACTCTATTTCCCGCATTCACTCTTCGCTCTATATCAGTGGTGTACCTTCCATCTCGGCTAAATCCACATCCAAGATATACAAATTCATCCACTTGCTCTAGTACATCATTACCTATTGTTACTCTTACATCTGTTCTGGCTTCATCTCTTTCAAAGACCATTATTTTGGTTTTGCTCACATTCACGCGTAGACCCCTTTTCTTACAATCTTCTGTCATTGTGTCGACTAGGGTCTGCAGGTCAGTCGCTGACTGTGCCAGCAGGACTACATCATCTGCATAAAGCAGAGCAGAGACCACTGAGTCACCCATCTGGACTCCCACATTCATATCGTTCAACCTTTGGAGACATTTATCCAGATATAAGATAAACAGCCTGGCTGACAGAACGCACCCCTGCTTAACGCCGATATTGACGTCAAACCAAGGCGACATTCCATCATCCAGCCGCACACAGGCTCTACAGCCCATGTAACTGGACTGCACAGCCTGCAGCAGTTTACCGTTAATACCATACTCCGGTAAAATGTCCCAAAGTTCCTTTCGTACAACCGTGTCAAATGCTCTCTCCAGATCCACAAAACTGCAGAAAACCCTCTGAACTAGAGCCAGATGCTTCTCCACAATGTTGCGCAGAGAGAACACTTGATCCATGCATCCCCTCCCACTCCTGAAACCTCCTTGTGTCTCACACAGTAAACCATCGGACACCATCCTCATTCTCCTTTCAATAATTTTACCATACACTTTTGCTGCCAAACTGGTCAAGCTTATGGCTCTGTAATTTGCGTAGTCATAACGCGAACCCTTGTTTTTAAACAAAGGCACGATGACTGCGCCATTCCAGTCCCCGGGAACCATTCCCGAGCTCCAACATAAATTGAGGAGCAACAGGAACGCCTCCCGGACACAGGAGCCACCAAGCTTGATCATCTCGGTAGACACCATATCAATGCAAAAAAAACAAAAATATTCTACATTTAAATGTCACATCATCTTTGATAATAGACTAAAGCCCGCAGATGTTCAATTACACCGGTTAGAGGTAAAAATGTGTGACTAAACACAGACTTGACGTAGTGTCTAGAAAGTATTTTGATTATTTATATTCTTTTTCCTTTAGTATATATTATCAGTTAATACTTATTTGTCAAAGATCAGAAAATAGAAAATCTTCAAGTGAATACACGTGTCTTCCTATAAAATATTCGTTTATCTGTTCTACACACTTTCAAGCTATTGATGTTTATGCAACAAAAGCTGTAAAGCAATTTCTTAAGAAGTTAGCAAATATTGTTATTATGGAAAATATTGGAAGAGAACTTTATTTATTATATTTTACCGAATAAAAAACATTTGATTTTTATTTAATTTGATTTCAAACTATTCATCATCATCTCAGCTCATATACGTAATACGGCTGGGCTCAAGCCTTCTTTATAGTAGGAAGGAAATTTACCTACTATACTGTGCTGATCAAACAGGTTGGTATAGGGTTCTATTTCGAGTTTTACTTCTCTTGAATAGATGTTATATGCCTATTATATCGTTTAGTCGCCTTTTACGATATCCACGACCAAGACAGGTAGTGCTGAATTATATTCTTATTCTGTCATCACACGGATATTCAAAACTATTGTCGTATGTTAAAGCAAAGTTTATATAAACATATAATAGTTCATTTTCTTTTATAATTTACTATTATTTTTACTTAACTACTTAACAATTCACTTTGAAATAGAGTATGCTGTATGAGTTCTAATGAATGTTTGTAGGTACAAAAACTGTGTCACTTCTGCGGTGTAAAATCTATAGTAAACACACTTTGTTACATAACGTTGAACGAAACGCGTAAGTGCGCATGAAATGCCTACATCTTACGACGTTTTGGTCGCGAGAAAATTACAACTATAAATCGATCTAGCGCTGTGTGCTTCAATGTTCGCGTTAGATTACCTATTTATTCTTTTAGCGCTGCAGCAGACTTTAGGTTAACTGTTACCAAAATGGAACAAAATTTTGATTCGGGATAGCTTCTCTATACATATAACTCTATGGACTATAGTGTTATTTTGGGACAGCTAGCTGTTTCATTTAAACTTTTACACAGTGTTTGGCAGTGTTTCACAATGTACCGCAGAGTCCCTCTGTGTTAACTAAATGAAAAGCAACCCTTCTTATTTCTCAGGTAGCTAGCCATAGACAATATACTATAAATTAGAGAAAGCTAACAACTGGCAACATTGATAGAAATTCTTGTCGTCAACATGGCGCTTAACTTAAGTGTCAAGATTCACCCCGTTGTATTATTTCAAATTGTAGATGCATATGAACGCCGAAATGCCGATTCTCACAGAGTTATTGGTACCTTATTGGGTAGGTATTGTTTGGACCAAAATTCTATTACTGTGGTTAGTGAAAGTAATTTTGCCAAGTACAGCAGTTATATGCTCATTAATGTTGCATTTAAATCATTATTCATATAGTATTTTGAAACAAGTGTTATGTAAATTCGTTTAATTTTCTCAAACTTCCAATTCTGCTCCTGTTCAAAGTTTTTTTTATATTGTATGTTGATATTTAGAGGTTATGTTATTATGATACATAGGCACAAGTGACAAAGGGGTGGTGGAAGTGACGAATTGCTTCTGCGTGCCGCACAAGGAACACGCTGACCAGGTGGAAGCCGAGCTGAACTATGCTATGGACGTGTATGAACTGAACAGACGCGTCAATTCTTCCGAAAATATTGTTGGTAAGTTAGTACTTACATTTCATTTGACGATATTAGACATGGTTATTGACTCTACACATGGGTTTGGGTAGCCTTGTCGAAAATGTGACTCTCTATGTCGATCGCATGTTTAGTTCTAGTATTGCGTCATTATGAGTTCATTTAGGTAGAATCAATTTCTAAATAAGATTCTTTTTTAACATGTTGTACTAAGGAAATAATCCTTGTATAGTGGGAGTGACTTTACAACCATACAAATTACTCCCAGACTCAGAACAACAGTTTCTGGATCGCACACAGTACTGTCGCACATAGCAATCAAACTGGCACTGACAGCTAGTATCTCAACCATTATGCCATCTGTGCAGTCTATGTCTATGAATACAATATACTTTCAGCATTTATCAATCTAACAAGTAATTCTTTAATACTGTTTTACTTTAGTGTAAGTAAATGCAATGTGATAAGTAACATTTGAATCCTAGAAAGATGCAACTGTGATACTGCAGTAATAGCAATCAATTACTAGCACACTAGGAAACTAGCTTCAATTTATGCTGTCTATTGGATGCTGTGCTACTTGCCAAAGGTTCAGGATTCCATTATAACTATTTTCATTTATTTATCTTAATAAAACTTGACTCCCACCACTTCTGCTTTTAAACCATTATACACAGAAGTAAAAACTGAATAAGGGGGCGTTCAAGTATTACGTAACGCAATTTGGGGCAAGTCTTGTAAAATGTTACAATGAGTTACGTAGCCGGGAGGGGAGTTCAAACAACATGTTACGTAACATTGTTATTTTATTAAATAAAAAACTAGGGAATTAAAATTTCCCAAGTTGCCAAGCAAATTTTATTTTTTAGATGATGAATAAACAATATACACATGTATTGCGAGTTTGGAAGCTCTTTTTATTTATTATTGCCGCAAATACGTTTAAAAACGGTCACTTGGGTGTTACGTAACGTTCAGGGAGACGGAAAGGGGGTACAGAGAAATGTTACGGCGCGTTACATAGGCGGGAGAGAGTATCAAAAATCTTAAAAAATTGTGTTACGTAATACTTGAATGCCCCCTAAGGTATTATTTTTTAAAAAACAAATTCCTACAGCAAGTTGTGGTTCAATTTCCCCTGAAATAATAATAATGTACCTAGCCTGTATCTATACCTTTTAAAAATTAATGAGAATATAAACCAGGAATTAGATAACAATGTTCCCTTGATAATTCACTTCAGTGATTAAGTATTGATGTGATTATGTTCCAGGTTGGTGGGCGACAGGCAATGAGGTGACAAATCACTCGTCAGTGATCCACGAGTACTACGCACGCGAGTGTCGTGAGCCAGTGCATGTGACCTTGGACACGTCACTGGCGGGTGCGCGCATGGGGCTTCGCGCTTACGTGTGCGTACCGCTTGGTGTGCCACGCGCCAAACTGGGCTGCATGTTCACACCTATTGATGTGGCACTCACCTGCTATGAACCAGAGGTATGTATTGTGATGCACAACTATTACGAATACTGTACTTGCAGTATTTAAACACAGGTTCATATCTGATACTATTCATCAAGACAAATTACATTTAGTTGGAGTTATGTTACACTTATATTGTCACCACAACAATCATCATTTGCCTGCCCTCATCGCTAAGTGGGGTCGGCACAACCTGTTATTACCTTCCACAATCTTCTATCAGCCGTCATATCAGCACTCACAACTTTCATACACTTATCCTCATTTACACAATCCATCTATCTCTTTTTGGGTCTCCCACGATTCTTACGCCCATCCACTAGCATATTGATAACCCTCCTTGTCACATGTCTTTCATCGTTCCTCATCACATCTCCATACCAAGACAATCTCGCGCTCCTAAACTTCTCTATCACTGGTGCTACTTGTGCTAATTGTCACCAAAACAATGTTTTTCAAATATCAAATGGGATTGTATAAGCAATGTGTGAACATTGGAGTTGCAAATGTGTTTATACAGATAGATCACGATAATATTCAAGTAATATTTCAATTACACAATATGTATCACTGCTGAATATATCTTGTATAGTTGCCTCTAATAGTATGTAACACGCAATAATTTATGTAAATTTTTGATCCTCCGCACAGATAATTTAATTAGGTCTTCCTCTGATATCAAGTATTTTAGATTCCTACACAGGCAAACATTTGTACTGAATCAAAGTTGTAATTTATTTATAGCAATTGTTTTTGCAGAACTTGGTCGGCTTTGCTATTAAAATATAACTAAACAAAAATAAAAGATCTGTCATATATAAATATTATATAATATATGAAGATCATTTAGCCAAGTCTGTAATTATACAATGTCCTCAAATCAAATAATGAAATCCCAAGTTTCAGCATTATACGTGTCTAATTGCATTTTTGAAATAATAAATTACTATTTCAGATTGTAGGACTCAATCTGTGTCAAAAGACAATGGGCGGTGGCGGCAGATCGCGCCAGGTCCAACCGATGTTAGATTTGGCGCAAGTGGCGGAGGCTGCTTCCAAACTATCGGTGCTGCTGGATCAGGTCCTCGCTTACGTGGAGGAGGTGTTGGCGGAACGCACCGAGCCGAACAACGCGGCCGGCCGACAGCTACTCGAGCTAGTTAACTCGGTGCCCAACTTGTCGGCAGAAACGTTCGCCGCATCGTTTGCTTCTAGTGTTAAAGATCTACTTATGGTGATTTCTTTTTATTTTTTACATAGTAAGGTCATGCTAACCAATAATATATATAAAAGTATGTTTTCAGTTTCACATTCAAGTCATACTTGATATGACTTAAATGTAAAACTGAAAACTTCAAGGTACTGACAGCACAGATGCTGTAGTGGTTAAGATAACAAATGAAGTATGCCTAGGTTAAGCAACCGTAGTGGCCGAAGAATTAAGTATTGTAAAGTACCCGGGCAAGTATTATTATAATATTATGACTGTACACATGGAGTAATGGTTAAAATACTAATCTTCTGTGCCAGTGTCATGCATCCGATTCCCACACAGGAGAATACTTTGTGCCATCCGCAGTGTTGTTCTGAGTCTGGATGTAATTTGTATGTGTTAAATACGTGTCTGTAAAGTCCCCTGCATACAAGGATTATTTCCTTAGTGGCAGGGTTATTAAAAAAAACTACAAAGTTTCGATATACTATGCATGAGGTTGCTTTGCACTATATATCATCCAGTTAATTACAACCTTGTAAGAATCTTTCTTATCATTTGACAGCTAGGACATAGATCCATTCATCAATATTTAGTGTTGCACATAGCACATACGTCACCAAAGAGATTAATACTAAAATCGTCACACTTGGCCAATGTTGTCATTGTCATTTATAACTCGCATGTTTATAATGATGTACTTTGCAGGTGGTGACGCTCGCCCAGTTGATCAAGACTCAGCTACAACTCAACGAGAAGCTAACGTTGTTAACGTCGCAGTGATAGCAGATGGCTTGACGCCAACACTATGGGGCTGCTTCACTTTATATATATAATATGTCATATTACACCATGTGAATACATTAAATTTGTTTAATAAAATATTAGTTTTTATTTATATGAACCAGCCTTGCAATTATTAAACATATATTCTATTAAATTACTCGTGAGACAAATTAGAATACAATGTGTGACTTCACATTTCTGGGAAAATCGTGTAACCAACTGAGTTACAAGGGTAATGTGTAGTAGCAGTAACGTGCCTGTCTAGCGTGACGTTGTGGAATTATATCCCCTACATGAGGAGCTCTATTTCTAACAATGGACAGATAAAGTATCGATAGTTTGAACTTGTACATTAGGTAGTTAAACTTATTTTGTTTGACTTAGTTGTTAGCTGTAAACGGCTATGACAATTTTACCCAGACTGTTGAGTGAGGGCTCTCTACTTGATTAAGTTATAACGAGAGACAATGTTCCTAAGTATTGAAAAAGGAAAGTTTCTTCATGGTAGAACCACACTGCTGACAGTCTCTACAATGATAAATATATTAGCTTGTTAGGGGTAGTTCCACACTTAGTAGCTGTGTGGTAGCGGCTACGAATACTACCATCCCTTGCTTTGCTCGTGGATGTCGTAAAAGACGACTAAGAGCCTTATGACGACCTAGGCCAACTCCATCTGATGCCGTTTGGTCAACAATGACATTCCCAAGGAGGGTTGACGTCTGGCAGGCGGCCCGTCATTAAACTATTGCCAATAACTTCTACAATATGTACTATGAAAGAATAGTACATATTGTATCGACCCCAAGTATTTGGGAGAAGAGTAGGAGAATGATGAGGGGTAGTTCCACACTTATACAGATATGAGTTAGTAATAATAAAGATAGGAGGCACAAGCAGCGACCTGACTGTGCCCCTGATATTGATGAAGTCAACAAACAGTAGTTACCATTTACCTAGGTCATCGGGCAATAGAGACAATAAAAAAATGTAGTAATTTTGAAGATATATATTGTATCACAAGTAAGTACTTATAATGTTGTACATTAAGTGTGCAGTTTGCACTGAAGGCACATGTATCCAATCCAAGTATATAAATGTATTCAGTAACGGCCCACCATTGTGCTGAACGTTAGTGTGTGGGCTGCTCTCACAGACGGCCGATACACAACTATCACATCCAATAAAAAGTATTAATACTATATTTATCACCACTTCAAGTTTTTAAACACTGGGTGTGTTTATATAGAATATATATATTTATATAGACTATTCTGTACAAATCTAAATATTGTTAAAATAAATTCCCTTGAATTCTATCGCAGCGCCATCTACCGGGTAAAATAGTTAATCTAATCCATTCTTCAAACAGACTGAAGTCACTGCCAGTTAAATACACACGTACAGAGGAATTATATAATAATAATAATAATAATTCTTTATTGCACAACCAACAACAATTCGTAATACAGTTATAATAAGATTCTAGTTACAAATGAGGTTTAGTAAATAATGAAATATGATCCCTGAATCCTAAACTAGGTTTAATCCCTGTGTTTTAGGAATCAGTATTCTGCTGTAACAAAAACATGAAAATACCTTTGTTTCGATTGTGTTGTTATTTATAATATTATGGCAAAAGGAATACAAAAATAAAACAATTGAATAAAAGAGAAAAAAAAAAAAAAAAAAATAGGAACATAGCGTGAGTGATATAAAGTGGAAGGTGTGTACATGTATTGTATGAAAATGGTGTTGAATGTGTATGAAGTTATGTGTGAGTGGATGCAGTACTTACGAATTGAGAATCAAAACTAATTGAAATAATTAATGAGAATTTGTTACAAGATCCTCAGTTTCGCTATACCCCAATGTTTTCAGATAGTCTGTAACAGTTTTTTTACATAATAATTTTAGTTTATTATATAAATTTAATTTTTTATTTAGAGCATTATATATTTTTGCACTAGTAATGTAATATTGTCGCTGGGCAAATGTAGTCCTATGCCGTTCTATAGCAAACACCCGATACTTAAGTCTACTATTAGGAAGATTAGGAGGGCGTAAAGAATGTTTTCGCAGTATAGACAGAAGCACGTATAATTGCCTTACCGTAAGTACGTTCAATTCAGCGTATAGTTGAAGCGTGGAATATCTTCGCGGTAGAAAGTTTATGATTTTGAGAACAGCTCTTTGAGCTCTTTCGAGATGAATAAACACATTTTGAGTGGCGCCACCCCATACTGGCAAGCAATAAGTCAGCACAGATTGACATAGGGCAGAGTAGACTAGTTTTAGCGTAACGCAATCTAAAGATTTCCTCAGTCTCCTAAAAACGTAGATAAGTTTACGAATTCGTGCTGTAACCAATTCTATATGTTGGTGCCAATTAAGATGTTGATCAATATGAATTCCAAGATATTTAACAAAGCGAGATTTTGTAAGCGATACACAATTACATGTCGCATTAAAGTCACAATTGTGCGCTCTGAGGATAAGATTATTCGATGGAAGAAAGTTTGAGCGAATGGCAAATGGAATGAACACTGTCTTTTTAAGATTTATCGTCAACGAGTTATCTGCTAGCCAATGCATCACATGTGACATTAACATCTCGGCTTTCTTAAAAGTTTGAGTCCAGTCCGGGCCATCAATAATAAAGGCGGTGTCATCGGCGTATGTAAAGATCTCACAATTGTTCAGGGGTAGCTTGCAGAGTTCGTTTACGTATATAAGAAACAGAGTGGGTCCAAGGATACTTCCCTGCGGTATGCCGTGTACTACTGGTAGTTCATCGCTTTCATGCTGACCAATTTTTACGATTTGAGTACGATCAGTTAGGTAGTCAGTAAAGATTTTCAACGGCAGACCACGGATTCCAATAGCCTCCATTTTTGTAATCAACTTTGAGATTGAAATGGAGTCAAAGGCTTTCGTAATATCGAGGAAAATGCCCAAACATTTTCGCTTGGTATCAAGCGTTTTCGCAACCCGGGTGGACAGAGCTAGAACTGCATCTTCAGCACATAGTCCCCTTCTGAAGCCGTATTGGTTTTTAGCCAGGATGGATTTGGCTTCAAGAAAACCGATAAGGCTTTTATTTAAAATACGTTCCAAAATCTTGGACATCGAGGTTAAAATTGAGATAGGGCGATAGTTATTTTCATCATCCTTGGGTCCAGACTTATGTATAGGAATAACTAATGCTTTCTTAAAAACCTTCGGAAAGACACCTGTGGTTATTGATAAATTACAGACATGAGTAATAATAGGTACCAATACAAAACTAGAGGCCTTAATTATTTTAGATGGTAAGCAGTCCACACCAGTTGCGGAATTAGATCTAAGACTCAATATAACGGCTTCCACGTCATTTTCAGTTACTTCAATAAGAGCCATATTTAAGAGTAACAATAGGTAATGATATACTAGAGCAAGTGGATGAATTTGTATATCTTGGATGTGGATTTAGCCGAGATGGAAGGTACACCACTGATATAGAGCGAAGAGTGAATGCGGGAAATAGAGTGAACGGAGCGTTGGGGCAACTTCTCGGCAGCCACCACCTCAGCCAGAAGGCACGTGTAGCAATACATAACGCAGTGCTTGTCCCAACATTACTGTATGGAAGCGAGAGTTGGGTATGCAGAAAAGAGTATGATAGTAAAATTAATGCGGTCGAAATGCGATCTCTGCGGAAAATCTGTGGAGTTAGGCTGACCGACCGCATTCGTAACGACGACGTAAGAGAGCGAGTAGGTATGAAAGAGAGTATTGGTGTAAAGATGCGAAAGGGAATGCTCCGATGGTTCGGACATGTGGAAAGAATGCCGAACGAACGCCTGGTTAAGAAGATATACAATGCGAAAGTGGAAGGATGTAGGTACCGAGGGAGACCGAGACTAACCTACCTAGACCAGATCGGTCATGTACTGAAGGAAGGTGGAGTCAAGAGTCTCCGAAACCGGCGAGCGTGTATGAAGAGAATTATGAATGTTGAGGAAGCGAGTGAAGTATGCAGAGATAGAGTTCTCTGGCACTCTGTTCTCTCTGCCTACCCTGCAAGGGATATGGCGTGATGATATGTATGTATGTATGTATGTATGTAAGAGCCATTAACATTTAGCGAAATGGGTGTATTCGAGACAGTAATAAAGTCGGATGAAGTTGAAGGCACTCTAATTTTAGAGCACAAATTAGGGCCAACATTAACAAAAAATCTATTTACTTGATTTAATGAAGTTTTTATGTTATCAGTTAATTGTAATAAAGTATTAGAAGGAGAAGAACAAGTCTGTAAGTCAGACAACTTCCTAATCACCTCCCAAGTCGCTTTGGTATTGTTTTTTGCTTTAAAGATCTCATCCCTTTCATATCTACGCTTAAGAGTTTTCAGTAACGAATTACAATGATTTCGATACCGCTTATATGTAATATTTAAGATGTCATTGGTATTTGATTTTTTAAGCTTGGCATGCATACGATCACGATTTCGTATACATCGAAGTAGCCCTGGTGTAATCCAAGGCTTGAGATTACGTTCACGTCTAGGTACAATATATTGCCTCGTATGCATTTTTATAATAGAAGAGAGTTTTGCAACCAATTGCTCAGCTGCAGTATTAGCGTCTAAAATTTCTAACATAGGAGACCAGTTATGACTTTTTATATCTTTGATAACGGATTCATAATCAATTTTTGATCTGGTAGCCGTCATATCAGTGGTAGAACGCCTGGACTGTAGGACGAGGAGTAACGGCTCATGGTCTGTTATGTATGATTCAATGACAAAGGAGGTGGCCAACTTATTTGATTTCAAAAGAATATGATCCAGGCAATTGGAGAATCGCGTTGGAAACAAATGTGCTGGAAGAAGTCCATTAGACGCCGCACAAGCTAAGTAATTGTTAGAATGAATATCGTTATTACCGCATTTTATATCAATATTTACGTCGCCGATTAAAACAACAGTGGGTGTTTCTATTTTTAATATATTGTCGAGACTATCAATAAAGTTATTGCAATTTTTAAAAGAAGGAGAGCGATAAATTGCCACAATTGTTACGTTATCAATACTACAGATCAAGCAACTAGCATCCATGATTGGAGGTTCAATTACACTAGCGTTGATGGTTGATTTGACGTAAATAGCACAGCCGTCGTTCTGATTACATATATTATTCGTATAATAGTGAATAAAGCCGTCTAGTGTAGGTAAGTGTGATAGTTTACTCAGCCAGCACTCGGTAAGGACAAGAATGTCACAATGAAAGCCAAGAGATTGCATTAGTATTGGAACCTCGTCGAAATTTTTTCCGATGCTTCGTATGTTGATATGTAAAATTGTTAAACCGTCAGTAGGGTTCTTCACAATTTTTATACAACTCTCAGGTTTACACTTATATGACCTAGATACTCCCATCGAGTCCAATTGATTGTTAATAAAATCTAAGTTAGCCATTAATTACAGATTAAATTATCACCAATTAATGCAATATAATTCGTAGGCATAAAGATAGCGCAGAAATAATGAAAACCTTGCATACAGTATTGCACATAAAGAAACAAATACTGACCTTGTAATGGGTATAAATATAACATAAGTACGTGAATGGTAAGAGTGTAAAAAATATGTCCGTATAAAATAAATTTAGTGGGTAGTTGTATGTTTTGCATAATGAATAGTGAGATTATGTATTTTAATGTGAAAAATGTGTCCAACTCTAAATACCTAACAAACACAATTATAAAAGTTTTAAAATTAATAATATAAACAGATATAACAGTGAAAACCATTCTAATTAAATTGCAATTATGTATTTTGTTGTTACATAGTCATTCCAGAGATAACTTAGTAAGACATTCTTCTGTTTGAATGTGGATTTGTTTAGTGCCAGCTTGTTTTCTAATAAATATGTTACCGTTGGATACCCAACAGAATTCATATTTATAGTTTTTAGCAAAATTTCGGGTTAAATAAAATAATTTCCTAGTGGTAGGTGGTAAAAATTCAACAACAAAAACAGGCAGACAAGGACCAGGTAAGCCAACCGTCTCAGTGTTCAGTTTTTTTTCGTATTTAAGGTTCTTATTATATTGTTTAACTGCAGAGAGTAATGAAGATTTCATGTTGACCGTAGAAAACTCTGCGACGATGCCCCTGTTTATGCCTTTTTTACCTGGAATACGGTACACATCACGAAGATCTTCTGACCCTATTTGTACTTTTAAAGCCGTACTAATCCCGGATACAATGGAGATCAGGTCTGATCGAGTTTCCTGGTCGCTACGCGGTATATTTCTTATTTCCACACTGGAGGAGCGAGATGCAAACTGAAGATCTTGAATTTTTCGTTCTAGGCTAAAGATACAGTTGTGAAGAGTTTTCTTCTCCTTCTCCAACTCTTCGACCTTATTCCTCAACTCTTCATAACTTTTATTGATAAAATGCATTGAGCTTACTATTTCAGAATTAGATTCTTTAATATATTGATTTTGGTGTTTTAATTCAGCCACGTCAGCAGCCAACTTCTTCAGGGTTTCATTCTGGTCAGCTTTCCACGCCAACATCATAGACTTTAGTTCTTCAAACTGAGTGTCACACCCCAGGTCCTCGACACGCATTCTTTTACGCGAACTAATATTCATAGCGGTGGATTCACTGATTCCAGTCAGATCAGGTTCCGATTGTACTTCCGATATGGTTTTGGAGGTATGTGAAGGCGGTGTACGAGTTGTTCGCGGCATTGTAACTAAATGACCCGCAATTTAAATTAGTTGAAAAAAATTAACGTAACTTATTAACACAAAGCAATTGCAAAACACCGTTGCACGGTTATTATATCGGTCAATTTCTGGTAAAAACAGTAATTATAATAAAGATAAGTCACTTGTACGTGTACTCGTTGCGCTGTTCACTAGCAGAGGGAATGATATAATGATTCTCTCTACATGTGTTTACTACTGATCTAAACAACAGCTAGACCAACATTTATGAAGGTTTTGTATGTGTTCGGGCAAAGTAACAATTGGACCCAGTAGATGGCACTGCAAGTGATTCCAAACGATCTACTTTTTATCTAGATTTGTACTGAACAGCATCTGTTCGGTCACAAAATGGTTTTTATAAAAGAAAATATAAAACTAGAAATTTATTTTGTCACAATTGTATGCTGCATGTAATCACATATCGCGCTGATGGTACACCCGTAGCGATCAGGCGGGCACGCTATGTGTTGCACCGCGACAGCCAGTCTGCGGGCAGCAGCGCACCGGCGCGGTGACAGCTCGCCAGCCACTTGGCGGACACGCGCCGCGCTCCGCACACACTGTTAGCTGTCATCTGTCCGCCACCCGCACCGTACACTATGTACTCCACGCTGGTGTCCTCATCAAGCTCTGACAGCTGGAACAAACCAAGCATATACCAGACATTATCCTACCTTGTAAACCGCAACATTGTTAACGCTATTCAACGCAAACGGCCGCACACGTAGGCAGATGGTAAGTGGCAGGTGCCGTTTACGTATTCCATCTATCTGCTGTAGCAGATTAACTTTTTCTATATTGCCTTTAGTTGCAGACATGCGAACGTATCTGATGGTAAGTGATAATCACCTGCAACACTAGACCTCCGTATGCTCTCACATATCTGCTGAGCTGATCGGCTGCAGACCCTTCCGCGTCGATGGCGAAAGTGTGACCGTCAAAGAAGTTCGGCAACGCGCCCCCAAACTTAGGTACTTCTGCATCCACTACAGTTTCTTCGTCGGTGGTGAGCTCGTACTCTGGGTCCACGCTCTGCGCTCGTGTGTGCTCCACGTTCGGTGGTGACGTGACGTCATCGCTGGACACCTTCGCTCTCTGTTTGCGAAGTACCTTCTCTATTTCCTCATCGGTGTCACAATCTGAATTGTAAAATACAATTATTAAGTATTGTATGTATATATGTATGTAGACATCGTAATGTTACGGATGGAAATTGATAAATATATGTAAATGTTGGATATGGTAGGTGGTCGTGGACAACAGTATGTTTTGATTACGTCTTCATCTAACGCTTAACGCGGAATAATGCTATAGTGATTATAGCTTAAAAAATAGATGGCGGTTGTTATAAGGTTCCTAGGGGAGTCATTGTGTCCTCTGCTCTGTCCTGATGATCTCGCAACTGATATTTACTATTTTCTCAGTAAGTTAAGGGGTGATGACACATAGTATTCTTATCCTCTCACGTAAATACGGACGTGATTAGTATCAAATACATTCAAGTACAATAACTGATCATAAATATAGCACATCGACGCTTGGAAAGATATAATCCATTGCCTTGGTATAGCGTTGTCCCTGTCGCACTCCAGCTGTGTGACGTCACATGAAGCACTAACAGTCTGGTATATATTAAACGTTGTTAATACATTATGACTATTTATTACTAAAAAAATATACATAGTTTACAGCCTTTTTTAATTTTAAGGGGACACTACTATACACCAGTATTTGTATAACGACTGCCAAACGTGAGACAGGTAGTGTGCGATAGAGACAACGCTTTACGTTCGATGTGCAATATATATTGGTGGGTTACTGTAATCACCATAGATATACGTATTGTAACGGAGTAAGAATACATTACACCACCCTATATCTTGTCCATGGGCGTCGTAAAACACGATTAAGGGATAAAGATAACATCGATGCAAGACAAGAAAAACTCAATATAAAATCACGTACCAACACATCTGACCAACATGGTATAATAGGTCAAACTCACTTGTGGAGGAGGCCCGAGCCCAACAATGGAACTTATGTGGGCTAAGATGAACGAAGCAAATTGTGCTGTATGGTGGCGGTTACAAATACTACCAACCCAAAAACGACGAATAAATTAACATAGACTCTATTTGATGCCATCTGATCAAATTATATTCCTAATGAGGGTTGGCATCAGACAGGCGGTATATGTACGATGTAAGTAGTGTACATATTGCAACGGCCATCAGTAATTGAGTAAGTTGAAAGAGAGGTCACAAAAATTAAATAATAGCGACCAGTGTCGGAGTTGGCGGAGGGCGCCGGCAGCGCTGGCAGGGGTCGTTCGGGGCGGCGACGCTCCGGTTCAGTGGCGAACCACTGCCAAGGCAGGAGGCGCCGTCTCGCGTTGCACTGCAGCACCCAGGTGGAGCGCACCGCCGGCACCGAGTCGCCGCTCACTGCTCGCGCCTGACGCAGCTTCGGCGTGTTCGGGAACGCGCAACTGTAACACTCCACTAGCTACACTACGCCATTTGCATGCGTAAACTCTTTACAAATTCAAGAAACTTATGCAATAAATGTATTTTTATTAGGTAACGACAGGGCTTTCAAGATTATAAATAATGGTATATGAATCTTCGGTCACGTAGAAATCAAAACGCGACATGTAAATGTATAATACTCGCCAAAACTACAGATTCAGTGTTGAAAAACTTATTAAAAATATATAGGATAAACTTATTTGTAAACTAGATATTTAATAAGCGTATGCATTGCTATACTACATACAGCTATGACATGTTGAAGAGATTATTTCTTTGGGAAAGATATTCCATATATTAAAAAAGGATATTCCAAATCTTAAGTTCAATGACTGTAATTGTCGAGAATCATCAATGATTGCTTACGATTTCACCTCTATGGTGAAGAACAGAGGAGATAAGACACCTCCCTGAGGTATACAATATGAGATTTATCACACCATGATGATCGGGTGTTCTGAAAGCGTATCCTCTGACAACAATCGTTCCGGTGACTATGAAACTAGTAAATTACCGCTTGAGATAGATTAGTGGTACAAATAAGAGCTAACAGAGTGTTAAGGTCAACCGAATTAAAAGCGTAGTTGTAGTCCAAGAGTATCAGAACAATTTAATGACCACTTATTATCCCTAAATGTATATTATCAATATTTTTTACAACTGCAGTGATTATGTTAAATTGAGAGCTCCCCAGAAGAATTAATGACTGATCTATCAAGGCCGACAGCATTTAAGGATATTGCAAAGGGCGATGTACACCCATTCCATTTACACATAGTAGTTGGGGCTAATATGAACCTTGTAGCCTTTTCCAATATTTTTTATGAAACAGATATTGAGTGTTATACCTATATAAATGTGGAGTACTGGTATAGGCCAAGTGTGAGTCACTCACATGAGGTGTGTACAGTGCGGCGCCCAGTCGCGCTCGACGCGCGCGCCCATCGCCAGCGCCGCATTGCGCACAGTGCCGCGCTCCGGGTTCTCGTACCCGCTCAGCACTAGCACCGCGCCCTCCAGGATTTTGTGGGGCTCACGATATTCCGCTAAATCACAAAAATTTCTCATCTATATTAATGTACCAAGTGGCACAATACCACGTCTTAAACTAAAGTTCAGCGTCCAACAGATCGGATCCATCTCGCGAAAAGATGATGGCTAGACTTGAATTCAAGTTAAGGGACAGTTATCGCTACTAGTAGGCCGGAAGTAAAATGTTACTCGATCATTCTTCGTCCGTCTAGTAGTACATATAGATAAAAATAAAATTGTGAGCAGAATAATAATAATTATATATTATTATTCGTCATATAGCGAACGATAATAAAAAAAATAATTAAAAAAAATCAAAAACCCGACTGTTAAAAAGCGAACCAAATTACGTACATAATAAAAAAAACTGAAAAAAAAACAAGCACTTAGATTGTCCGGTGGTCTAGAATTCTATAATATATTATTGAATGAATACTACTGAAGAAAATAAAATATATTCTAATAACGGAACACAACAACTAAACAGTCAGGATTCATTGAAAAATTTGATTTGCTGTCGCATAATGGATCCCGACTGTTCAGTTGTTGTGTTCCATTATTAGAATATATTTTCTTCAATAGTATTCATTCAATAATATATTATAGAGTTCTAGACCACCGGACCGGTGCTTGTTTTTTTCTTCTCCGATTTTTTTATTATGTACGTAATTTGGTTCACTTTTTAACAGTCGGGTTTTTGATCTTTTTTTAAATTATTTTTTTTATTATATTCTTTTTAGTTCAGAGTAACCTAGCTAAACGTGGATAAGCTAAGTATGACGAAAAATGTGAATGTTTTTCATTAATTAAGTTATTTTATTTATTAATAAGTAGGTGCCTACCTATATATAGTTTTTCGACTGAAGTTGAGTAGGTACTAATTCGTTTGAAGTTGAAGATGGGCGACCTTTTCAGACATTAGATACATTAGGTAGTCCATTATACCTACTAGATACTTTAGTGTATGCCCATCCACATTCACACGTACAGTCATACGAAAATTTCGTCTTTTCATTTCAAATTTCTACGGTCTAAAAACCTATATATATGTGAGAATGGTTGTTTCGCAACTTTAAATCGAGATAGATCCTAATCGGTCAGTCAAATCGAAAAATGTTGAAATAAAACTAAAAATGATTTTTAAATACCTATTCAACGATACCCCATTCGACATAGTTTGTTGACTAATTTTTTTCATTTTCACAATATGGCGTCCAGTAGTCGCCATATTGAATTTTCACTAACGTCATGTCTTTAGTGACACTCGCCGGACTAAGAGGAATCGATTGACGTGGAATCATAAAAATCGGCCCAGGCGTTTGGTCTGTATTGTGCTTCAAAGGAACATACAAACATACATAGACTATTAAACACAATACCACTCCTTTGCGTCGCGCAGTCGGGTAAAAAGTGAGAGGGGATGTCGATAAAGTGTTGGACGTAGGTATTATTATTATAAGACGCTTTAGTTTATGTGAACTTGTTTAAAGCACTTTGTTTAGTATTAGTTGATATTATATTATCACAAGTAAGGCCTTGCCCCCATTTTTGGATACGGTCTTTCTTCCCGGTCAATATAAACATACCACAAAAATTAAGGGAGCAAGAAAAAAATCAAATTTTTTGGGGGATTTTCAACAGGCTGTAACTTATACAAAAATGGTCGTTCAGCAAAAAAAAAAAAAAGCAAATTGTAGCTCTAAGTGTCTAGTTTTCGGATCTGAATTTGAAATTTTTTTTTTTGAAAATTATTTTCGAGTAATCTTAAGAAAACAAACGAAAATAATTTCGAAATTTTTTTGACTTAACCTCCATATGGACTGGATTGCTCAGTTATTCAGCTTTAATTTGGTTTTTTAAAAATCTCAATACGCATTTCTCACCGAGATATCGGTGTTTGAATGGAAAAAGATCATTTTGTCTTTGATTACCAATATCTCAGCAACCAATGATCGCACAAAACTTTTAAGTTTGGTTTTAAAAACTTGAATAAATCCTCTACAAGGATTGGCTATTGATTTTTTTCTTGCTCCCTTAATTTTTGTGAGAAGTGTAGAACTAAGTAGTAATAAGTAAGTCATTTACTGTATTCAGTTTTATCGTTACTCGATCGTTGTCCTTTCTTCGACACCTCGTCTCTAGTTTGCCTGCCATCACCAGAGTTTGTTTTAGTTTTCTTAGCAGGCGGAGTTTTGGTTGTGGGCGGATCATCATTGATCCTCCTTTTGCGAGTCCGATTATCATCACTATCACTTAATGTTTCATTTGTTTGACTTTGTGGCGGGGCATCACTGTGTCTGCGCTTACGAGTTGGACTCTCATTGTTTTCTTTCTTAAAACTATCATTTAATTTTTCATTTCTTGGTTGTTTAGCTTGAGGTTTTGCGGGTTCCCTTTCCTTTTGATCCTTGTGTCGTTGTACCACCTTATCTATTTTATTGTGAGGTTTTTCATCATCATGGTCATACAGTAAGGTGTCCCGAGTCCTGTCGGATTTGCCCTCAATGCTGGTGACACGCTCCCCCCTATTGTTCGGCTTACTGATGGGTGTTTTCGTTAATTTTGTAGAGGATTCTGCTATGTTTTTGAGCGCTTGTGATGTTGCTTGTCTAATTTGAGCACCTGTAAGTTTTGATAAAGAAGTTATTGTGCTGTGACAACATTAAAAATATAAAATAATATATACACACACATAAGTGTTCTCATTTGTTGATACTCTCCTATAGATATCATCATCATTTTTAATCAATCTTTGGGCGTCCGATACTGGACATAGGCCTCATCTATAAAACGCAACAAGGCGCGATCATTTATTAGAGAGGTTGGAGGCTCAATAGATATTTTGAACCAAGAGGCTTGACCCTTAGGGTCATAAATACTGATAGTTTTTGAGTTAGGTCTGATTTACTATCATTCATGATAGTAAATTAGACTGATAAAACTAAAAGAACAGAATATTATAAATACTTTACATGCAATTTTATTTTCATTTACTGTAAAATATGTACCAGTATCTGATGTGCTGCTCTGTGAGTCGCTGTTCTTTTGATAATGCTTGGCAAACAGTTCTCCAGGACGAAAATCGTCCTCGTCAGATGAGAAAGTATCGAGCGCCAGCATTCTAGGTGGAATTGCGGCATGTGCTGGCTGAGGCTGGGGATCTGAGGTCGGCACTGGAGCCGCTGAATTTTGTTCACCAGATTCGTCGATGTGGATGAAGGACAGACCATACTGGAAAATATAAGTGTTTTTTAAAATTGGGATTAATCCCACCCCATATTACCACCATTGTAACTCAGAAGTTACAGGTAAAGTAGGATCCGCAATAGTCATTAATGTCACCGAAGTTATATCCTCAGGCAGTCTCGGTCGATGGTTTTAATTATCTTGAGACCCGTAACAAAATTAATTAGAAAAAATGAGGGAGTTGGATAAGTATGATTCCACTTTAGGACGGACCTAGGCAATGTGGGCAACAGGAAACAAAATTGATTACTCAGCCAACAAGTGAGTGAATGCACCGCTACGAGAAGCGCAGCAACAACCACCACGGCATACGAGAGAGCTGGACGAGGCCTATATATATAAGTTTTAAGATGTACAGTAGGTAGTTAGGTACCATTCAAATAACGCCCGAACGCACGTCTATTTTCTCGAGTTGCTACAATGTCCGTACAGTATACTGTTTCAGACGTGGTTTGCCTACCGCCTAACATTATCCAAATTACTGAGATAATATACTAGGTTATTTATAAAAACTTGCTTATGAGAGAAAAATGTGTAATCATTGTCCGCTAGATGGCACAAGTCTCCCATAAAGACGAAAAATACGAGTCGAAAAACTGAATGTCTTCGATAGCGCACACACACTAGTCTAGGTGATAGGACGATTGGAACGGATTTACAATAAGCATGGGTTCGAGTCCCATTTGTGACAATTACTTTTCGCTTGTAAACAAGTTTTTATGTTTAACGTTAGGTCACGCCAGAGATCGCACTCGCAGAGAACGGTGTGCTCTTTGTTCATGATTCATTATAAGATGACATTTGCCATTTTCAGACTATAACTTTTATAGGTATTTTTATTGGCCCTATACCAATTGTTAAAAGAATATTGTTAGGGAGAAAAAGCAATTAAGAACATCAATTATGCAATCATACCAAAACGATTCCAGTTACCCCAACGAGTACCGTTTACATTCATTTAAAAATTTATAGTATATTTAAATGCAAAGTTTTAGAGTTTGTTGAGAACACAAAGCCAGGAAGGATTTCGATTCACTGCTTATTGAGAAGAGTACAATCAAACAAACCACGCAGGGATAATTAGTAATGCTACGATTATAAATGCGAGCAAATCGGAAACAATGATAATGATGGAAGATTGTTAATGTGTTGTTTTAGACAACCGCAGCTATCATAACAACTGCTGTGATTACAAGTACATATAATCGAAACCAATGTTTAAAGTATCAATATTATTTACAATTATTTGGGCAAAGTAGTTGTTTTAAGTAGCTGCAGTAGCCGCAGGTAGTTAAGTACACAAGTTCTCACATTGCAGTGCTTGTTGTACGGTTGCGAGCACACGACGCGCACGCGGTCCCAGCGCTGGGCGCGTGCCTCTTCTGTCAGTTGCTCGCCGCTGAACGAGCGCACGCGCTCCACGGGCTTGTCACTGCGTGCTTCCTTCGGCGGCATGAACACACTACTCGGCACCAGCACCTGACGCGTTTGTCGTTCAACTTTATAACTGACTAAACAATAGCACCAACCTTATGTTCCCCTGGTATTAGTGAAGGTAGACTGAGAGATCACTAGCAGAATGTGCTGCAGTATTTGCTTGAGATATCATCAACCCACCTGCCTAGTTTAGTTATTGTGTCACTATCTATGGGAGGTCTATATCTAACGGTGTATGTTGCTAGGCTGATGCATGCAAGCCTGCAATGATATGATAGTTTTATGTGAATAACTATGTTGTGAAATAATACCAAGAGGAACCTTTCAGTGGATACCTAACACTTAATTAAATATGAATTGACTTACTAATAGATAAAGACATAAACTAAATGCAAAATTAATTCACTTGATGTTGGCAATAATGGGTGCTATTAGTAACTGACTGCATAACTAAGAACTAGAAGGGAAGCATAAAGCCAGTGTCATTACCATCTGTGATTCCTTTGGCTTAAAACTTTGTATTAAAATGTTTAGATATTGATACAGTAATGCTATATAAATATAATGTAATCATCATCTCAACTCATATAAAGCCCACTGCTGGACGCAAGCTTTTGCCACAACAGGAGAGAATTGTCCACACTGATCAGCTGGGTTGGTGTAGGGTTTTATTTCAAGTTTTCTTCTCTGACACAGATGTTATATACATATTAGATCCCTTAGTCATCTTTTACAGCACCCTTGGGCAGAATGGGTGGTGAATTGTATTCTTACGCCATCACCACATAAAAAATATGTTGCAAACAACTTAAATATTAGATTTTGTACATTTAAATAAAATAAAAAATGTTTCTAATTTATTGCAGCATAATTATAATGATGAAATAATGTATTTACCTGATATTGCTCATTGCCTTTCTCTGAGCGAGCGACCAACACCTCCACCAGTGCTGAATGATAAGCACCAATGTGTACTGCACTTATCTAACAATTGACACAATACACATTAAACATATTTATACACAACTACACATTGACACCCCTGCAGCAACACTGAGAATGTTCAGCATTGCTCTTACACTCATCTCTGGTACAACCCATATGCAAAACGTAGCTATCAAATTAATAATGGATCTATATTTGTAAAATTATGATTTCATCTGTGGTCTAGATTGAACGTCAGGCAGGTTGTAAAACTTAGTCAAAACCACCCAGTGTGTTCATCTTCTTGATGTGTGAGCAGAGAATGACATGTGACCATATAAATTGCTATAAAGGCAGGAGTATGATGTGAGTGTTAGTGTGTAATTAATCAAACCTTGACAGCATTGGTGAGTTGTAGTACAACAGAGCAAGAACACTCTCCCTTCTTACACAACCACTTCTTCTTGCTTACTTCCCACGCCAACAGATTACTTGCTGGGTGATCCTGAAATCACAGAACATTACCAATGAAAACACTACATACATACATACATACATACATAGCCTCACGCCTGTTTCCCTGAGGGGTAGGCAGAGACTACGGATTGCCACAAACCACGATCCTGACATACCTCCATCGCTTCATTCACACTCATCACAGTCTTCATGCATGCTCTACGATTACGCGTACTCTTAATCTGACCTTTCACTAACACATCTTCAATTTGATCCAGGAAAGTACGACGTGGTCTTCCCCTTGTAATCGTCCCACTCACACTCGCTTTGTATACTTGTTTAGTCAACCTTTCTTCACTCATTCTTTCCACGTGTCCGAACCACCTCAGCATACCCTTTTTTATCTTTGTCACTACTTCTTCATTCATCCCGCAGCGCTCTCTTATAATACTATTCCTAATTTTATCTGTCAGACTTACACCACACATACTACGAAGAGCTCTCATCTCTACAGCATTTATGCTACTTTCATGTCTTCCCTGCCAAATCCAGCTTTCACTGCCATACATGAGAGTGGGAACTAATACGCCCTTATGTACAGCTAGGCGTGCCTTGTTAGATACATTCCTACTTTTCATAAAAGCGTACAATGCCCCATTCACTTTATTACCAGCATTTACTCGTCTTTCAACATCTTCATCATTTTTACAAAACACTACAAACAGTAAATAATTATTATTAAAAACAAATACAACATATAAAATTAGCATTGAATCTATCATTGTCAACAGCAATACCACATGATAGAAAATTATTTACTAAATAATTGTTCTGTTTTGTTTTGTATTATATATCATCATCATCAATCTGCTCTTATCCCAATTTATTTGGGGTCCACGCAATATGTCTTCTTCTTCCATACAACTCTATCAGACGTCATCTCTGTGGTCACTCCTCGTCTATCCATGTCATGTTTCATGCAGTCCATCCAACTTTTCTTCGGTCTTCCCTTACCCTTTAAACTTTCAACATTCATACTTAAAACTTTTCTCACAACATTACTTTCAGCCCGTCTTATCACATGTCCATACCATGGCAATCTTTCACTCCTTAACTTTTCCGTCACTGGCGCAACTTTCAAACGTTTTGTATTATATATGTTAACAATATATATATATATATATGTGTCGTGGTACAGAGCTGCATCCCATCATCTGTAAGCATCTACTATAAACAATATACATACTTGTAGCTAGTCACTGATATTGTTCATCTCTCTAGCCTACAGAATATATTGCTCATCAAGTACATTGTAATATGCAGCACTATTTGAGTATAGCACTTATCTATATTGCTCACTAGTTTGTAGATCTATTCAATATTAAACTATGGTATCAGGTAGGAAAAGAAATAAATTATTACTTGTTCTATAGTAAATATTTATTTATCTTGTTAGTTAACTAGTATTGGAGGTGGATTCTTCTTTTTCTCGGCTTATGCCTGTCATATTTATAGTCAATGCTTGATTTTCCTCTACAATGAGAGGTAAATTGACTTTACAGTTACGTTGGCCAGACGACTTTCTTTAGGAATTATTCAGTGGTTTCCTTTTCTTGCAATAATGTTAGCGCAGCATCACAAAAGTGGTAAGTGGCCACATAGTGGTATACATAAGTACTGATATTTACTCACCGGATCTTCGCTACTAAAACTGACTATATAGTCTACTTTCACTCGAGGCATGTCTAATCCGTTTATAAGCACAATAATAATAGTATGATAGGATTTATTACATATTTATTATGTTAAAATAGAATAAAAACTAAATTCAAAATAATTTCTGGCGCTGTTTTGGTTTTACTATGACATAATGACACTGACGTTTATGACATCTTAATTTTTTTTTGGTTCTGTTCGTCCATTCGGACAGGCAAAGGGATCAAAGCCCATACAGCCAAGTCTTATTTAATTATTTTTCATATATTGTTCATCATTTCTTCATATTATGTAGTCTTAATAGTCATTGTCTGTCAGTAAGTCAAGTCATTACCATTAATCGGGCGCTGATAACCTAATCAATGATTTTCTTTGGGAATTTTAGGCAAATATGAAAATACACGTAAACCACTATTATATCATATTCACAACACTTCAGCACTTTAACTGTACCATATTGCATAAAATACCAGCAAAATTATTCAATATAACACCACAAAACACTAAAGAAATGAATATAATACAAGAGCGTGACATGACATTTCCACATTCGCGCCAAAAAACTCCTTATGACATCATAAATAATCTTAATTCTATTTTGTTTGGTTCCGTTCTATTTATGGAGGGTAAAAACTAAGGAGGACCATCTCAGTGTATTAAGAAGTGTCCATTGAACGGGAGCAAATTAAGGTGGCGCTATAGTAGCAAGTGGAAGCATTTTAAAAAGAGCGCCACAAATTTCATAGGTTCATAGGTTATTATTTATCAAATCACAGTTGACTACGTAACTCAGCACACTTCACTCTGCTTATTACTGCTACATTCATATCATTTCCACTTGCTACACTAGCGCTATTTCGGTGAGTGTTCGAACAATAATTTGCTGTTTACAAGTGGACACTTTTTGGACTAATCCCCCATCTGGGGGGGCACACTTAAAACATTTCTTATTTTTACTGACCGTCGCGCCGCCTACAGATTGGTTGTACAAACTTAACTGCTGCCATTTTGTCCTGCCTGTCAAACGTTTGACAACTGAGAATTGTTATTTTTTGTTCCTAGCGTAGGTACTTATTGTCATCGATCTATTTTCGGTTATTGATATTCTTTCTGAAAATTATCTCAAGTTTCATTGTTAGGCTGATATTATTATTGTTTAGTTATCAGCTGATATGTTATTTTTTATATTTCAGGGTAGCTTTCATAGTAAAAGAAAATTCTATGTAATTACACATACACATGTAGATATGTATATATTATATTACTTCAACTTTAGTTCACCGCCTAAACTCTAGGTGGCAGCACTTTCCATACATGCATATTTTATCATCGAGTTGCCACTCTTTTTCAGTTTAATAACTTTACTCTTTGTCCCCCATACAAGATGGTTCTCCTTAGTTTTTACCCTCCATAGTTCTATTCGTCCGTTCGGACAGGCAAAGGAAATAAAGCCCATACAGCCAAGTCTTTAATTTAATTTTCTTCATATATTATTTACCTCTATCTTCTTCATATTGTATAGCTTTAATAATCATTTTCCGTCAGTAAGTCAACTTTTTATCATTAATTTGGCACTGATAACCAAATTCTCTCCTACCATTATATATATCTCCTACCATATTATGTCAATTACTTGGAGTTGACGCAATATGTACTCCGCTTCCTAAATATTGTAAAAGTTATTGTCAATAGTTTTATGACATCTGCCAGACGTCAACCCTCCTTGGGAATGTAATTGTTGACCAAACAGCATAAGGTGGTGTTGGCCCAGGTCGACATAGAGCTTTTAGTCGTCTTTTACGACATCCACAAGCAGTTGGTAGTATTCTTAGCCGCTACCACACAGCTCACGAAAATATAGGTAAAACACTATTATAATATATTCATTACACTTCAGCATTTTAACTGTACCATATTCCAAAAAATACCAGCAAAATTATGCAATATAATACAACAAAACACCATCGATCATTAATAATACTAGATACACAATCAGCGACAAAAAGTGTCCTCACCAAAAGAGCACCCATTTGACCGTTTGGGTGGACTTTTAATTTAGTAGCATTTGAACGCTCCAGCGGAAAACATGCCTCAGTGCTCGTTCAAAAACGCAAAAATCACTCATCCAGGACGTTAAAAAAGGATGGAGTTTCGTATTTTCGGTAAGTATTAATATTATCTTTATGTAATTGTTATCACTGTATTGTAAATATAAGTATTTTGTCAAGAAATCATCGAAAACCAATTTCCAAGTTATAAAAATATAGTTATAAAGCAACCAAATTGTGAATAATCATAATAAACACATTAATCATATTATCGGATGCCCACTTGAATCGCTCGTGTTACCGTTGTTGGTTCTGTTCTAGTTGTTGGAGACGCTATTGTTTCTTTATTTATTAAAGTATTGTTTTTTTTTGTTTAATCAAACTTTATATTTTTATAAATACAATTTTAACTTTTTATAGATTAATGATTTTACTTAAAAAATAACAAATATTACTAAGCGGAAGTTAGGTAAAATTTTGGCAATAATTTTACTTAACCTTCCTCGGTTCTTCGGGTCATATTGACCCGAAACTGAAATTAACTGGCAATAAAAGTGGTAATTAATAATATCATTTATTAAGACTTTATGACAATTATTAATTGTGCATTCACTATATATTAGTATTGTAAAATTATGGTGAAGTCGTTTATCTTAAGAAAATTATTTTTTTTCCTTCTTAGGTTCCTCGGGACAATAATACCCGAGTATGCAAAAGATCCTCGGGTCATAAAAGCTCGTGGTCTACAAACAATAATGCTTTGTTGCATTCTAAGAATATACTTACAATTTATAAATGCTAGTCATATCTCAACTCGTTCGTTCAATTCAGTGTTATACTGGATTTCAGGAAAGTGCGTCGGAAAAAAATAAGAAATGGGCGTAGTTTTGGATCTAACGAAAGATTTACAGGGCTACAACCTTACATGTGATATTTTTTTACATCTTATGAATTAGTAGTAGTATTAGAAGATATACAATGCGAAAGTGAAAGGATGTAGGTACCGGGGAAGACCGAGACTAACCTACCTAGACCAGATCGGTCATGTACTGAAGGAAGGTGGCGTCAAGAGTCTCCGAAACCGGCGAGCGTGTATGAAGAGAATTATGAATGTTGAGGAAGCGAGTGAAGTATGCAAGGATAGAGTTCTCTGGCACTCTGTTCCCTCTGCCTACCCTGCAAGGGATATGGCGTGATGGTATGTATGTATGTTATGAATTAGGTGAAAATCTTTTAGATCGTAAACTTACCATTCTTGGAACTTTGCGGAAAAATAAACGTCAGACACCCGTAGATCGTTTAGATACAAAAAAACCTGTGTTTTCATTTAGTTTTGTATTCAATTCAAAAATGGTTTTTGTCTCATACATTCCGAAATAAAAAAGAAAAATGTGATTTTGTTGAGCACAAATTACAATAAAATAGAAATAAATGATTCAGAGCTGAAGAAACCAAAAATGATCATGGACTATAATGCAGCAAAGCGTGCTGTTGATTTTATAGACAACATGGTTTCGGCCTATACTTGTAAACGAATGGCCAGGTGGCCAATGGCTATACTTCATAATATGATTGATATTTCATGTTTCAATGCTTACGTATTATACTGTAACACCCACCCAGACTGGAAATAGAAGAGAACAGTACAAAAACGATTGTTCCTAGAGAAATTAGGCATGGAATTGGTAAACGATCACATAGAGCGTAGGAAAATTTTTCCTCGGACAAATGCTTCATGAGAATTAGTACGAGTGCAGTCAGGTGTTATTGAGACAACGAATACTTCCACTACTCAGAGTTCTAATAAAAGAAAAGGGTGTAGTGTATGTCCATCTTTCCATCCATCAGCCCGTAAACATCCACTGTTGGACATAGGCCTCCCCACGAGAATGCCATCTGCAACGGTCCTGTGCCACCTGCATCCAACGGTTACCTGCGACCTTGATTAGGTCATCAGTCCACCGAGTGGGAGGTCGTCCTACGCTGCGTCGTCCGATTCGTGGTCGCCACTCGAGAACCTTGATTCCCCAACGGTTGTCGGTTAGTCGAGCGATGTGGCCTGCCCATTGCCACTCAACGCTCATTCAACGTGCTATTTCTTCGGGCTATGTCGGTTACACCCGTTCTTAAAGTCGCATAATGTTTCGTTATTTTTATTTAATATTTTTTTCTTAGAAATAATGATTTTGTATTTCATTTAAAACAATTACTTCGTATTTTTTAAATCGGGTCAATATGACCCGAAGGCCTCAAGTGTACATAGTATTTGAAGAACCGAGGAAGATTAAATACCTTTTAAGGTCAAATTTTGTTTAAAATTGTTAAGAATCTGTCATAATCCTAACCGTGGTGATTAGAGATAAGCAAAAAAAAAATACCGCTAACGAAAGATAGAGGCTTTGAATCAGCTGATTGCAGAAGAGCATTTTTATTGTGAAATGCATGTTTTAGAAAAAAAATTGCTCTAGCAGTGTATTTATTTCTCAAATATGTGTAGATTTTGTTTATTTTAAAGATTTCCAAAGCGATAGGCATGAATGATTTGATAGGTTGAAGATTTGACTAATATGTTCTTTCGTATATATTCATATTTTTTGTATTATCTGTGGTATTCTGTTTAAAACTTTTCTCAACTAAGCCTTTGCTTAACATAAATTCTATTTTTTTAAGTACAACAGTAACAAAAGTTAAGTGAAATTTTATTAGACCCTTTAAATTTCTCAGCTACGGGTTTACTTAGTAAAATTACTCCCAAGTAAGAACCTTAATTTTGACTCAATGCATGTAATAATAATATAGATTTCAGATTTTATTTTTGATTTTTAGCTTTCCTCGGGATCCAATAAGGTGTGGAGAATGGATAACGGTAATAGGATTCTTCAAGCCTACCTAAGCATTGTATGTTGGAAGCATTTTTTAGAATGTGATAAATATGTGACAAAGAAAGGCTTTATAAGGCTACACAAAACAGCTGTAAAATCCGATTACTGATTAAGTTTTCATTTCGTAATCGGATTTTATAAATAATTAAGCATATTAAATGCTAAATTTCAGTAATTTAAAAAACAGCTGTACCTCAAATAGTATGCGGCATTTCAATATTTTAGTTTAGTTTTTCATTTATTTATGTACGGAAACTATTATTGTGTATTTTTTATAGGAAGAAAATAATGATGACATAGAAGAAGATCTCTCGTTTCGCTGGCCGTGCTTTAGTTTACTTAGTAATGTCTAATTTAGTTTTTGAAGTAAAACTTCTTTACTCACACTTGACTTGGGGAGTAAGCTGGTGAATGTGTTGTGGTGTTGATACATACATACATACATATCATCACGCCATATCCCTTGCAGGGTAGGCAGAGAGAACAGAGTGCCAGAGAACTCTATCTTTGCATACTTCACTCGCTTCCTCAACATTCATAATTCTCTTCATACACGCTCACCGGTTTCGGAGACTCTTGACTCCACCTTCCTTCAGTACCTGACCGATCTGGTCTAGGTAGGTTAGTCTCGGTCTCCCTCGGTACCTACATCCTTCCACTTTTGCATTGTATATCTTCTTAACCAGGCGTTCGTTCGGCATTCTTTCCACATGTCCGAACCGTCGGAGCATTCCCTTTCGCATCTTTACACCAATACTCTCTTTCATACCTACTCGCTCTCTTACGTCGTCGTTACGAATGCGGTCGGTCAGCCTAACTCCACAGATTTTCCGCAGAGATCGCATTTCGACCGCATTAATTTTACTTTCATACTCTTTTCTGCATACCCAACTCTCGCTTCCATACAGTAATGTTGGGACAAGCACTGCGTTATGTATTGCTACACGTGCCTTCTGGCTGAGGTGGTGGCTGCCGAGAAGTTGCCCCAACGCTCCGTTCACTCTATTTCCCGCATTCACTCTTCGCTCCATATCAGTGGTGTACCTTCCATCTCGGCTAAATCCACATCCAAGATATACAAATTCATCCACTTGCTCTAGTACATCATTACCTATTGTTACTCTTACATCTGTTCTGTGGTGTTGATTATAAATGAAAATCCAAGAAAAGAAGTTTTACTTCATTCGTGGTATTAAGCACACTCGTCTTATTATTTTAACTATTGAATTTTCATATAAATTGTTTGTCAAGCAAATATAAGAGAATAAATGAATAATTGTTCCTGTATGTATTATTTTCATTAATACATGCCGGTACCCTATCTAAAAATATAATCATTACATAAACTCCAAAGTATAGAATAATGCTGATGTTAAACTGATATTAAACTTAACAAAAAAATGCCAGTCTAAATGAAAAATATTAGACAGTTCGACTCCACGCATTCCTTATTCTAGCGGCGAGCTAATTTTATTGCTTTTTTGACACCTCGTAATTTAAACTTAAAAACATGCGTGTAAGACTGAATTTGATTTGAAGTATGATGACCAACCAGCGGCGAGCTTCAGTTGTCAAATTTTGCTGCTTTTCGTACATGGTATTGTGAATATCACTTTAAGTAATGCTAATAAGGTTGATTTTTCATTAATGTATAATTATTTAGACTAGGATTAGGTGAATACAATTGGGGACAGTTTTATAAGAACTTTTGTATGAGATTGTGTATCTAGTTAATTAGTGATCGATGCAAAACACTAAAGAAATGAATATAATACAAGAGCGTGACATGACATATGCATATTCCCGCCAAGTCCTTATGAACTTCATACTACTACTTAACTTCATATACTACTTCATAATATGAAGTAGTGTTTTATTTGGTTGTGTCCGTCTGTTCGGACAGGCAAAGGGATCAAAGCCCATACAGCCAAGTCTATTTATCACTTCTTTATATTGTGTAGTCTTAATAGTCATTGTTCGTCAGTAAGTCAAACCGTTACCATAAATCGGGCGCTGATAACCAAATCAATGATATTTTTGAGAATTCTGACAAAAACAATATAAGTGGCAATAGCTAAATTATTCAATATAAGTGGTTTACAATAGTAGGTAATGACAATCTGTGGTAATGACTCGTTTTGCTGACGGAGAGAGACTATTAATTAGAGATGTACAAAATGGTTTTAAAAAAGCATTTAAATACAAAATGCAAAATACTTTTCAGATTTACTATTTCAAATGCAAAATACCAAATACTTTTGCGTCTTGTATTTCAAATGCTAAATACAAAATAGGTATTTTCAAAATACTTTTTCAAAATAAAATACCTTTTGACCAAATCTCAGAAATTTTTATTTATTTTAGGTATTTATCATTATGCTAGGGCCGCACCTGCGTGTATCGTCACGAAGCTTCGTGCAACGAGACGATACACGCAGATGTGACCGGTCATTATTGGCTATCGTCACGAACATTCGGGCTTCGTGTACGTTATCGCTTGGGTGGCGATAAGTCAAAGGGTTTTAGCGCGCTAATATATTGCGCTCTGTGGTCAGACTAGCGTTTTTCATTTCGGGGGAAATTTTCGTTGTGTTTAGACCGAAGTCGCTAATGTGACCACAGTTTTATCGCGATAATTTTCTAGTGTACCAAACGTACGAAGCTTCGCCACAAATTACTTCGGGACGATACACGCAGGTGCGGCCCTAGTATTAGAAATAGAAAGACAATGCCGAGCCAAACAAAAACGTCTAATAACATGGCACCTTATAAATGACATTTTGGTCATATTTATTAGTACGTATATCAATAAATTCTGTTATGTTATTAATAATAATAATACTCACTTAAAATAATGTAAAAAAACTAGACTAACGAAAAGAGAGCCATGGCTCCATTTTGTGAATTGTGTGGCCATTTATTTCGGTTCACTTTTCTTTTCTCTTATCTTGTTGTAGTATAGTACATAGCCGTTTCAGTATTGTAGGGATAACAACAACACTTCAATTTCATAAAAGTAGGTAATCAAATCAAATAAAAAAAGGGCGCGTATGGCTAGCAGGTGCCTCTATCGGTCAAATGCGGCAATACAAGCGTCATTCGTTCATTTCATTTTGTTTAACTGGTAATGTTGGCTAAACTTAATCACAAAGTATTTTGCATTTTGAAATGAATATTAAAAATGCTAAATACATCTCGAAAGGTATTTCAAATAAAATACAAAATGTTTTTTACTAAAAGGCATTTAAATGCAAAATACAAGATAGGTATTTTGCATTTTGTATTTGCATTTTAAATAGAAGTATTTCAAATAAATCGCATCTCTGCTATTAATAGGCTACTCAATAATATATTAAGAAAAAATTAAATAAGACTAGACTGTATGGTCTCTTTGTCTGTTCAGACAGACAAACCAACAAAAAAAAAACTGTTACTGAAATGACACTATGTCATGAGAACTTTTGGCGGGCATATGGAAATGTCATGTCAAGCTCTTGTATTATATTCATGTCTTTAGTGTTTTGTGGTGTTATATTGAATAATTTTGCTGATAAGGGGCCGTTGATTAATCACGTGAGGTTTGAAAGGAGGGTAGGGGTTTGACAAAAATCACGAAATATCACAAGGGGGAGGGGGGTGTAGTAAGATATCACGTGTATTTTCGTCAAACGCTGCGATTTCTAATCTGAAAAACAGCGTGTAATGTGACTTTACTATGGTAGGACCACGCTGTTGACAGTTCTCTGTCTGCAGCCGCGGGCCGGTCCGTCCGGGGTAGTACCACACTCCCGCAGAAAATCGACGCTTGAGCAGTGGCAATGTGCTGTTGCGCTTCGTTTGGTGAGCGGGGGAGCTGGAAGCCCAACTTTCTGGGTGTGTTTACGTGTGGTGGGTTCAGGTGGTGCCTGAAACTTGCGGTGGTGAAGTCTTGGTTAGAGTATTGAGCGTGAGAGGCTGACATGGGGTACAGGGAGACCCGGTGGAAATGGTCACCGCGGGCCACCTGCCAGTCGGGTCAGCAGGGGACCCGAACCTAGGATTATCCTCCCTGGTAGGCTGTCCCGCCAACCGGCAAAAATCCCGTCGTGTAGTCGTTGTGCCGGAACAGGAAACTGGAGTGGATTACAGCGGCTGCGCGCGGGGGCGCACCGGGGGCCCTTCTTACAAAACTCACCCTCCAACCATGCACTGTACCCTGCACCTTTTTTTTTTGGTACCACCGAATCTCATTGCACGTATCCACACTCCCTTCCTCCTCTTCTTAAAAAAATCCTAATGAAAAGAGACAGAAAAAAGAGAAAGTTTTTTACGGCGATCCCCTTATCCACATTTGATGTGGATTTTTGCAATATCAGGGTTTACATAGCAATCTCGACGCCGTTCACCACCATCTCGAGACGGCGCGGCCTACCTTTCTCTTTTTAACGGAGACACAGATAGGCGCTCCGGATGATATTTCGTACCTTAACTACCCCGGCTATGAGTTGGAGCACACCTTCCGTCGTAAGGCCGGGGTGTGCGTGTTTATTCGGGGTGATATCTGTTGTCGCCGGCTTCGGGCCCTCGAACATGATGACCTGTCAATCTTGTGGTTGCGCGTAGACTATGGAGGGTTTACCCGCATCTACGCGTGCCTCTACAGGCTGCATGGCAGTAATTCGGGGTCAACTCAGTTATTTGAGAACGTCCAATGGGGGATTGATGAAATATTGGGATGGACTTCGTGAGTTTTACGCATCCTACACATGGAAGCGGCTTTGATTCGCCTCTGAGGACCCTGGCGTTTGTGCGGGCAGCGTTACCGAAATGGTTATTACGGGGATGGATTTATTCATCCCGAATACCAAAATAACCGTCGGCGGCCGCAGCCGCCCTAGGTTTAACAAAACCTGCAGGACGGCTGCACGGCAGAAGCAGTCCACATATCGGGCCTGGAACAGACCCGAATATCAGAGAGGTGAAGCGAAAATTTAACGCCGCTTCTAGATCTAGTAAGAAGGCTATTGCCAGTGCCAAGGCAGAACATGTTGCCAGAATTGGCGAGCGATTGGAGAGTTATCCCGCTGGGAGTCGTGCATTCTGGTCGCTCGCCAAGGCTGCCCAAGGCAACTTCTGCTGGTCCAATCTCCCGCCACTACAGAAAAGCGATCGATGCTTAGCCCACAGCGCAAAGGAGAAGGTCGATCTTTTAGGTCAATTCTTTGCTTGTAACTCGACTTTGGACGCGGGAGCTGCCACACCACCTACCATTCCACGGTGTGACAGCTTTCTACCTAAAATCCGTATCTCGAAGCGAGCGGTCAGGCGGGAACTGCGGCTTAACCCCCGTCCTCACGCGCCTATACCGACTTGCCTACGATACTAATAGGGTTCCATCTTCGTGGAAGGTCGCCCAAGTCCACCCGATCCCTAAAAAGGGAGACCGGGCGGACCCATCGAATTACAGGCCGATGCAATAACATCCTTGCTCTCCAAAGTAATGGAGAAAATTATAAGCCGCCAGCTTCTGCAGTACCTTGAGGATCACCAGTGATCAGTGGAGTCGGTCAGGCAACTGGCCGGCTCAGGCAGGCTCCTCGTGGGCTAGAGCTCAGCGCGAGTCACCGTGCTGGAGCACCAGCCTGCGAGGTGTTTCAAGTGCATGGCGGTCGGGCACACCCGGCCAACATGCACTAATTGCTTTGACTGCGGCGGACTCTGTTTCCGCTGCGGTCAGACTGGGCATATGGCGGCATCTTGCGCCGCCCCGCCCCGCTGCCCCACGTATGCGGCGGGCAATAAGCTTGCTAAGCACCGCATGGGCTCTGGGGCGTGCAGACCTCCGGCTTCGGCTCCAAAGGGGCTGAGCGGCCCTTCGACTCCGGTCGCTCCCACTCCTAGCGCGGTCGATCGCCTGCCGCAAGCCAGGAGGTGATGATGGACACAGCCCATTAATGGCTGCCCAGTCCACTCACCTCCTGCAGGCCAACACCAACCACTCCGCCGGTGCGCAGAATCTCCTCCTGCAATCCATGGCGGAGTGGTCGATCGGTGTAGCCATAGTCGCGGAACCGTACGTCGTGCCTGATCGCCCCAATTGAGTGGTCAGTCAGAACGGAACCGCGGCAATCGTCACCTCCACGCAGCGGCACTTCCCGTCCTTATCCCTCTTGGATAGGAGCGAGGAATTTGTCGCGGCGGATTGGGGAGGGGTCACGCTCTACAGTGTATACCTCTCCCCTACTAGGAGGATGGACGATTTCGGGGCCTCCCTCACCACCTTGGAGGCTTCGATACGGGGACTGGCACCGGGCTTCGTTCTGGTCCTGGGGGACTTCAACGCCAAATCCACGGTGTGGGAGTCCCCGATGACGGACGATCGCGGGCGGGCGGTCGTGGAGTGGGCGGCGTCACTGAGCCTCTGTGTCCTAAACAGAGGCTCAGTGAACACGTGTGTGCGACAGCAGGGTGGGTCGATAGTGGACTTGTCGTTTGCTAGCCCCGCTGTCGCACCACGAGTGAGGAACTGGCGTGTCCTGGAGGAGGCCGAGATCCTGTCGGATCACCGTTACATCCGGATGGAGGTCTCTCCTCTCCGGGACCCCAGCAGGGGTCACAGGGCGGACCGTGCTCCCGCATTTCCGCGGTGGGCTGTGGGGCGTCTGGATAGGGACCTACTGGCGGAGGCGGCCATCGTGAATACGTGGCTGTCCTCACCACACCCAACGGACGGAGTGGACGTTGAGGCTGTCCGCATCCGCAATGCGTTAATGCAGGTCTGCGATGCGGCCATGCCCAGGGTGCGGCGTCTACCTCCGAGGCAGGGGGTCTACTGGTGGTCGCCAAGACTGGCGGTTCTTCGTGCGGCGTGCATTAGTGCCCGAAGGTCCTACACCCGCAGTCGGCGGTGTCGCCGCGATGTTGAGCGGGAGGGCCAGCTGTACGAGGCGTATCGTAGTGCGCGTACCGCCTTTCGGCTGGCCATCCGGTCCGCTAAGGACGCAAGTTGGCAGGAGATGCTGGACGGTCTCGACCGTGACCTCTGGGGTCGCCTGTATCACGCATCGCTGAATAAGCTTCGCGCGCAGGCCCCCCCCCCTCTCACCGAGACCCTCCAGCCCGACCTCCTTCGTAGAGTGGTCGAGGAGCTGTTCCCGCGGCAGTCGGAGCACACGCCCCTGGTCATGGTTTTGCCAGATCATGACCGGGAGGCCGTCGAGAGTGTTCCGCCCGTGACGGAGTCGGAAGTGGGAGTAACCGTGGCGAAGATTCGTTCCGCCACCACGGCCCCGGCCCGGACGGAGTCCCAGTCCGGGTGTTGACGTTGCTCCTCGAGCATCTCGAACCTCGCCTCAGACGACTGTTCAACGCCTGTCTGACATCTGGACAGTTCCCTGAGTGCTGGAAGGAAGGGAGGTTGGTTATCCTGCCAAAGCCGGGACGGCCCCCGGATTTTCCGTCGGCCTACAGGCCCATTGTGCTTCTGGACGATGTGGATAAGCTGCTGGAGCGTGTCCTCGCTGCCCGCAGCGTCCAGCACCTGGAGGAGGTGGGGCCCGATCTGTCGGACGATCAATTTGGGTTTCGGAGGGGGCGTTCGCCCATCGGGGCCCTGCTACGCCTGAGACAGACGGTCGCGGATGCTGTCGCCGGCAAAGGAGTGCTGTTGGCGGTGTCGTTGGACATCGCCAACGCCTTCAATAGTCTGCCATTCAGCTGCATTAGGGAGGCGCTCCGGTTCCATGGAGTGCCCCTGTACCTCAGGCGGCTGGTGGCAGACTATTTGGAGGGGCGCAGTGTTCTCTACGCGAGCCCCGCAGGGGACATTGTGCGGACGCCCATGTCGTGCGGTGTTCCACAGGGGTCGGTTCTGGGGCCGACTCTGTGGGACATCGGGTACGATTGGGCGTTGAGAGGGAGTCTCCCCCCCGGGATGAGCTTGATATGCTATTTATTTTGATATGCGCGCTCGTCACAGCCCGGGGCAGGACACTCGAAGAGGGGGCGAGCCTGGCCACTCTCGGCACCGAGGAGATGGTCAGGCGAATCGAGGCACTGGGGCTCAGGGTGGCCTTAAATAAGATGGAGGGCCTATTATTCCATGGGCCACGCGTAAGGCTGCCAACCGATGCCTCGTTAGTCGTCAAATCCATCCAGATCAGTAGATCCAGGCCCATATGAAGTACTTGGGTCTGGTGCTCGACGGGCGATGGTGGTTCCGGGAGCATTTCCGTCAAATTGCTCCCCGGCTGGTCGACGCGGCGTCCGCCCTATCGCGGCTCATGCCGAATGTGGGCGGTCCCAGTTTCGAGGGCCGACGGCTGTATGCGGGGGTGATCCGTTCGATGGCCATGTACGGCGCACCCGTGTGGGCGAGGGCTCTGAACGCCCAGCTCAGAGCTGTTCTGTGGAGGCCACAGAGAGCCATGGCGGTCAGAGCCATTCGCGGGTACCGCACGGTATCGACCGAGGCGGCATGCCTACTGGCCGGGACACCCCCGTGGGACCTAGAGGCGGAGATGCTCTCCGACCTCTACCGGCGGGTTACCTCAGTGCGCGACGAAGGTGGCTCCCCATCGTTGAGCGAGATAGCCACCTGGTGCGAGGACGCCCGCCGAGACGTCATCGCCCGTTGGGTTACGCGGCTGGAGAGGCCTAGACACGGTGTCATTACCGTTGAGGCCCTCCGGCCCGTACTGATGGAATGGATGGAGCGGCGGCACTGGGTCCTCACTTTCCGACTGGTGCAGGTGTTGACGGGGCACGGGTGCTTCGGGAAATACCTGCACACGATCGTGTATAGGGAATGGACTCCGGCCTGCCAACATTGCGGTAGTGACGAGGACACGGCGCAACATACGCTCGAGGAATGTTTGGGCTGGGACGGACAGCGCCGCGACCTCGTCGCTATCATTGGTGCCGACCTGACGCTGCCGGCTGTCACGAGCGCGATGGTCGACAGCGTCAGGAACTGGGACGCGGTCGCCGCCTTCTGCGAGGCTGTCATCTCGCGGAAGGGCGCGGCGGAACGAGTCCGTGAGGATTCCCGCGACCCGGGCCGCCGCCAGCGGCTGGGGCGGCGCAGGCGCGAATACCTGCGCCTGATGCCGCCCTAACCCAGGCTTCGGGTGATCGGACCGGGGAATTGTCCGGTCACCCGACGTGAGGCCACCGCCTGAGGGCGACGCCCCGACGGCGAAATCTGTCGGGGCGTCGACGAGAGGAACCCGCGAGGGTAAACCGCCGGGCGGACCACCGAAGACAAAGATCGGGTACCGGTGGTCCGCTCCACGGCGAAGAGAGAGGAGTTTTACGATGGGTCTATGGGGTCGCGCGCCGCCTTTCCGTCGCCCCGGACCGATTTGGCGGGGCGAGACGCATCCATAGTCCACCATAAAAAAAAAAAAGGCCGATATGAGGTACTTGGGTCTGGTGCTCGACGGGTGATGGTGGTTCCGGGAGCATTTTCGTCAAATTGCTCCCCGGCTGGTCGGCGCGGCGTCCGCCCTTTCTCGGCTCATGCCGAACGTGGGCGGACCCAGTTTCGAGGGCCGACGGCTGTATGCAGGGGTGATCCGCTCAATGGCTATGTACGGCGCACCTGTGTGGACGAGGGCTCTGAACGCCCAGCTCAGGGTGGTGCTGTGGAGGCCACAGCGAGCCATGGCGGTCAGAGCCATTCGCGGGTACCGCATGGTGTCTACCGAGGCGGCATGGGCTTCAGTATTGGCCGGGACACCCCCGTGGGACCTAGAGGCGGAGATGCTCTCCGACCTCTACCGGCGGGTTACCTCAATGCGCGAAGAGGGTGGCTCCCCATCGTTCAACGAGATAGCCACCTGGCGCGAGGACGCCCGTCGAGAAGTCATCGCCCGTTGGGCTACGCGGCTGGAGAGGCCTAGACACGGTGTTGTTACCGTTGAGGCCCTCCGGCCCGTACTGATGGAGTGGATGGAGGCACGGAGGCCTCTCCTTTCGGCTGGTGCAGGTATTGTCGGGGCATGGGTGCTTCGGTTTGTACCTGCACACGGTCGCGTATAGGGAATGGACTCCGGCCTGCTACCATTGCAGCAGTGACGAGGACACGGCGCAACATACGCTGGAGGTGTGTTCGAGCTGGGACGGGCAGCGCCGTGACCTCGTCACTGTTATCGGTGCCGACCTGACGCCGCCGACTGTCGCGAGGGCGATGGTCGACAGCGTCAGGAACTGGGACGCGGTCGCCGCCTTCTGCGAGGCTGTCATCTCGCAGAAGGAGGCGGCGGAACGAGTCCGGGAGGATTCCCGCGACCCGGGCCGCCGCCAGCAGCCGGGGCGGCGCAGGCGCGAATACCTGCGCCTGATGCCGCCCTAACCGAGGCTTCGGGTGATCGGACCGGGGAATTGTCCGGTCACCCGACGTGAGGCCACCGCGTGAGGGCGACGCCCCGATAATGTTCGGGGCGCCGACGAGAGGAACCCGCGAGGGTAAACCGCCGGGCGGGCCACCGAAGACAAAAATCGGGTACCGGTGGCCCGCTCGTACGGCGAAGAGAGATGAGTTTTACGATGGGTCTATGGGGTCACGCGCCGCCTTTTCGTCACCCCGGACCGATTTGGCGGGCGGGACGCATCCATAGCAAACGACAAAAAAAAATAAAAGGATCATCAGTTGATCAGTGATCGCCAATACGGCTTTCGACATGGTCGATTGGCTGGTGATGTTCTTGTACTTTACACACCGTTGGGCAGAGGCTTTGGAGGGCAAGGGTGAGGCGCTAGCATTCAGCCTAGATATCGCAAAGGCGTTCGATAGGGTCTGGCACGGGGCCCTTCTATCGAAGCTACCTTCTTATGGAATCCGCGAGGGACTCTGTAAATGGATCGCCAGCTTCCTGGATGGTCGGAGTATAAAAGTCGTCGTTGATGACTCTTGCTCCGATACCATGACCATTAACGCTGGTGTACCACAGGGCTCGGTGCTCTCCCCGACGCTTTATCCTGCATATCAATGACATGCTCTCTATAGAGAATATGCATTGCTATGCGGATGACAGCACGGGTGACGAGTGGTATACCGAGCATCAGAATATACCTCGGAGTATGTTACAGGAAAGAAGGACTCAACTTGTGTCTGAAGTCGAGCGCTCTCTGGGGCGAGCCTCGAAATGGGGTGAACGGAACTTATTCCAGTTCAATCCCACTAAGACACAAGTTTGCGCGTTCACTGCAAAGAAGGACCCGTTTGTCATGGCGCCTCAGTTCCAAGGAGTAACTCTCCAAATTGCCGGAGTATTGGGATCCTCGGCGTCGAACTATCAAGCAAAGTCCAGTTTGGGAGTCATTTGGAGGACAAAGCCAAATTGGCAAGTAGATTGCTGGGCGTCCTGAACAGAGCCAGGCGGTACTTCACACCGAGACAACGTCATGTGCTATATAAGGCACAAGTCCGCCCTCATGTGGAGTACTGCTCACATCTCTGGCAGGCGCGCCCAAATATCAGCTAGAACCACTTGACTCCCTGCAAAGACGTGCTGTTCGAATCGTCGGTGATCCCAATCTCACGGAAAGACTGGAGTCATTGGGGAGCCGGAGAGACTTTGGGTCTCTCTGTGTTCTTTACAGGCTCTTTCACGGGGAGTGCTCTGAGGAACTATATGACTTGGTACCACCGTCACCATTTTATCACCGTACCACTCGACATCGCAGAAGGGTTCATCCATTTCACCTGGAAACGATACAGACATCTACTCTACGATTTCAGCGATCATTTCTACCACGTACGTGCAAGATCTGGAATGAACTACCTGCTGCCGTGTTACCCGAGCGCTATGACATGTCCTTTTTTAAACGAGGTTTAAGAAGAGCTCTTTCTTCACGGTTGGCAGTGGCCTAGCTGTGCCCTGGTATTGAAAAGGTCCATGAGCGGTAGTGTCACTTACCATCAGGTGTGCTGTTTGCTCATTTGCCACCACCGGCAATAAAAAAAAAACTTAAAAATGCTAAAAAAAGGATCACGTGATTAATGGACATCCCCTAATTTATGGAATATGATACAGTTAAAGTGCTGAAGTGTAGTGCATACATACATACATACATATCATCACGCCATATCCCTTGCAGGGTAGGCAGAGAGAACAGAGTGCCAGAGAACTCTATCCTTGCATACTTCACTCGCGTCCTCAACATTCATAATTCTCTTCATACACGCTTGCCGGAGACTCTTGACTCCACCTTCCTTCAGTACATGACCGATCTGGTCTAGGTAGGTGAGTCTCGGTCTCCCCCGGTACCTACATCCTTAGATTTTCGCATTGTATATCTTCTTATCCAGACGTACCTTCGGCATTCTTTCCACATGTCCGAAACATCGTAGCATTCCCTTTCGCATCTTTACACCAATACTCTCTTTCATACCTACTCGCTCTCTTACGTGGTCGTTACGAATGCGATCGGTCAGCCTAACTCCACAGATTTGCCGTAGAGATCGCATTTCGACCGCATTAATTTTACTTTCATTCTCATTTCTGCATACCTAACTCTCGCTTCCATACAGTAATGTTGGGACAAGTACTGCGTTATGTATTGCTACACGTGCCTTCTGGCTGAGGTGGTGGCTACCGAGAAGTTGTCCCAACGCTCCGTTCACTCTATTTTCCGCATTCACTCTTCGCTCTATATCAATGGTGTACCTTCCATCTCGGCTAAATTCACATCCAAGATATACAAATTCATCCACTTGCTCTAGTACTTCATTACCTATTGTTACTCTTACATCTGTTCTGGCTTCATCTCGTTCGAAGACCATTATTTTGGTTTTGCTCACATTCACGCGTAGACCCCTTTTCTTGTAATCTTCTGTTATTGTGTCGACTAGGATCTGCAGGTCAGTCGCTAACTGCTCCAGCAGGACTGCATCATCTGCATAGAGCAGAGCACTGACCACTGAGTCGCCCATCTGTACTCCTACATTCATATCGTTCAACCTTTAGAGACATTTATCCAGATATATAATAAACAGCCTGGCTGATAGAACGCACCCCTGCTTAACGCCGATATTGACGTCAAACCAAGGCGACATTACATCATACAGCCGCACACAGGCTCTACAGCCCCTGTAACTGGACTGCGCAGCCTGTAGCTGTTTACCATTAATACCTTACTCCGTTAAAATATCCCAAAGTTCCTTTCGCACAACCGTGTCAAATGCTCTCCTCAGATTCTCAAAACTGCAGAAAACCCTCTGATCTTGTAATAACGGTGACTAAAATTATGACTGATATAGTCATGATTAAAATGAATATTATAATTTTAATTATAATGAAATTCATAATAATTAATACGTAAGTAATCCAAGCGAAGGTCAGCAGCTTGGTTGTTATGAATGTTTATATATATTGCCTTTGTTTTTCTTTTTTTATTGCTTATTAGACATGCGCAAAACAGTACTTCGCGAAGTGATGTGATATGGCATTACATTTCGTGCCGAATAATATTACATTTAACCATCACTTCAAACATCACACATGACATTTCATGTCATGTGTGATGCGTAATGCGATATCGCTCTATACATACGGCGGGCGGCGTCAAGAAATATAAGCTTTAAAGTTCTGAAAATAAAGCTCAAAATAAATATTGTTGTTTGCGTCCTGTTTAATGTGATGTGTGATGTTTAATGTGATATGATATTTAGTCGCGTAATGTGTAATGGGTCAGTACACGGTCGGGTAATATTACGTGTGATACATCACTCGCATTACTTACACATGTCTATTGCTTATGGCGGCAAACGAGCAAGTAGCACACCTGGTGGTAAGTGTTACTTCCGCCCATGGACTTTGCAATACCAAGGGTATAACTAGGCCACTGTCACAATATAAACCCCATACTTACCAATATAAACCCCAAACCCACCCAGTTGGGCTTCCGATTCTCTCACTCACCGAACGAAGCGAAACAGCACATTGGTAAAAGGCATTACTTAGACGTCGATCTTCTGCAAGAGTGGTACTACCCTGGACGGACCGGTTCGCGGCTGTAGACAGAAAACTGCCAACACCATAAATACTTGAAGTCATAACCATAAAGGTGAGAGACCTCTCACCTTTATGGTTATGACTTCAAGTATTTTTTAAGAAAATAACGAGAATCGAATCTGAAACGAATCCAGGGACTCTCGCTGTCGGTTTTTTTTTCAATCTACAATATTGTAAAACATGTGTACCTATTTATTTATCAAAATTAGTTTAGATAGTCGTGAGTATATCTATAGTTATATATTGTATGTAGTGTAGTAGTATTACATGGTCAAGAGAGCGAAGCACGTACCTACCTATATTGCACGCCTCATAAGCGAAGCGTTGAGGTCTTGCACTAGTCTCGACATATGAAAATCAAGCACTTTTCAAACATAAAAATGATTGTATTTTTCTCACATTGCACTTATAGGATAATATTATAATACACATGTCAAGAAAAAACATTCGTTTAAACATATTTGATATTTTTAAAAAGCAATTATTCTGTTTAAAGTAAGAAAATAGTTGATTAAAAAAAATATTCGAGGACGTCGGATAATTTTTTTTTGTATCTGGCAGGATCACGACCGTAAAACGTAATGTATCATAATATTTATTTATTTAAAAGCTTCATAATCGCTACGCGCTGTTTCCTTTCGAAAATGGCTTGGTAATTCTTTGTCGTTTAATTGCAATTAATAAAAAACTAAACTGCTTAGTCATTAGTGTATGTATAACTTATGAAAATTGGGTTCGTTTACATTTTTTTGTTCGACCATTCGGACAGGCAAAGGAAATAAATCCCAAATTACTGAATTTTTTTTAGCATTTAATATGCTTAATTATTTATAAATACCCGATACGAAACGAAAAATAATGTCACAAGCGGGGTTCGTATCGGGTATTTAGAAATAAATCCCATTCAGCCTATACAGCTATGTTTAGCTCTATGTCGAGAATGGCACGAAATTTCAAAAGTATTTCTTTTCTTTCATTACAAAGCTTCTTTTCTTTCATTATATTTAGTTTCAACCGTCCCGTTGTCTGTAATCAAATCTTGCAAGTTAAATTTGATCCACTTCCCGGTTTCTGATTGAGCTGAAATTTTGCATGCATATATAAATTGGACGACAATGCAATATTATTATGACATAGAGCTGATCTGATGATGGACCTGGAAGCTGGCCATAGAAACGCCATAATTAAACGACGCAACCCTTTCGAGTTTGGCCTCATTTGATTTGTCTTGACGATTACTTTAATACTATATGGTAACCAGGGTCTGACGATGGACCTGGAAGCGGGCCAAAGAAACTCCGTAATTAAACGACGCAACCCCATCGAGTTTGGGCTTATCTGATTCGTCTTGGTGAGTACTTTGATACTATATGGAAACCAGGGTCTGATCATGCCATAGGAACTCCGTAATTAAACGACGCAACCTCATCGAGTTTAGCCTCGTTTGATTTGTCTTGTCGAGTAATTTGAGACTATATGGTAACCAAAGTCAGAAGGTGGACCTGGAACCCGGCCATAGGAACTCTGTAATTAAACAACGCAACCCCATCAAGTTTGGGCTCGCTTGATTCGTTTTTTAAGAATAAGAATCATTTATTTTGTCTTGACGAGTACTTTGATACTATAGGGTAACTAGGGTCTGACGATCGACCTGGTAGCGGGCCATAGGAACTCCATAATTAAACGACGCAACTCCATCGAGCTTGGACTCGTTTGATTCGTCTTGACGAGTACTTTGATACTATATGGTAACCAGGGTCTGATGTTGGACCTGGAAGCTGGCCATAGAAAAAAGAAGGTGCTAAATGTTCTTAATCATACCATCAAAATGTAACACGCTTTTATTTATAAATTTGGGTCTGTGATAGAAACGTGCCCGTTTCTATCACAGACCCAATTTTTGAATTTAATAATTATGGTGTAAAGTTTTAGTGTTAAAAATATATAATTATGTACGATATTGAATTATTTTGTAATAGACGAAGAAGCTTAATTATCGTTAAAGGTTACAATCTTAATATATATAAATTACGCGTCACGTTGTTTGTCCGCGATGGACTCCTTAAGTACTTAACCGATTCTAATTAAATTTGCGCAGCATGTGTAGTTTGATCCAACTTAAAAGATAGGATAGCTTTCATCTCAATTTATAGTCGCAATATTATTTTATTGCAAATGATTTGTCTATTATTTGACAATCACAATTATCTGTTATCTCCAAACGATTCTAACAGATGGCGGTATCTGTTGACTGGATTGAGTAAGTATTTAATAGATGACGCTATGTTAAACCTACAATCGTTTCATATAAGCTACAATTTATTAGCATAACCATCACGTGTTACTGAGGCTACCTTAGCCACAGCAATGCGTGGCCAGGTCTGCTAGTGAACTTATAAAGTGTTATATGTCTTATTAGAGTTAATTTATTTTAACTTTTTATTTTATTAGCAAATAATAAAAGTATGTTTTTAAAAGGCATAGGGGGGCATAGTCCGGAGCGTGCTCGTTCGCGTCCCCTGCCAGTCTAATTAGACTGCTAATCCGGCTCGAAATGCGTACCGCAATGCGGGTTAGGGCGTCCCCCGGAGGCGACGCGTACCGACCCGCCCCCGTCGGTACGAACATCGGCAGTTGCGGCGATGGGGGCCGCCACCCATCACGCCTTGCCCAGTTAGGCGAGTCGAGGAGAACGGAGTGCCGGGTGGGCACGTGGAATGTAAGAGGTTGTGTGGAAGGTAAGTTGCACGAGCTGATATCCGTCATGGCGGACAAACAGCTAGACGTGCTCTGTGTAACAGAGACCAAGCGAAGGGGCAGCGACGCCTGCGATCTTCCTGGTGGCGGGATGGCTCTGTGGTCTGGTGTACCACAGAGCGATCGAGCCAGCATGGGGGTAGGAGTTCTGTTGTCCTCTCGCTTGGCCTCAGGTGTGAAGGATTACGGAATGTATGATCCCAGACTTCTCTGGGTCCGTATAAAACTAGGTGTCACCAAGGTATTCATGGTTGTAGCATATGCTCCCGTAGGATCCTCGGTGGCATCAGACCTAGAGAAGTTTTGGGATAATGTTAGGGAAGTTCTGGATATGGCAGAAACCAGTGAACGCGTGATTGTATGCGGAGATTTGAACGGATGGGTGGGGACCAAGCGTCCCGACTATGAGGACGTACTTGGTCCATTTGGTGATAAGAGAGTGAACGACGCAGGTAGGCTCATAGCGGATGTATGCATGGAGAGAAACCTTATTGTGTCAAACACATTTTTCCAACATAAGGACATCCATATGTATACATAGAGAAGGAATGAACAGAAAAGCATAATAGATTTAATTTTGGTAGACAGTCGCCTCCGAAGCAAAATATTGGACGCAAGAGCCTACAGGGGCCCCACAGTCGATACGGACCACTATCTCGTTATTGCGAGATTTAGTGGTCTGTTCAGAAAGTGGAGGCACTGGCGAGAGCGTGTCCACTTCGGAGGGCTTGAAAGAATAAAGGTTGAAAGGTTGCAAGAAGCGTGTGTAAGAGAAAAGTATGCAGAGGGTGTCCGAGAACGGCTGACGATGGCAAGCCAGCCGCAATCGGACATTGAAGAATGCTGGAGAGTATTGAAAGAGAGTATGGTAGATACAGCGAAAGAAGTATGTGGAAGTTCAAAGAAGCATAGTAAAACAAATGGTGATGCATGGTGGGATGCGGAAGTGGCAGCTTCCGTAGAGCAAAAGAAGAAAGCGTGGCTGGACTATGTCTCTTCTTTGAATCTGAATGACAGTATGACTGAACAGAAGAAAGAAATATATCGGCAATGTAAGAATGACACCAAGGCCTTAGTGAAAGAGAAACGTGATAGAGCAAGTATGAGTGCAGAAGATAGGCTGACTAAAAACTTCGAGGGTAACACCAAACTCTTTTGGAGGGAGGTGAAGAAGTCTCGGGGTGGTTGGTCAGCCTTCAGAATGAATAAAATAAGGTCTAAAGGTGGAGACATTCTTACACAAACACAAGACGTGTTAAGCCGATGGAGTGAATATTTTGGCGATATGTATGCGGATGCTACGGTTGGCGCCGGTGTTGGATGTGGTTTAGTAGATCAACATTCGACAACGGCGTCCTCCGATGGCATCAGTATGGATGAAGTTGAATGGGCGATAAGAAGTTTGAAAAATGGTAAGGCAGCGGGCATTGATATGGTGTCTGCCGAGATGATCAAGCTCGGTGGCTCTTGTGTCTGGGAGGCGTTCCTGTTGCTCCTCAATTTATGTTGGAGCTCGGGAATGGTTCCCAGGGACTGGAATAGCGCAGTCATCGTGCCTTTGTTTAAAAACAAGGGTTTACGTTATGACTGCGCAAATTACAGAGCCATAAGCTTGACCAGTTTGGCAGCAAAAGTGTATGGAAAAATTATTGAAAGGAGAATGAGGATGGTGTCCGATGGTTTACTGTGTGAGACACAAGGAGGTTTCAGGAGTGGAAGGGGATGCATGGATCAAGTGTTCTCTCTGCGCAACATTGTGGAGAAGCATCTGGCTCTAGGTCAGAGGGTTTTCTGCAGTTTTGTGGATCTGGAGAGAGCATTTGACACGGTTGTACGAAAGGAACTTTGGGACATTTTACCGGAGTATGGTATTAACGGTAAACTGCTACAGGCTGTGCAGTCCAGTTACATGGGCTGTAGAGCCTGTGTGCGGCTGGATGATGGAATGTCGCCTTGGTTTGACGTCAATATCGGCGTTAAGCAGGGGTGCGTTCTGTCAGCCAGGCTGTTTATCATATATCTGGATAAATGTCTCCAAAGGTTGAAAGATATGAATGTGGGAGTCCAGATGGGCGACTCAGTGGTCACTGCTCTGCTTTATGCAGATGATGCAGTCCTGCTGGCACAGTCAGCGACTGACCTGCAGACCCTAGTCGACACAATGACAGAAGATTGTAAGAAAAGGGGTCTAGGCGTGAATGTGAGCAAAACCAAAATAACGGTCTTTGAAAGAGATAAAACCAGAACAGATGTAAGAGTAACAATAGGTAATGATGTACTAGAGCAAGTGGATGAATTTGTATATCTTGGATGTGGATTTAGCCGAGATGGAAGGTACACCACTGATATAGAGCGAAGAGTGAATGCGGGAAATAGAGTGAACGGAGCGTTGGGGCAACTTTTCGGCAGCCACCACCTCAGCCAGAAGGCACGTGTACCTTCCATCATAACGCAGTGCTTGTCCCAACATTACTGTATGGAAGCGAGAGTTGGGTATGCAGAAAAGAGTATGATAGTAAAATTAATGCGGTCGAAATGCGATCTCTGCGGAAAATCTGTGGAGTTAGGCTAACCGACCGCATTCGTAACGTCGACGTAAGAGAGCGAGTAGGTATGAAAGAGAGTATTGGTGTAAAGATGCGAAAGGGAATGCTCCGATGGTTCGGACATGTGGAAAGAATGCCGAACGAACGCCTGGTTAAGAAGATATACAATGCGAAAGTGGAAGGATGTAGGTACCGAGGGAGACCGAGACTAACCTACCTAGACCAGATCGGTCATGTACTGAAGGAAGGTGGAGTCAAGAGTCTCCGAAACCGGCGAGCGTGTATGAAGAGAATTATGAATGTTGAGGAAGCGAGTGAAGTATGCAGAGATAGAGTTCTCTGGCACTCTGTTCTCTCTGCCTACCCTGCAAGGGATATGGCGTGATGATATGTATGTATGTATGTTTTTAAAAAAGGCTTTTTCTTTAATTTTATTTTTATTTCTGGTATTGACTAATAGTAAAAGATAAATAATATAAAAATTATGAGGCGTGCACTTTTGGATTTTCCAAATTATTTAAAATTATTGTTGTTTTTGGTTGACATAAAATGCGAACCTCTAAATCCATGTCAATTTGATCAAATCGGTTACCAAGCATATATAGGAAATTGCACATAACTGTCAAATATCAGACCCAAACAACATCTGCAGCTAAACCCAGCTGCACATCCGTACATTCAAATCTGATCTTCGAGTATAAGATAATAAGTTCCAAAATTGTTTAAAATAAATATATAATAATATTTGTGAAGGATTGTCGCGCGCCTGTCATTTGAACCCTTCCGCGTGGACAGGGATTATGTCCATAGAGATCTGTAGTGGCAGCAAAAACTATCATGTTTTGAGAAATAACTGTACTTTATTTATAACGTTAATGTTTGGGAAAGGGATTATATTCTTATTGTTTTAAGTCAAATAGTTCGGAATGCAATATTTAAAGGATTTCAAAAACTTTTCAAAGCCTTCTATTTTTTTTTTGAGATTTATTTTTAATCTTTCTCAAATGTTGCCCAGTTAAATTTTAAAGAACTTTGTTAGTTAATACGAATCATGCTGAAATTACATGAACAAGGTGACCTTATCGATAATAGTAATATTACGCATACGTAAGTTAGTTACAAATATTGAGCATTTTATTAACTTGTATCTTACATTATCAATGAAAAGAAGAAATAACAGTTTTGGCCTCAGAATTATAGAAACTACTTAATCAGATTTGGCTTGGTACAACTAGATTGAATGATATATGGTATGAAAAGTAAGGAGGAAAAACGTTAGATATGTCTATGGTAATCAAAACCAATATTAATAATGAATGAATATTACAAAAAAGTATCGCCTTGATCAATTAGAGAGTCGGATACTCACTCTTAGTAATTAAGAGTAGGCATATGTATATAGGTATAGCTTACAACCAAACTGTTTGCTTCAGTATTTTGTTTCTTAGCCTGTTGGTATTTGTATAAATGATATATATATATATATATATATATATATATATATATATATATATATATATATATATATATTGTTTCTGTAGACCCTATCGCACCATAACTGTGAGGGTTGCAATGAGTCAGCACACTCGCTGACCACAGCCACAATGCTCGCAATCTCACTCATTCACACCGAACTATTGTACGTATTTTTGCTTGTCCGCAAATGACTTGATGTTTCTATTTAAATGCGCTAAGATTTTATATAATATTCAATGCAATTTACGAAAATCATCTGGACGCATCACACAATTAGGTATAAGTATTTATGAAGTAATTAACTATTAAAAATATATACGAGAAAATTGCTAATCATTTAATAAGGTATGGCAGTCAATATGTGTTATTAATTAATTTCATGTCAGTCAATTCACGTGGGTATTCACTAGTTGATATTATGTCAATATTATTACGTACGGTGTTGCAACAAAATCCTTAGGCGTCTTCCTCGCTAAATATTTAGATAAATAATTCTTAACAGTACTTTTAAAATCTTCTTCGACTTGTTACCATATATTTTACAAAGTATTACATTAAGCACACTAGTTTCGGCGGCACAACGTGAGACCTCCCCTTGCGTTACTTTCTCATAGAAAGTATCCATTTATTGTGTCCAACTTCGCATCATGAAAAACCGCTCTTGCAAATATTTGGCCTTTATTAATAACCTAACGGAAGTTGGCATCGTTAATGCAAGTGGTTTTAAGTCTTTATTACTTTCTACTTGATTTTAAGTTTTTACTTTTCAAAAAATACTTAGGTATAAAGGTATGTAATATAAGGTTTTTTTGAAAACCTGTGCTATTAGATAATTTACAAAAAAAAAAGATAAATTAAGGCGGAGTTTTGTTTTAGCAAAAATTTCATCTGTGTTCCAAATAACTGGACAAGATTTCGAACGTATTTCTCCATAAAACTTAGTAGCTGTGTGTGCTTGGCCTGCGTTAATTATTTCTACTCTCCATACCGTCTGTAAATTAACAGCTTTTTTACAATATTTATTACGGGCCTTTTTTAATATTGAAATTGAAATAAATTAATAAAAGAGCAACGATAACTAGTTAACAGGTATAACTATTAAACTATCACTAGTTATTTTGAATATTGTAAAAAGTGTCAATTCATCCACTAGTATTACAGACATTTACCTATTTGTAAGATTCTTTGAAGCTTGGCAGATAATAAACTATTGCAATGCAATATAACCGGGTAAAATCATAATAGATAAGTCCTTCTAAGAAAAATATGAATTTTATCTAGAGGTTGTAAATTTACTGGGATTAACGTTCGGCCAACATTCCTTGTGTTATTTATTGCGTTATTGTTGAGTTGTTGAATGACAATTGCGGAAAGTTATACACAATGTGACACAATGCCCTTAGTTTTGCATCCTTTATTAGTTTAATATATAATTGTGATGTATTCTGTAAGTTTTAATCCTGAACATGGAATTATCATATTTAAGCTTATGATATTTTAAACCATGATTTTATAAAATAAAATAAAGCTGGACAACGTCCCCAGAATGTTAGCAGCGTTACCATGTTTAAAGGCAAGGTTCAACCTCTGTGCCAATTCAAAACCAGCAATCTAATCACGTGTCGCTTCAATAAGGCGCTTATTTAAATTCTCAAAGATGCTATGTGCACCCTGATTTCACAACCCAAAGTTTTCCACTCCAATAGCCTCAAATATGTATACCTACTTACAGTGCCGCATTAACCCAGCGCGGGGCCTGTAGCAAAATCTGTCAAGGGGCCCCTGATTTGCTTTAGGTAAGCTAATTAAAAGTTAGTACCTAAATAAAACAAACTGTTACAAATGAACTTTTCTAAATTTAATATGGGCGAATTTAGACCTAACACTTTCAATATTGACTTTTTTAAGCATGCTCTATATTCATCAAAGTGAGATAAAAATATTTTTAAACTCCTATTTAAATTGAAATTTTTTTATGGTTAATCTCCCGCGGTTGGAGTGCGGGCCCCCCAATTCGCGGGGTCCGTAGCATTTGCTACTCTTGCTATGTGGCTAATCCGGCGCTGGCTACTTACATAGTATTTCCACCTTTTAAGGTTCTCCGTTGATTCTGCCACCGCTCCAGTCTTATTTTCAGGGTTGCGAAGATTAATGGCGGCAGGGTGTCAAGAAATGTATCGTCCCATCTAAAGGTCAACGTACCTTTCACAGAATTAGTGCCGTGCTGTCAGGTCTTTGGTCGAAATAGCAGTGGTAGTCTTTTCTAAACTAGCAGCACAGTTAGTACATGTAAAAGCCCGACGGACGATACCACTAAGAATGGCATGGCGCAAAATTCTACTTGCACTCTTTAAACAAGATAGGGCGTAGTGACTGAGCTGGTCAACAGCAACGCCATACCGACAATGGTGGCGCGGTGCACACCAGGTAGCACCCGAGCGTTAACATGCTGCAATACGGCAACAAGAAGAATCTATTAAAGTTTTAAAACTTAGTAAAGCGAGGGGTGCCTGTACTCATAGACCAGATTACCAGTCGCTCATAACTAATAGACGGGTATGATCTGTAAAGCTCGAGGGCGTATCGAAGATTTGCTTCATTACTCGTTGCCGAGCCCGTCCCGTCCCAGAACCACTAACATTATTATCCATGAGGAGTTTTATATTAAGACTGGATAATAATTGCATATTCCTGGCCTCATACAAAATAAATTTCTATATTGTGTAAAGTGGGGCTTAGAGTGTGATTGAATTAAATTTTGATCTGAGGACAGGAATACCGGAAGTGCCATACCAGAAAACGAAACAACGAGACCTCCAAAACGTACAGAAAGTGATGCCTGAAGCTACTCTTGTTCTTTTATATTGATACTCAAAATTGATGCCAAAATACATCTCGAACTATGGTGTCTAAGTTTCGGATTACAGAAGTAGGTGTATTTCCAAAGTAAACAACAACGAATGGTATATCTACATGGAATTATGTACAAAATGGCAATGTTAAAATATAGTAAAGGTCATGCAGGTATTAATTTAAAGTAAATTATCATTTGCCTGCCCTCATCACACGCTAATTAATTTTAAATAAATATGAACATCATCATCATCATTCTCCTACTCTTATCCCAATTACTTGGGGTCGATACAATATGTACTTTTCTTTCATAGTACGTATTGTCGAAGTTATTTGCAATAATTTTATGGCCTGCCAGACGTCAAACCTCCTTGGGAATGTAATTGTTGACCAAACGGCATCAGGTGGTGTTGGCCCAGGTCGTTATAAGGCTCTTAGTCGTCTTTTACGACACCCACGAGCAAAGCAAGGGTTGGTAGTATTCGTAGCCGCTACCACACAGCTAAGTAAAAATGAACAATAAAAAAAATATTTTCTTCGAAAAAAAAGAGTGAAAGATAAGTCAAAGATGCTTGTACAATAATAATGCTTGTTGTTGGGTTATTGTGTTGTATTTTATCTATATCTACATAATTTAGCTATGTTATTAACTTTGCTCTTATAGATTTATTATTTATGAACTTAGTTCTGCGAGAAGCTTTTAAGTTGGCAGTGATCACGGCCACGTCACCTCGGCAGCATGTCCATATTCTCTAAGCTATACAATTTAGATCTCAACTAGAGACTAGCTATGAGTCGTCAATAATGAATTGTTATTTTCTACAGTTACATTACCGTACGGCTGTCAACTATATATTCTGTGCAATATCAATATCAATATTAATTTTTTAGGATCGAAGTAACAGATATCATACTCAAGCACGTTAATTATAACAGCGTAATATGTTATTGCAATCATACATTTATCTGGGAGCCTTGATTACGAACAATTGTGGATGTATCGACGAAGTGAAGAGACGTATGGCAATTTCTAGGTCTGCAATGGACAAATTGAGGAAAATATGGAGGAACCGCAATATATATAAAGCCACAAAAATCCGGCTAGTGCGGGCACTTGTATTCCCCATATTTTTGTACGCTGCAGAAACGTGGACCCTGCGGGAAGTAGAGAAAAAGAAGATAGACGTCCTAGAGATGTGGTGCTGGAGAAGAATGCTTGGGGTATCGTGGACTGAATTCCGTACCAATGAATCTATTATTCGAGAACTCGGCATCAAACAGCGCTTATCGTCTTTGGTACAGTCTCGTATCCTCACCTTTTTTGGTCACGTATGCCGCCCAGGTGAGGTGGCTATAGAGCCACTTGTGATCCAAGGAAAGGTTGAGGGTACCAGGCCACGAGGAAGATCGCCTATGAGATGGAGTGACCAGATGAAAGCGGCAGTACACGGTTCATCATCGCTACACGAATGCACGAGGAAGGTGGCCATCAGAGAGGAGTGGCGACGTGTTGTGAAGCGTAGCACTAATACCTGAAATGATGACCACGACCACTCTGTCAAGAGTGATACCGACAAAGAAGAATATGTCATTGAAATACATCCTGTAATTTGTTATAAAAAATAATAACTGATACATACAAGACTTGGTTATGTTTTTTTATTAAAAATTATTATCTATGCAAAAAAACAAATTGTATTTAAAATGAAACAACGTGATCGTTGAGAGTTGCACATTTTGTAGATAGTTATCATAGTCAATTGTTAATGTTATTGTTATACAAATATGATTTACGATACCGTGAACGACAATAGTGACCAACTCTTGCCTATTGTGTGCAATATGCATGTGACAGAAACTAGAGTTACTTGTGAAAAAATCGCATTATTTCTGTGTGTCCGTCATCTGTGGACAATGCCCACTATTAGCGGATTATAATCCACAAAAAGAGCAGGTACTGTCGTGCCTTGGTATGGTGCAAATGGTAATTTTACAAACCTTCATAATATGAAAGAGATAATTACATATTACATATAATAAATTCAACTTTAACCATAACGTAATAATTTTTTGAACGATTTGTACATTAATGATGACGTATTAAAAAGACGAACAGAAATAAATTTATTTCCAGGATATATAGATATTTTATTCTAAATATCTGGTTATTTAATGTTACGTGGGCTGTCAACACTACTATAGTGGTAGGACCACGCTGTGGCCAGTTCTCTGTCTACAGCCGCGGGCCGGTCCGCCCGGGGTAGTACCACACTGAGCAGAAGATCGACGTCTGAATAATGGCAACGTGCTATTGCGCTTCGTACGGTGAGCGAGAGAGCCGGAAGCCGGTTTCTATTGGTAGGCAGCCGTCTAGCTATACCTTCAGTATTGCGGTGGTCCATGGGCGCCAGTAATACTACCATCAGGTGTGTGCCCGTTTGCCGCCATAAGCAATAACAACAAACAATAGCATTGTTTGTTGCCGGGGCATTGATGGGGATGATACTTGAAAGCCTCTCTACTTGAAAACTCACCGAGCCGGCGTGGGATGTTGTGGAATCGGTGCCAGTGGTTGGACTAATAATGATGAGGAGAGAATATGGTGGGTTATGGGGCTGCACGCTGCCCTTCCGTCGGATGAAACGAACGTGGTAGTCTAAACCACAGTCCACCAAAAAAGTACGTGAAACTTATTTATCGAACTAATATTATCAATAGCAGTTAAATGGATGTCTTAATCTTATGGCTATTGTCAAAATAAACTTTAATTATCCTAAATTACTGAAATTTAGCATTTAATATGCTTAATTATTTATAAAACCCGACTACGAAATGAAAAATGATGTCACAAGCGGGATTCGAACCCGCGCCTATTGGGATTCCGGCCCAATCGTGCTGGCACTACATGCCATCATTTTTCATTTCGTAGTCGGGTTTTATAAATAATTAAGCATATTAAATGCTAAATTTCAGTAATTTAAATAACAAGGTTGTGTCATCGTTTAATACAATTCTAACTGTAAAGTTTGAAGTATTAAGCCTATAACAATGTGTAAACATTGTCGGGTAGATAGCATAGACGTAAATATGATACGAAGTGAAATTTGCATGTAATTAGTCACGGTGGTGCCTACAATTAGTCACGGTGGTGTAGTGGCAGCACGATTGGGCCGGAATCCCAATAGGCGCGGGTTCGAATCCCGCTTGTGACATCATTTTTCATTTCGTAGTCGGGTTTTATAAATTTAATTATCCTTTCATAAATTTCTTTATATTTTACACCACCTCATGAATTTTGTAATATTTAAAGTTATCGTATCTATTAAGTAGTTCCATTCGCTGTTATCTTATCACTTGCATCCGTTACATCCTCATATTTACTTGTATTAGCAGATGCAAACTTGTCAATGTTGATCTGAGGTCTCACGGGACTCGTGACGTCAAACAATGAGAGTGGTCAGAACATTGTGCTATACACGTAGGTACGACCAAGTCGCGTTTGTTATTGCAAGTATTACATAAACACCACCAACGTCACCGTCAGCTACCTACAAATTTAATCTATATATATTGTAAACTACACAAAGGTAGCAACAACTTCTTAAATATTCAATTCGTATTATAGTTTACATAGTAGATACCTGTAAAAGTAATAATGTAAGCGAGTTTAATGTTGGTGTTATATAAAGTAACCTACCGGTGACCAACCTATTTAACAAACCGGAAACATGAAATAAAATTATTTTTATGGATCGTTTGTATTAATTTTTTCATCATCATCATCACAGCCCATAAATGTCCCACTGTTGGGCTCGGGCCTCCTCCGTAGTGGGAGTGAAATTAACCTACTATAGCGCGCTGATCAGACGTGTTGGTATAGGGTTTTGCTTCGAGATTTCCTTCTCTCTCATAGATGTTATATAATATGCAAGGATAGAGTTCTCTGGCACTCCGTTCTCTCTGCCTACCGTGCAAGGGATATGGCGTAATGGTATGTATGTATGTTATATCCCTTAGTCGTCTCGTAGGATCACCCACGAGTGAGATACGGGGCGGTGAATAGTGTTCTCAGTCCGTCACCACACGGACGGTTAGGATTAGGTTACGACTGTTTACTTTTGTGCAATTTTGTTGTCACTATAACATATCGTTGTTAGGTAGCGTCAACAGGGGACCTGGGATAGACAACTAAAGTGTGTAAGCTTATCGTGAAGGATGGAAGGATGTGTGTGTTGCATAGTGGGGCCACATTGTTGATAGTTTTCTGTCCATAACCGAGGGCAGGTCCATCCGGGGTAGTGCCACGCTCTCGCAGAAAATCGATGTCTAAGCAGTGGCAATGTGCAATTGGACTTCGTTCGGTGAGCGAGAGAGCCGACAGCCTAACTTTTAGGGTTGGTTTAGAGTTTTCATTGATAAACAGTGTGCTAGCTGTACCCCTGGTATTGCAAGGTCCGTGGACGGCAGTGACACTTACCATCAGATGCGCTGCTTGCTCGTTTGCCACCATATGCAAAAAAAAAGCATACAGGATGCAAGTAGATATGTAATTAAATTGTTGTTGAAAGTGATACATAGAAATTCGAATATTCGAAGAATAAATGTAGTACCTATAAGTGATGATTTGGAATCTAAAGGTATGATGAGAGTAGAGTTGATCATCTGTTTATAACATTGATGATAACTGATTTAGTCTAGTCTTGGACATTGTCGTTTGTCATTGAAGGCGCTCAATTTGGTTCGCAGTCCGAAGGCGAGACAACTCTTTTAGTTCTTTTTGAATATTTCAGTAAAATAGTGTTCGGCTAACTAGTTCATATTTGGTTCGCAGTCCGAAGGCGAGACAACTCTTTTAGTTCTTTTTGAATATTTCAGTAAAATAATGTTCGGCTAACTAGTTCATATTTGGTTCGCAGTCCGAAGGCGAGACAACTCTTTTAGTTCTTTTTGAATATTTCAGTAAAATAGTGTTCGGCTAACTAGTTCATATTGGGCAACTATCAATTTTTATTAATTTAATTTTTAGACTTTATTAACAGAATTCACATTCGTAGTTCAATAATCAACTAATCCGTTTTAAAGATTTAACCTCGTTATGGAGCAGCCGCCAAAGAAGTAAATTTAAAAAGATAAAGAATAGAATAAGAACTACAGATAAACATCTTGTACATTATGTATTAATAAATATATTTAAGACCTGCTAAACTTTATACACATTAGTATAGTCAAAACCGGCAGAAGAAATGACAGGAGAATATGCAGAAGCATTCTACTGTGATACCAACTGCAAGCGTCAACCCGCCTGCGAGGCTTGGCAATTATAGAAAGGGGTTTGCCTCCTTCATAGGAAGCACTACGTCTAATGGTAGATGTTTGATAGAGTTGATGACATTTATTAATTATGAAATAAGAAGATGTGACAATACATTTCATCATTTCAGCCTATCGCCGTTCACTGCTGGACGTAGGCCTCCCTCAGGTTACACTACAGAGTGCGGTCCTGTGCCACTTGCATCCAACGACGCTCAGCAACCTTCACCAGGTCGTCTGTCCACCTAGTTGGGGTGGTGTACTACACTGCGCCATCCGGTACGTAGTCGCCACTCTAGAACCTTTTTCCCCAGCGGTTGTCGGTTCTTCGAGGGATGTGGCCTGCCTATTGCCACTTTAGCGAGCTAATTCTTCGAGCTTTGTTCTTCTCCGAATTTCCGTATTTCAACTTCTATCTCGTAGAGAAATTCCGAGCATAGCCCGCTCCATAGCACGCTGAGCGACTTTAAACCTGGTTATGAGGCCTATATTTAGGGACCACGGTTCACGTTCACGTCACACAATACATTTCCATCCATCCATCCGCCAGCCCGTAAACGTCCACTGTTGGAAATAGGCCTCCCCACGAGAATGCCATTTGCAATGGTCCTGTGCCCACGAGAATGCCGTGTCCAACGGTTTCCTGCGACCTTGATGAGGTCATCAGTACACCGAGTGGGGGGTCATCCTACGCTGCGTCGTCTGATTCGTGGTCGCCACTCGAGAACTTTTCTTCCCCAACGGCTGCCGGTTCATCGAGCGATGTGGCCTGCCCATTGCCACTTCAACGTGCTAATTCTTCGGGCTATGTCGGTTACACCCGTTCTTCTACGGATTTCCGTATTCCGTTTTTTTCCCTCTCCATAGCAGGCTGAGCGACTTTGAGCCTTTTTATGAGGCCGACATTCAGAGACTACGTTTCAGTGCCGTAAGCATCGCTGGTAACACACACTGGTTATAAACCTTTGTTTTCAGACACTGCGGAATATTAGACGAGAAGATACTCCTAAGTTTCGCGAACGCTGCCCAGCCGAGTTGGATTCGTCGGCTGACCTCTTTCTCGAAATTGAATCTACCTAATTGGACTGTTTGTCCTAGGTAAACATAGTGATCGACAACTTCGAGAATCGCATTCCCAACCAGGACCGGTACTGAAATGACATGGGCATTAGACATGATTTTCGTCTTGTCCATGTTCATTTGCAGCCCTACTAGTTGGGAAACCTTGCTGAGGTCATTGAGCATGGTGCCAAGGTCCTCCAGGGATTCTGCCATGACTACGATATCATCTGCGAATCGAAGGTGAGTGATGTATTCGCCGCAATTCATTTATGTATTATGTATATTTCATCTCAGTGCCCCACAGTAGTGCCATAAGCCTACTATTGTCGCCTGCAAGGCAGTGTTAGACTATATCCTACTGACTTACTGACGGACTAAACATAATTACACTCAACTCGAGCCGTTAATCTTTAAACCAGTTGAATATTTATATTAGTGAAAATGTCAGACGCTATTTCAAAACATACAAGTATGTACGATATTTGTGACAATCGATAATTGCTGTATAATATCAGTAGAAGTATCTTTACCCCCTATCTTCCTACATCCATCTTTTTATTGTAGGAATTGATGAAAGAGCATAATTGTTTTTTATAAAACACCACTCTGCAATAAGGAAATAATCCTTGTATTGCGGGGGACTTTACAAACATATAATTAACGGAGCCAAATTACACTCAGATTTAGAATAACACTTTGTGGATCATACAAAGCACTGTCCTACGTAGGAATCGAATCCACGGCACTGGGCCGGGAGGTCGGTATCTCAACCACCACGCCATCTGTACAGTCATAATACACCATATTGCAGCGTAGTTCGTCGAGAAGAGCGCTTTTGTACTATAGTTCATTCGCGAACTACCCGAGAACAGTTCCATCATAATAATGAAATATTCATAGAATACGTTATTACCGTTTACTGTATACACCTTGAGCATTTTTCCATTTCTTTTTCACAAAAAAATATACCACAAAGTGACCAACATTGACACGTCAATCACACTCCACTATCTGTCTGTCTGTCGCACGCAAATCTTGTATTTATGCGAATCAAATCGCAAGCCCATACAAAACCTACAATTGACACAATGTGAGTTACGGGAACGCCTCGACCGTCCCAAATAACTGTTTTATTTTAGCCCTTTCTCGCAATATTCTTTTACATAGTGCTTAAGCAAATGTCGGAAGGATCAAATTTCTATAAAGCTGCTTTTATTTGTTGATAGAATCATTCAAAAGTTAATCCCGTATTTCAATATGTGTTTAGCACCTGTCTATTTAAAGTTTTGTCATTTCGGGGGCTTGTACCTAACGGGGCGCGGAGCGTCTCTGACGCTGGTAATTTTGACAACGCTAAGCTACATAAAAAATATATTTTGCAAATGACACGTGTTCATTCGTTATGGGTGTCGTAAAAATCAACATAAGTGGTACTGAGGAAGTAAACAGCACCGCTCTCCTGAGAAACTTAAGTAGTATCTACGATCGCCAATCCATCTGCCAAGCGTGGCGATTATGTCATTATCATAATAGTCATATTTTTAGAGGGCTAATGTCCAATAGTTGACCTCAATATAACTTAGCAAGTTTTCAAATGCTAATTACTTGATATTTATCTAAACGATTTAGGTTTTTGTCTGCTTACAGTTGCGTGCCGGTCCGGATTGTAAGTATCACACTCTCGCAGAAGGTTGATGCATGATCAGTGGCAATATGCTGTTGTAGTTTGTTCGGTGAGTGAGCGAGCCGGCAGTCCAACTTTCTGGAGGGTTTTGGGGTTCTCATTGGTAGGCAGCGGCCTAACTGTATTGACCCCTGACATTGCGAGGGTCTAAGGGCGATAGTTACACTTATCATCAGACGAACTGCTTGCTCGTTTGTCACCATAAACAAGAAAAAAACATTCAAATCTAACTGACCAGTAGTTGCCAATAGTACGTAATTATGTACCAAAGCTATTTACGTTTATATAAATAAATAAAACAAGATGGCCGCTGCCCGCTCGTCTAATGTTCGGGTTGACTTAACAACTTGTGTCGCAATTAATAGGTCACCATTCGGGGCAGTTTTTATTTTAATATATATTTAACTAGCGGACCCGGCACACTTCGTTCCGCCTAACAGATCATCATCATCATCATCGAGAGAAGGAAAACTCGAAACAAAACCTTATACCAACACGTCTGACCAGCGTGGTGTAGTAAATCAATTGCCCTCCCATTATGGAGGAGGCTCCAGCCCAGTAGTGAGACATATATGAGCTGAAATGATGATGATGATGAAGTATTTTAATAACGTGTCAGCAAGACGAAGAATTATCTTGTGTTATACGACATTTTCCTTTATATGCGTTGAAAATAAACTAATTGTTGATTTCTGAGATTTGTTCGACGATTTCGCATTGTCAACAGTACGGCCTGCCTCGTTTTACTCTTGTGATTAAGAAGCACGGAGTTGGGCCATATTAACGCGGCGGTCTTCTCGTGCAACTTTTGTTCTTCTGCCGTGCCATTTCGAATTCTAACTGCGTTACGGTTTTGTTGGGAAAGATTTGATTTTATTGGTCGCGGCATTATTGATGACAATATAGACACAATATAATTTATTATAACAATATTAGTAAAAATTAAAAATAAACTACGTTTAAAAAAACCGTCTTCAAAAACTGAAACTACAAAATAACTTAAAATACTATCATTTATATGTGCTATAAAAGAAAGCTGGTGCAGCTTTCAAATAAAAAAAAAGAATCATTAAAATCGCTTCGCCCAGTCGAAAGTTATGAGGTAACAAACATAAAAAAAAACGAATTGAGAACCTCCTCCTTATTTGAAGTCAGTTAAAAATTCGTAACACTCGCACAAAACGAACTCTGACCAGTCTAATTTAATTTCAACTTTTCGCGGTATTTTCCAAACAAACCATTAGACCACGTAATGACGTGTGCTGTCAGTTGCCATGGTTACATCATCAACAAATGAACGTTAGAATTGATGTTTTTTAATTTTCTTTTTTTTTGTTTATTAATATCATATTTTAATATCCTATATCCTATTCCCGACGATAACAAACTCAAAAACATAAAAATCATAAAAATCGGTGCAGCCGTTCTCGACTTATAAGTGTTGTAACTAACACAACTTTCTTTTATATATATAGATGAGAAAGAAACAGAATATGAATAATAACATTGTAATTCTAAAACATGAAAGAAATGAACATAGTTGCATTTATCTATGTTTATTAATATTTTAAATGTAAAACTCATTTATTTATGATAACAGTCGTCGCCGGTCAATGAACTCGCGGAGACGTATACACTTTATCGGAGTGATTATTTACCTACCCACAATATAAAAAATGGTAAAGTGTATCAAATGTGTTAAACTATTAAGTAACACAGCCACTGTATTGCAATGCGGTAAGTGTAGTAAGTGGTTTCACGCCACTTGTACATCAATATTACATGAGCAACTAATTGCAATTAATTCGACCGAATCAGTTGATTGGAAATGCAAAACATGTTCCGGTGGAGCAAAAGTGAAGCGCGTCTCGTGTATAATGTCTGACATCGAAGATGATACGGACACAGAACTCGCTACACCCAATACCCAAACCGGTGACATCAAACATCAATTGCTGCATGACATTCGTGTCGAAGTGAGAGAAATTATTAGGGAACAATTACAACGTACATTAAAATTCTACTCTGATAAAATTGATGAATATGAGAGGAAGATACAACTATATGATAAAGCTCTAAAGAACGTGGAAAATTATTGTACAGACTTACAAAACAATTGGAAAAATATTAATATTAAATATGAGGTACTCGAAAATAAGATTAATCAATTGGAACAGCCACAAGTGGCCAACCAAGTGGAGATTTGTGGCATTAAGGAAACGGAGAACGAGAATACTGGAGAAATTGTGAAGAAGATTGCAGATCTAATCCAACAGAGACCGGAAGATATAGTAAAAGTTTACAGAAGGAAAAAGAGATATAGCCATTATCTAATCCTAAAACACCCATTACAGTAGTACTACGCGAAGGAGTTTGTGATATGTGGCTCGATAGTGCAAAGAAGTCACAGCTGTCGGCTGCTACGTTGGGACCAAATGTCTATCTACGTGAGAGCCTCACCCCGGCTACTGCCTATCGATTATGGAAAACTAAAACTGAACTCAGCGGTTTGTTTGATTATATCTGGTGTAAACATGTATGTGTAATACTTTAGCTTGTAGAAGTCAAAAACAAATTGATACTATTCGTTCTACAGCGGATATAGAAAAGGTAAAGTCATCGCATCTGACATGTGAGTTATTTTAATTTTTTCATATGAATATTATATGGTCCGGTTTGTCTTATCCTTTTATTGTTCTATTTGTTTTTTGTTCTCTAAGTGTATTGTAATTGAATACCTATAATCTGGATACAACAGACCACAATATAATTGAATTCAACTGTCAAACATGGGATGATTTTATCTATAATTTAAAATATTCGGAAAATTGTTTTAATTATGTTGCATGTCAACATCCGATCAATTAATAAAAAATTTGCACATCTCGAGCTTATAGTAGTGTAGCAAGCTCAAAATACATTGTTCACTTAATTCTAATAACGGAAGCTAATTTGAAAAACAATGAAGTGTCATTATTTGGGCTTCCTGACTATACACTTTATTCAGAACTTAGAAGCTATCATACATACTATCCGTGTGGTGACGGAGTGAGAATACAGTTCACCACCCCCTATCTTACCCGTGGGTGATCGTAAGAGACGACTAAGGGATATAAAACGCATATAACATCTATGAAAGAGAAGGGAAAACTCGAAATGAAACTCTTTACCAACACGTCTGACCAGCGTGGTATAGTTGGTTAATTTCCCTCCCATTACGGAGGAGGCCCGAGGCTAATAGTGGGACATATATGAGCTGTGATGATGATGATGAAGCCATCGTAGAGGTGGTGGTGTGTTATTATATGTTCATAATTCAATGTATTTTAATAGGATAAATCATATAATTAATGAGTTTGAGTATATTTCTGGCAAGCTTAATATTATATTGTCAATTACAAAATGGTCGTGTCTGTCGTATACAGACTGCCTACTACAACGAAATATCGTTTTGTAAAGGAATTATCCTCATTATTAACTACATACCCATATAAACAGGACCATATAGTCATGGGTGATATGAATTTAGATTTGAAGCGTAGCTAATAATCCTACTGTAAGACAATACTTGGATTCCCTATGTAGGTAGTCTTGGTTTTATAAGTGGAGTAAATTCATATACGCGCATTGACAAATGTGGCAATCGTATTAGTAAACCTCTCACATCGCACTCTTTACATTGTGTTCGTTCTTCCTTCATTGTTCAGGCAGTTCTCCTTTGGAATTCACTACCTCTCGATATCAGGAAGTCCACCAGTCGTCACATGTTCAAGAAGAGAGTTCGTGTATATCTCTTGAATGAATTAGCAGATTCATCATGATTTATATAATTTATCGTTCTTATAGTTATGTAGGTATATGTAATATATATATTATTTATATGTTAATTATTGCGTGTATATTATTGTATATTGTAAATTATTGAATATATGTATATGTGAGTATATATATATTTTTTTTTTTTAAAAGACACCTCCCTGCACTAAGCAAAATAATCCTTGTATCGCGAAGGACTTTACAAACATGCAATTAACGCAGACAAATTACATAAATATCTATGTATTTTTAGTATGTATGTATTATGTATTCTTGTATGTATTTATCTATGTTTGCATTATGTATAATTTATGTTCACAATTTATTTTTTATTTATTCAAATAATTTTCTCAGCACGTACCAGCAATAATTTTCTCAGCACGTACCAGCAGCAGCTACCTTCTACCATCTCTGCGTCACCTGTGGTTGACTGGTAGAGAATGCCTCTGGCATTAAGTCCGCCATTGTATTTGTAGGCATGAAGCATAATAAATAAATAAATCATGTATCGATCATGTATTCATTCGGAATACAAGCTATAATACTATTAAGACGGCCGTAGTAAGTAGTGCGCCGGCGGCTCATTGTATAACCGGGTGCGCGATCACGGGCGCGCTCGGTACGGGGACGGGTGAATCTTATCATCTAACTAAAGCAACCGATAACGATCATTAACGACCGCGCAGTAAATAATGAATTAAATAACGTTGATTGGAGTTTACCTTTACAAAGTTTACAACATGACAATCCTAATGACATTATGCATTTTATTCACAGCAACTTTTCTTGCATATATAAAAAACATAAATATATCTACTACATATAAAAAACAAAAACTAAAAGAAAAACATGCAGTTGGGCAGATGGTAAACTCAAAAATATGTGTAAAAAACGTGATGAACTATTATTCTATATGGTCAAAGGATAAAGATAATATGACGAAGAGACTATTGTATAATAAATATAGAAATTAAACAAATAAATATACGCAATTAGTTAGGAACAAAAAAAATGTGTAACGTCACTCAAAATTTCAAAAATACTATTTTTTTATTGCTTATGGTGCCCATGGACCTTTGCTATGCCAAGGGTATAGCTAGGCCGCTGCCTGATATTACAATACCCAAACCCACCCAGTTGGGCTGCCGGCTTACTCGCTCACCGAACGAACGAAGCGCAATAGCATATTGCCATTACTCAGACGTCGACGACGACGACGACGACTGTAACATACCCATTCTTGACCGGTCTACTTACGCAATTGTACCGAACCGAACTATAAGAATCAAACGAGCTAATGATCTATCAGTTAGGAAAATTATTAATCAAATAAATTTAAAAAATAACCCCTGGATATGATGGCATACGCGGCAAAGGTATGAAGCTTGCATCAGACAAATTGGTACCCGTTATAACGCAACGCAATATATTGTTATGGAGAAAGAGTCGAAAGATATTTACTTCCTCTCTTGTTAAATAATCTTTCTGATAAATTACAGCAAATGTACAACTCAAATCCTAAACATTTTAAATATCAACTCAAAAAAATGTATGTAAGTAATAAATAAGAATAATAGATAATATATAAATTGTAATAACAACGACTCACCGCAACCCAGATAAACCCTTCGTGGTTTACGTGGTTCGGTTTATTATATTGGTGATTTACTGTATAAGAATATTGGAAATAAATAAATAAATAAAATAAATAACCAGTGGCGTGGCGTGCCTTAGCGGGGCCCCGTATAAAAATTTGTTTGGGGGCCCTTATGAAATGTAAAGATGTCACACAAAAGAAAAAAAATGTTTGTATAAAATTAAAAGAAATATTTATTCATCATAATAATCTATCTGTCACTTTTTCCAAACACGTTGGGAGCCCCCGTGTCCCGGGGCAATTTATAATTGATACAGAAGTAGCTACGCCCCTGGTATACCCTTACCATTTATGATTAATGATAAAGGTAGAAAAAAAAAACAATAAAAAAGAATATTAAATATTTAATAAAACATATATCATCATTATACGTCCAATATTGGACTCAAACTTACATAATAGGAAGGAAAATGGACCTACCACGCTGTGAGATGGATGGATATATTCGAACGGGTTTATATAGGGTTTTCATTAGAGTTTTCTTTCTACTGCAAGCATACTAGGTATAGATATGCGTGTTGCATTGCTTAGTCGTTTTTACGATACCCAGGGGCAAGACAAGGGGGCGGCGCAGGCGCGAATACCTGCGCCTAATGCCGCCCTAACCCAGGCCTCGGGTGATCGGACCGGGGAATTGTCCGGTCACCCGACGCGAGGCCACCGCGTGAGGGCGACGCCCCGACGGCGAAATCTGTCGGGGCGTCGACGAGAGGAACCCGCAAGGGTAAACCGCCGGGCGGACCACCGAAGACAAAGATCGGGTACCGGTGGTCCGCTCGCACGGCGAAGAGAGAGGAGTTTTACGGTGGGTCTATGGGGTCACGCGCCACCTTTCCGTCACCCCGGACCGATTTGGCGGGGCGAGACGCATCCATAGTCCACCAAAAAAAAAAAAAAAAAAAAAAAAAAAGGGACAAGACAAGTCTTGAGTTTTATTGTTAATCCATCACCAGTAGGTAGGTACTACACAGGAATAACACACAGTATACAGTATAAAATAATATTGTTAACCTACAAATTTTACAAATTACCTATATACATATACATATGTATATACAAGGTGGAGACGACCATACGACAATAATTTTAATCTAGTGTATCTGATGACTTGCCCAGCCTGTATACAAACTTTGAATACAATATGTCGTATAGTTTAGCCGCAGCACATTACTTTGTATTATTAACAATTTCCACACTCTGTATAAAAATTAAAATTATTCGCCTATCAATGAGCTCCCGCGCCGCATCGGTATAAACTAATATGAAACTAGTACCTACATATCGCCATGTTTACCAGTTCAAGTCTTCCCCAAACGTAATACAAATCAATGCATATTATACCTTATTCCTAAATCTTAAGATCCATACATATAAACCGTGTCATCAGACTTAGATGAGAAATTTAAAACTACCTAATGCGGCTTAATGAAAGAAGATCTCGGTCTCATGTTCAAAACTATTATAATAGGTCTGTAGGTCAGTGTGCCATCGTGATCCTGTGACGTGAATGTGCGTAATTAGACGCTTACTTTGTGTTAGAATAGTATTTCTTTCTCATTTACAATGCCTCGTTATAATTACACAGCTTCGGGTATACAGATATGATTTTAATTTATGGAGAATATCACGGAAATGCAGCTTTAACCATACGTACGTACCGAAAGAGATATGGAAACACACGTGTTTGTACTACCAATGGCCGGACTATTGTGCAAGCTGTCCAGAGGTTACGGGATAATCAATCCTTACTGCCTCATATGGATAGTGCTCCTTCGCGTGTAAGAGTCACCCTAGATGAACAAATTTTAAATTATTTTTCTCGCAAATTTGACAGAGGTTGATAATGTGGAGAACTTAAAAAAAGGAATTGTACGATCTTTCGACAAGTTAAAATACATCGCCGTCAATGGCGACCTGTTAACAAGAGGTCGAAATAATATTTTAAGACGATATAATTTGTGCGTTCGGGTCCATGGCGCACATATCGAAAATTTAAAAGTTTAACGACCAAGTGAATTATTAAAGTTATCGTGATTATTTTAATAAAATAATCAAGTGAGAATGAATAGCGCCCAAACATTAAGTGTATGTATGTATTTACCTACGTTTCGAAGTTGTAACATATGATACCACAAGGTCACTCGCCGCTTGCCGACCACAGGTTAGTGAACTAATATTTACAAACGGTGTTCTATTTTGTTTCAATATTTATGATAAAAAGTTTGTTTGAAAAAATTGTTTTTTAAATATGCATGCGAGGACTTTTTTAATAGTTTCAAAATACTCCTATACACTAGTATCGACGGTGTTTTCATTTATTGTCGTATTGACGTCTCCACTCTGTATATAATTAACTCGAATTATATACATACATAATTATGAACATATATCTAACATAATTGCACTATATGGAGGTAGACAGTTTTATATACACATTCCATCCATCAGCCCGTAAACGTCCACTGTTGGACATAGGCCTCCCCATGAGAATGCCATCTATAACGGTCCTGTGCCGCCTGCATCCAACGGTTTCCTGCAACCTTGATGAGGTCATTAGTCCACCGAGTGGGGGATCGTCCTACGCTGCGTCGTCCGATTCGTGGTCGCCACTCGAGAACCTTTTTTCCCCAACGGCTGTCGGTTCGTCGAGCGATGAGGCCTGCCCATTGCCACTTCAACGTGCTAATCCTTAGGGCTATGTCGGTTACACCCGTTCTTCTACGGATTGCCGTACCTATTTCGGATTTTATCACGTAGAGAAATACCGAGCATAGCCCGCTGAGCGACTTTGAGCCTTTTTATGAGGCCGACATTTAGAGACCACGTTTCAGTGCCGTAAGTCATCGCTGGTAACACACACTGGTTATAAACCTTTGTTTTCAGACACTGCGGAATATTAGACGAGAAGATCCACCTAAGTTTCCCGAACGCTGCCCAGCCGAGTTGGATTCGTCGGCTGACATATATATATATACACATTGCACAATTGTAAAGTTACAAATTATTTTGATTTCGTCCGCGTCTCTGTGTTGTGCTCTCCATCCTGTATAGGGTGGGAGTGACAGTTTCAGGGCGGGTGCCCTCCGACTGCAGCTGCTGTCTCCGTGGCTTAAGAGCCACGTGTCCTTGGGTTTTTGTTAACCGCTGTCCCCACCACTCTTCACACCACGGTGGCGGTCAACCTGAGCCGGATGAGACCCCCGGTGGCCCCGGGGTAGGTCCAGCTCCAGGTGACTAGTGTGGGAGGGACAAAGCGGGCTGTGGAATCAAAATATGAGTTAATTAATAGGTGACCAAACGTCGAGGCCGGCGTTACCCTTTTTTTTTTTTTTTTTTTTTTTTTTTATTATTGGTGGGCTATGGGTGCGTCTCGCCCCGCTGAATCGGTCCGGGGTGACGGAAAGGCGGCGCGTGACCCCATAGACCCACCGTAAAACCTTCCCTCTTCGCCGTGCGAGCGGACCACCGGTACTCGATTTTAACTTCGGTGGCCAGGCCGTCGTTACCCTGGCATGATGCGCCTATTTAGAAAAATACGCACAGATGCCAAAAGGGTGGCAACGGCCACGGCGCTGGTCCCTTCCGATAAACCGAACGGTTGTGAGCCGTCTCGGGAGTGATCACTTGCAGATGAGACCTGGGGATATTGAGGATGGATAAGGAAGAAAGAAGGGGTATGATGGGCTCTGGTACTCGAGAATACCAGGCTGGATGAGAAATTTATTTTTAAAATGTTTAATTATTTGATCCCGGCGAAGTCTCTGAGATAGAGTTTTTCACCCGGGTGAAGGTCTGGAGGTCTCGCGTGCAGAGTTGCGAAGCCACGAAGGTGATCCCACTGTGATGCGTCTGCACGCTCGAACATGTTGGAGGCTAACATTTGGGCGAATTCTACCAGGTATTCCAACCGCAGGTCACGGTGTATGGTATCATTCTTCACTATATATAGAGCGGCTACGATAGTGCGTAGCGTAAGGGGTTGTTGGGCTTGGAGGCGCTCTTTAATGGTAGTGCTTAGTAACCCGTACCAAGCTGGGGCTGCATAGGTCTTGTCCGCGTTAGCAGCACAAACAGTTTTGTTGACAGCCCACACACACTCTTGTGCTCAAATTCGCCTTCAACATAGCTACTTGCTTCTTTAAGTAATTAACTCGCAGAGACAGGTGTATTTCCCTTAATTTCCTCCTGTCCCTGCTTTGTTTTGCCGCGTAGTTATTCCTGTCCCTTTGCCGTCTATACGCGTCGTCCTGATTCGAGTTAGTCGAGCAAACCGCGCGACGCATTCGAGGGTTGTTTTCAATTAATGCGCCACCATTTTTCTCTGCCATCATATTTAAAGCGTTTTATTTGTATACCTCAAAATCTGGATCGTCGCTGTCGGAGAGGCAGTCTGTGCTTACTGAATTGTAGGGTCTCTTCAAGTTTCGAGGTGACGACGCTGCGACAGATCTTGAAGTCGAAGGGTTGTAAAAAAAAAGAGTTGCTTGATCGTGAATTTTGTTGGATAGGCGGGTAGAATTTATATTGTAACTCCTGATGTATTGGTGGTTCTTTGATGGCGGTCTTGGGCAAGTCCAACGGAGTGTCCTCCAGGTAAGGTCTCCAAAGAGCCATGCTGTTACTTTTGTAAGTTGCGAATGAGAAATGAGTTCACGGACAACACGTAACGTCGCAGCGTCCTGTGCCGGGCGCTGGGGGCATATTGTCACCGTTAAGGGGCGGGGCTAAGTAGTGGGGATGTTTACAAAGGGTTGTTTATCTGCTACGCAACCCTAACATCATACTGTGAATCGAAAACAATGGCGTCGATGATGATTAGTATCACTAAAATAGTTATACTACTACCTACTTAATGTTTTTATATGAAATAAAGTTAATTTATTGTTATGATTTCTTAATGTTCGATCATAATTTTATAATTGTAGTAAGAACTACATAGGAAATAAATGAATGTATAATTCTAAGACTCACTAATGTATTGTATATCTATTTAGTTTAGACACAAGTTATTAATATAACTTTAATTAAACTTCACAATATATACCTATCTTTACGTACACTTCCTTTACGTATATAACGCAATGCAATACCGTTTAGCGCTATTTTGTTCTTGTCGGTGCATAATTGTTGGTTAGTGGGTACCTAATAATATTCCTTAATTTTTTTAAATACCTTGTTCCCTGTAAAATATCGAGAATGATGTGTCACAATCTTTTAGCTTCTTGGGGAATGATATAAATAAAGACAAAACCAATGTAATTTTGTTTTATTCCAATAAAATCATTGTAATATAATGATAAGTGTCAATATATAATGTGTATATAAGTATATGTCAGTATATAAGTATATAAATTCTAAAGTTAAACAAAGAGTATTTCAACCACAAGGGAATTGTAAAAACCAGCTGAGGAGTCGTCAGGAGAATAGATACGAGTAGCTGCACTCCCTTGCGATACTTAGGTATAACAACTTTGATCATCAGCCCGCCTACCAACTGTAACCATTATAGCATTATCCCCCTTTGGAGGGCCTATAACGAAACAGTGAACGTCGATACAGATTTAAATCATGTGATTTATTATGTACAAGCCCTACAAAGTACTACGTATGATGTTAATTTTACATTTTGTTCATATTTAGTCATACAGTTATATGTATAGAGAAGCTATCCCAAATAAATATTTTGTTCCATTTTGGTGACAGTTAAACTAAAGTCCGCTGCAGCGTTAAAAGAATAAATAGGCAATCTAACGCGAACATTGAAGCACACAGCGCTAGATCGCTTTATAGTTGTAATTTTCTCGCGACCAAAACGTCTTAAGATGTAGGCATTTCATGCGCACTTACGCGTTTCGTTCAACGTTATGTAACAAAGTGTGTTACTGTAGATGTTACACCGCAGAAGTGTTTTGCACAGTTTTTGTACCTACAAACATTCATTAGAAGTCATACAGCATACTCTATTTCAAAGTGTATTATTCAGTAGTTAAATAAATAAAAATAATAGTAAATTATAAAAGAAAATGAACTATTATATGTTTATATAAACTTTGCTTTAACATACGACAATAGTTTTGAATATCCGTGTGATGACGGAATAAGAATACAATTCATCACTACCTGTCTTGGTCGTGGATATCGTAAAAGGTCGCCTTTGAACGATATAATAGGCATATACTACTATACTATCAAGAGAATGAAAACTCGAAACAGAATCCTATACCAACCTGTTTGATCTTTGACAAATAAGTATCAACTGATAACACAAACTAAAGGAAAAGAGAGGGAGAAAGAGAGAAAGGAGAATATAAATAATCAAAATACTTTCTAGACACTACGTCAAGTCTGTGTTTAGTCACACATTTTTACCTCCAACCAGTGTAATTGAACATCTGCGGACTTTAGTCTATAATCAAAGATGGCGTGACATTTAAATGTAGAATATTTTTTTTTATTGTGCTAATTTGATATTATTACCTATTTGTGCACTTCAACAACAAAACATTTTACTTAGTTAAATAAAGAATTTTTTCACATCCACATTTGCAAGTTTTGATTGGTATTATTCGAATTATCGTATTAACAACGCTGCTCTGTATACACCTACAGTCCATGATGGTCGCAGTCACACTAAAGTGAGGTGTACGGATTGCAGTACAGCTTAGTCGAACAAAGCAAGTGTTCGGAACGCGAAATCTAGTACGTAGTATATATATATCGATGTATTTAGTATAATCTATACTATGAAACCTTCAATGAAAATTAACGAGTATATGCATATACAGAGTGGAGACGTCAATACGACAATAAATGAAAACACCGTCAATACTAGTGTATAGGAGTATTTTAAAACTATTAAGAAAGTCCTCGCATGCATATTTAAAAAACAATTTTTTCAAACAAACTTTTTATCATAAATATTGAAACAAAATAGAACGCCGTTTGTAAATATTAGTTCACTAACCTGTGGTCGGCAAGCGGCGAGTGACCTTGTGGTATCATATGTTACAACTTCGAAACGTAGGTAAATACATACATACAGACCTATTATAATAGTATTGAACATGAGACCGAGGTCTTCTTTCATTAAGCCGCATTAGGTAGTTTTAAATTTCTCATCTAAGTCTGATGACACGGTTTATATGTATGGATCTTAAGATTTAGGAATAAGGTATAATATGCATTGATTTGTATTACGTTTGGGGAAGACTTGAACTGGTAAACATGGCGATATGTAGGTACTAATTTCGTATTAGTTTATACCGATGCGGCGCGGGAGCTCATTGATAGGCGAATAATTTTAATTTTTATACAGAGTGTGGAAATTGTTAATAATACAAAGTAATGTGCTGCGGCTAAACTATACGACATATTGTATTCAAAGTTTGTATACAGGCTGGGCAAGTCATCAGATACACTAGATTAAAATTATTGTCGTATGGTCGTCTCCACCTTGTATAGCTACATTTGTTTGAAAATATAATAACTATTGCTGGTGTAGATCTTGATGACATCGTATGTCGCTTGTAGGAGTTAACTACTAGACAAGCAATACCTACATTAAATTATAATTATAGTAATATTAAAAATTGTGTATAATAGCTATTAAAGAGAACAAATCGACGTGTTGTTGTTGAAACTTACTGAGAGATTAGGTACTAGGAGAGTTGCTCTTAGAGAACAAGCACAATGGTGAAACTTACTGAGAGATTAGGTACTAGGAGAGTTGCTCTTAGAGAACAAGCACAATGGTGAAACTTACTGAGAGATTAGGTACTAGGAGAGTTGCTCTTAGAGAACAAGCACAATGGTGAAACTTACTGAGAGATTAGGTACTAGGAGAGTTGCTCTCAGAGAACAAGTACAATGGGGAAGCTTACTGAGAGATTAGGTACTAGGAGAGTTGCTCTTAGAGAACAAGCACAATGGTGAAACTTACTGAGAGATTAGGTACTAGGAGAGTTGCTCTCAGAGAACAAGTACAATGGTGAAACTTACTGAGAGATTAGGTACTAGGAGAGTTGCTCTCAGAGAACAAGCACAATGGTGAAACTTACTGAGAGATTAGGTACTAGGAGAGTTGCTCTCAGAGAACAAGCACAATGGTGAAACTTACTGAGAGATTAGGTACTAGGAGAGTTGCTCTTAGAGAACAAGCACAATGGGGAAGCTTACTGAGAGATTAGGTACTAGGAGAGTTGCTCTTAGAGAACAAGCACAATGGTGAAACTTACTGAGAGATTAGGTACTAGGAGAGTTGCTCTTAGAGAACAAGCACAATGGTGAAACTTACTGAGAGATTAGGTACTAGGAGAGTTGCTCTTAGAGAACAAGTACAATGGGGAAGCTTACTGAGAGATTAGGTACTAGGAGAGTTGCTCTCAGAGAACAAGCACAATGGTGAAACTTACTGAGAGATTAGGTACTAGGAGAGTTGCTCTTAGAGAACAAGCACAATGGTGAAACTTACTGAGAGATTAGGTACTAGGAGAGTTGCTCTCAGAGAACAAGTACAATGGGGAAGCTTACTGAGAGATTAGGTACTAGGAGAGTTGCTCTTAGAGAACAAGCACAATGGTGAAACTTACTGAGAGATTAGGTACTAGGAGAGTTGCTCTTAGAGAACAAGCACAATGGTGAAACTTACTGAGAGATTAGGTACTAGGAGAGTTGCTCTTAGAGAACAAGCACAATGGTGAAACTTACTGAGAGATTAGGTACTAGGAGAGTTGCTCTTAGAGAACAAGCACAATGGTGAAACTTACTGAGAGATTAGGTACTAGGAGAGTTGCTCTTAGAGAACAAGCACAATGGTGAAACTTACTGAGAGATTAGGTACTAGGAGAGTTGCTCTTAGAGAACAAGCACAATGGTGAAACTTACTGAGAGATTAGGTACTAGGAGAGTTGCTCTTAGAGAACAAGCACAATGGTGAAACTTACTGAGAGATTAGGTACTAGGAGAGTTGCTCTTAGAGAACAAGCACAATGGTGAAACTTACTGAGAGATTAGGTACTAGGAGAGTTGCTCTTAGAGAACAAGTACAATGGTGAAACTTACTGAGAGATTAGGTACTAGGAGAGTTGCTCTCAGAGAACAAGCACAATGGTGAAACTTACTGAGAGATTAGGTACTAGGAGAGTTGCTCTCAGAGAACAAGCACAATGGTGAAACTTACTGAGAGATTAGGTACTAGGAGAGTTGCTCTTAGAGAACAAGCACAATGGTGAAACTTACTGAGAGATTAGGTACTAGGAGAGTTGCTCTCAGAGAACAAGCACAATGGTGAAACTTACTGAGAGATTAGGTACTAGGAGAGTTGCTCTTAGAGAACAAGCACAATGGTGAAACTTACTGAGAGATTAGGTACTAGGAGAGTTGCTCTTAGAGAACAAGCACAATGGTGAAACTTACTGAGAGATTAGGTACTAGGAGAGTTGCTCTTAGAGAACAAGCACAATGGTGAAACTTACTGAGAGATTAGGTACTAGGAGAGTTGCTCTTAGAGAACAAGCACAATGGTGAAACTTACTGAGAGATTAGGTACTAGGAGAGTTGCTCTTAGAGAACAAGCACAATGGTGAAACTTACTGAGAGATTAGGTACTAGGAGAGTTGCTCTTAGAGAACAAGTACAATGGTGAAACTTACTGAGAGATTAGGTACTAGGAGAGTTGCTCTTAGAGAACAAGCACAATGGTGAAACTTACTGAGAGATTAGGTACTAGGAGAGTTGCTCTTAGAGAACAAGCACAATGGTGAAACTTACTGAGAGATTAGGTACTAGGAGAGTTGCTCTTAGAGAACAAGCACAATGGTGAAACTTACTGAGAGATTAGGTACTAGGAGAGTTGCTCTTAGAGAACAAGCACAATGGTGAAACTTACTGAGAGATTAGGTACTAGGAGAGTTGCTCTTAGAGAACAAGTACAATGGTGAAACTTACTGAGAGATTAGGTACTAGGAGAGTTGCTCTCAGAGAACAAGCACAATGGTGAAACTTACTGAGAGATTAGGTACTAGGAGAGTTGCTCTCAGAGAACAAGCACAATGGTGAAACTTACTGAGAGATTAGGTACTAGGAGAGTTGCTCTCAGAGAACAAGCACAATGGTGAAACTTACTGAGAGATTAGGTACTAGGAGAGTTGCTCTTAGAGAACAAGCACAATGGTGAAACTTACTGAGAGATTAGGTACTAGGAGAGTTGCTCTCAGAGAACAAGTACAATGGGGAAGCTTACTGAGAGATTAGGTACTAGGAGAGTTGCTCTTAGAGAACAAGCACAATGGTGAAACTTACTGAGAGATTAGGTACTAGGAGAGTTGCTCTCAGAGAACAAGCACAATGGTGAAACTTACTGAGAGATTAGGTACTAGGAGAGTTGCTCTTAGAGAACAAGCACAATGGTGAAACTTACTGAGAGATTAGGTACTAGGAGAGTTGCTCTCAGAGAACAAGCACAATGGTGAAACTTACTGAGAGATTAGGTACTAGGAGAGTTGCTCTTAGAGAACAAGCACAATGGTGAAACTTACTGAGAGATTAGGTACTAGGAGAGTTGCTCTCAGAGAACAAGCACAATGGTGAAACTTACTGAGAGATTAGGTACTAGGAGAGTTGCTCTTAGAGAACAAGCACAATGGTGAAACTTACTGAGAGATTAGGTACTAGGAGAGTTGCTCTCAGAGAACAAGCACAATGGTGAAACTTACTGAGAGATTAGGTACTAGGAGAGTTGCTCTTAGAGAACAAGCACAATGGTGAAACTTACTGAGAGATTAGGTACTAGGAGAGTTGCTCTTAGAGAACAAGCACAATGGTGAAACTTACTGAGAGATTAGGTACTAGGAGAGTTGCTCTCAGAGAACAAGCACAATGGTGAAACTTACTGAGAGATTAGGTACTAGGAGAGTTGCTCTTAGAGAACAAGCACAATGGTGAAACTTACTGAGAGATTAGGTACTAGGAGAGTTGCTCTCAGAGAACAAGCACAATGGTGAAACTTACTGAGAGATTAGGTACTAGGAGAGTTGCTCTTAGAGAACAAGCACAATGGTGAAACTTACTGAGAGATTAGGTACTAGGAGAGTTGCTCTCAGAGAACAAGCACAATGGTGAAACTTACTGAGAGATTAGGTACTAGGAGAGTTGCTCTTAGAGAACAAGCACAATGGTGAAACTTACTGAGAGATTAGGTACTAGGAGAGTTGCTCTCAGAGAACAAGCACAATGGTGAAACTTACTGAGAGATTAGGTACTAGGAGAGTTGCTCTTAGAGAACAAGCACAATGGTGAAACTTACTGAGAGATTAGGTACTAGGAGAGTTGCTCTTAGAGAACAAGTACAATGGTGAAACTTACTGAGAGATTAGGTACTAGGAGAGTTGCTCTTAGAGAACAAGCACAATGGTCGACTGGTCTGGTCATACATGACCATTGTGGGGCCTACTCTTGCTCCTAATATATCTATGTTCAACAGGTTAATGCATTCCCCGTTGATGCTTTAGCATGTTTTGTTTTGTGACAAAATTACGTTCCCAATAAAAACGTGTTATCTATGAATTCTACGGATTTTATTATAACGTTGCAAATAACTTTTATAATTTACCGTTATGTTAGTATAGTCCGTAAAAAATAGTTACGTTTCATATCAAAACTCATTAATGAAAAAAATATACATCGTCATTATAGCGCTCTTATCCTAATTAGGATAAGAGAGATTTATATCACGTCGATTACATCTAATTAGATGTAATCGACGTGATATAGTACCTACATATTACAATAGCTTTATGTTTGGTCGTTTGTCCAAAATATCCTCCTTGTGAATGTTAGCCAAACAACATTACCTATAAAAAAACATTCGTATCTATATTATGTATTGTAACATATTACATTAAATTCATAATATCAATTTTAACCAAAATTAACACATACATATCACATACATATCATCACGCCATATCCCTTGCAGGGTAGGCAGAGAGAACAGAGTGCCAGAGAACTCTATCCTTGCCTACTTCACTCGCTTCCTCAACATTCATAATTCTCTTCATACACGCTCGCCGGTTTCGGAGACTCTTGACTCCACCTTCCTTGAGTACGTGACTAATCTGCTCTAGGTAGGTTAGTCTAGGTCTCCCTCGGTACCTACATCCTTCCACTTTCGCATTGTACCTATATCTTCTTAACCAGACGTTCGTTCGGCATTCTTTCCACATGTCCGAACCATCGGAGTATTTCGACCCAAATTAAATAGATAAATAACGATTATTAAGGCTTAATGATTCTGTTTTGCAGCATATGTATTAGTAAATTTAATGTCAACAAAAACAGTTACATTAGTACCTAATAACTGTTATCTAACGAACTTATTGCTCTAATCTGTTATCTAACGAGCTTTAACGATACAATAGTTGTCAACAATATTGTTAATTATCACTAATATCTAAATAAATAGATATTTAAAATATAACACCAACTATATACATACTAATTGCTTAGACATCATCTTCTACCATTTTTTTTTTGTTTTTTTTTTTGGGGCGGATACACGTCGCCCGTTCCGTCCGGGGCGACAGAAGAGCACTGCGTAGCCCCATAACCCACCGTATTCCCTCCCCATTGCTGGCTGGCCACTGGTACCGCTTCCTTGCTATCCACGGCCAGCCTAGCGGGTTACCCTTTCGGGTACCATCCCCTCTCGAGGCCCTGCCGGCTGTCGAGGCGTCGCATCATGTTTTACCTAATGGTAGAAACATTTCACTATCGAGATGGATTGACTTAGGATATAACTTCGATGTTTTGACTAACACCACGGTGACTGAGTTTAACAATTCATCGTGTGACGTGGGTGTCCTAAAAGCCACTAGGGTATATATTATAGAGTGCATAGGAAATCTATACAAGGAAAACTTGAAATAAAACATTATACTAACACTTCTAGTCAGTGTGGTAGACCATTTTCAATCTCATTGCTCAGCAGCAGGACCCATATGTTCTGGTATGATGATAATTTCGTGATTGTTGATTAATTTACTTTACGTACGATTATGTTAATAATAGATAATATTAAATTAAATAAAAAAGGATTGGCAAAACTTACATCAACGTATTCATCATTTAACCTTTGGCTGTTCACTACGAGCAGGACTTCCCAATAGAATACTCATGGCGTGGTCATTCCTTACCAAGGTTATAGTCGTATTCGTCGCGTTTAACAAGGGAGTGGACGATCGCAGTAAAGTGTTTCCTAGGAGAGGGCTACTACTCATTCTTATAAATTTACAACTCAAATGAACACCGGGAAGTGGGTCGAATTAAGGGCAATGGATGGTCGGCGCGCCGCTTCATAATCTGCAGTCTTATCTCCCATAGATATTTGGGCTGAACAACATATGTTGTTCAGCCCAAATAGATACTATGATACATATGTATATACGTGTACGGATGGATTCCCTAACATCCGTGGCCAGGTCAAATTAGGCCTGCAACATTCTATAGGACTATATAATCCAAAAACACCAAGGGCAAAAAGTAGGTCCGTAGTGCAATATTCTACAGAATGGATTCTTTTTTTTTAAATATTCAGGGTTTCCTCGCATGAATATCTAAGGCGGGACGCGAGGACGCGCGCTTCAGCCACTATCTTGGAAAACACAGTTCTTTAATATCTCTCGTTAATAAATCGATCGATCATATAAGAACAGTAGAGACAAACAATTTTCATTAATAATTACATGTCCTAATCATCTTTATTCGAAAAATTTTTCTGTATAGGTAATGTATATATTTTTACTTATAGGTAGCGGTAACTTTATCAAAATGGTTACTGCTGAATATAATATAGTTAACACTTGATGCTACATTAAAACATATATTCGGTGCCCTCGAATCATTTAAAAAAAATCCGATTTGTAGAAAGTTGTAGAAAAAAGATAAGCGATTGTTAGCCTAATAAATTCTGTATAGAAGGCTGTACCTACACTCTACACAGTTCACATAAGCATATCTGCCTACGTGCACAATACAAGACTGTAATAAATAAAAATACTATAATTAACAAAAAAATAATAAACAATACGCTACTTATCTTTAAATACAAGCACTAACCATTTGTCTATGCAAATAATACAGTCACTTCTTACCTATTGTCTATGGGTGCCCTAAACAATACAATAAATATTGTTTGTGCTAAAGCGGCGCGCAATGCGGGCGTATTGTCTAATATACATACAACGTGAACGCAAAGGGTAGCCGATGTTTTACAACTTGAATACGTTGTAAACTGCTACAGAGGCGCTACAATATTTGCTAATTTATAGATTATTTTCTTATCGATTAATTAAGAAAGAAAAAACACAAAGCAGCACAGACTAAGTAGTAGGTAATACAAAGAAGTCATGAGGACTGCCGACAGAAGAGAAAACTTAAACCTATGAAAATAATGAATATTATAAATCGAAATTTATTTTTTTATTTCGTATAGGTATCATTATTGACTATGGTAAATTATCCATAGACACATTCTCAAGGTGCGTGATTACAAAGAGGCTCACTGGGAAATTTTCAACGAAAAATTAAGAAAGATTAACAATAACTTGGGGGCATGCCAAATGAATCTCACAACTTGAGAATTATCCTAGATGGAGGCCCCGGGCTGTAACGATAAGTCCACTAATGCATCTGGTTTTCTTCACTCTTAACTCATATATATATATATATATGTTAATATAATATATAGTTATGATAATATAAACTGGCGCTGATGAAGTTCTAGCCTAGGTCACTGTCTAATATGAATGTGTCTCCGTGTATTGGCCGCTAGGTGCCCCCCCCCCCCCCCATACCTACGGACAGCAAGTAGCCTACACTCTTGACCAGATTAATTAGGTACTATGTACCATATATGGTTTTGTCACAAATTTTGCTTCTATTGCCATGATGTTGTGTTCACACACATGCCAATCCTCTAACTTCGACAATATTCAATGATGTACCGCCACATTAATTGACCTACAACCACAAAAGTATAAATAAATAAACAAATGATGTTTGATGTTTACGCAAGCATTACAAAATTGAAATAAAACTATTTTTACGGGTTCTATCGCAATTCTAATATTTAAAATCATATTAAAAGTCATATGCTATAGAATTCGTAAAAATAGTTTTATTTCAAATAAATAAACTTATAATAGTCCAAGAGCCAGTAACAGATATATACGACCGAGTTCCTCTCAAGTGATAATTAGTAAAATGCATCAGAAAATGCAACCATAAAGTCTCGTGAACGTCAGCTAAGGCTCGGTGGGGGGATGAGCAGTAGGAAAAAAAAAACATTCACTCATTTCCTCTCGGCTAAAAATTTATCAAATTATAGCTAACCCAATATCTCAACAAAAAAAATAAATCAGCTGGCTATAACATAGTGTATTGTACGTCAGCTGATGTCTCGATCATGGAAAAAAAAATCTTCACTTTCAGTGATATCCTCTCAAATAAAAATTTACCTGATGATAGCTTATATGTAACTATTGATAAATATATACGTCAGCTGGCTGTATCTCGGTGGAAAAATCGTCAGCTGATAATTTGAAGGTAACGTAGAAATTAGCCAGAAGCATTTACTGACTGCTGCATTTACTGACTTCTTATTGTAATTTTTCATAATTCTTTTATAATAAATATTTTTTATCAAGTAACTAGTTAATTTATACTAAGCAAATAGATTATTTAAATATTGGAATAGAACTAAAATTATTTGAATATACACGTATAAGTTTAAAAAATATTGATACGGAATATTTGTTTCACCTCAACACTCATATTGGAGTGCTATGCCGAATAATTAAAGAGATGTCATTTCCTCCCACATGAAAATTTGTGAGCTGATTTTAAATATGTTTCTGTGATAAATAAAAAAAATCAGCTAGCAGTAAGTCGGGGGAAACTTAGTCAGCTGATGCATTTAAATAGTCAGTAAATGCTTCTGGCTAACTTCTACGTTACCTTCAAATTATCAGCTGACGATTTTTCCACCGAGATACAGCCAGCTGACGTATATATTAATCAATAGTTACATATAAGCTATCATCAGGTAAATTTTTATTTGAGAGGATATCACTGAAAGTGAAGATTTTTTTTCCATGATCGAGACATCAGCTGACGTACAATACACTATGTTATAGCCAGCTGATTTTTTTGTTTTGTTGAGATATTGGGTTAGCTATAATTTGATAAATTTTTAGCCGAGAGGAAATGAGTGAATGTATTTTTTTTTTCTTCGAGCGTGGGAGGTTACAACTGCTCACCCCCCCTACCGTGCTGCAGCTGACGGTCATAAGGCTTCATGATACTATTGTCTGATGCGTATCACCAATTATCTCTCGAGAAGAAATAATTAACCAAATTTTCACCTGGCTCTCGGATCATAATAGTTTGCAATGATAGAGTTCTCTGGCACTCTGTTCTTTCTGCCTACCCTGCAAGGGATATGGCGTGATGATATGTATGTATGTGTATAAACTTTAATTGTCATTTATAAATGGCAGTAATTCAATTAATAAAATAGTTATTACAGAAACAGATTCCGTTAACTATAGATATATATTTAAATTTACTGAAATTTTAGCATTTAATATGCTTAATTTATAAAATCCGATTACGAAATGAAAAATTGATGTCGCAAGCGGGATTCGAACCCGCGCCTATTGGGATTCCGGCCCAATCGTGCTGCCACTACACTACCGCGACCAATTGTAGGACATGCAAATTTTCATCTCGTATTGTATTTACGTCTTAAGGTGACGGTGTGCTATCTACCCGACAATGTTTACACAATGTTATAGGCTTAATACTTCAAACTTTACAGTTAGAATTGTATTAAACGATGACACAACCTTGTTATTTAAATTTACTGAAATTTTAGCATTTAATATGCTTAATTTATAAAATCCGATTACGAAATGAAAAATTGATGTCGCAAGCGGGATTCGAATTCGGCAGCACGATTGGGCCGGAATCCCAATAGGCGCGGGTTCGAATCCCGCTTGCGACATCAATTTTTCATTTCGTAATCGGATTTTATATAGATATATATCTTAAATAATAATGATTGAGGCAGCGCTAATGATGGAGGTCTATGGAAGAGGCTGGAGAGAATTATAGCGCCCTTACGCAGCTAAGTAATATTATAAATTCGAATTGGTGAATTGTATTCTTACTCTGTCATCACACGGAAAGCTTACGAGGCCTGAAAGTACCCTATGAGGCCGTGTCCTAAAAGTGCATGAACTTTCTAAAGATTAGAAACCTTCTAAAGCCGTACTAATATAGTGCGGTGACTTTTTAAAAGCTTAATGTGAGTTTAACGCTCATGAGTTTTCAAACATGTGTCAAAATAAAATATAATTTAAATCAAAAGCTTTAAGGGTATTGATATCAACTTTGAAGCATATCACTCCCAATATAACTTTCTCTCCCTTTTTAACTCCGCCAGAATTTAAATAAATAGAATTTCAACAAAATACTTAATTCATTTTCTATCAATTCTGTGAAAAAATGTTTATGAAAAATATGAATTACATTGGACTATAGAATCACGTTGTCCGATAAAAAATTTGCGCTTTTTTTGTTCCCTCTTAGGGTTACAATTTCGGGCAACCCTTATTATCGGATGCCTACGTCATACAAAGACCCATATCCTTTAAGATTCAGGTCACTACAATTGGCGATATAGGCTGTGCGTTGATTAATCAATCAGTTATTCAGGACCATGCATTTTATATAAACCTATAGCTAAATAAATATATAAAAGATTAATAAAAGTACAAACGCTAACTGTACTATTTGATTTTATATTAATATATCTCAATGGTTCTCGTTTATCGTTTCTCCCTGGACCACCATGACATCATAATTACAATAAAGAGTTGCGCTCGGTAACAATGAAGACGGACGACAGTTGCGAGTTTATTGTCGCATGGACGACTACAGCGGACGATTAGTTGCGGATATACGGATGACGTGACGACTGAGACATCACGGAAATGAATCTTTTATGCGAATATAATATAATTATTTGACCAGTCAGTTGCAGATATTGATGCCACATGTACTTTTATTTCTTTTGAATTTATCATTACGGTAAAAAAAGCAAAAAATAATAACTTTTAGCTATGTAACCTTTTTTTTTAAGTTGATATAAAGTAAGTATTTGAATTTACCTACAGTCACAGACTGAACTACCTAATGGTTAATTGTGAGTAGGTACCAAGATCACAATTAGGAGCGTGTCTATGTGATAAATGTAGTTCGTTTAAAGAGGGACATAATGCAGTTCTCCCGTGACAATGAACGCTGTAAAGTGTTCAAAATGTCAGTAAATTAAAACTCAAATACAAACGTGACAGAATACGTAAAAAATAGTCTTACCTTTATCGTGTTGAGAGCCGTCAGCGCTCACCCACAGGCCGGGCAAAGTTGTCATAGCCATCTGAGGCTAACAACTAAGATACACACAAAAAAGTTAAAATAATTTTAAGTCAAATCTGTAATACTCGCGTAAACATTAGAAATTATTAGGACAATGTAATCGAGCGGTATGATACACGTAAATATGTCAAACAAGGGATCGCTGGAGGGAACAGTTGCCTTAGACTTGAAAAGGAAACTCAGACCTTAAATTTCGTCTCTAAATGATTGCAAATACCATTACCATTTACAAACAAAATGTCGTTAATGTCAAATGTGCACAACATCTCGCTCTCGCACTGTTGACGGCACCATCAATCATTAATTGTTCAACATACTGTAACGTACAACACGCGCGTGCACCAATTGACTCACATAACGATAGCGACCACACATTATGTACAAAATACAACACTATTTCAATCTATAACATCATTTAAGCTTATCTCCCAATATAAAAAAGGCTCGTGCCTAGGAGACTTTTTTTTCCCGGTGGGCTATGGATGTGGTCGCGCTCCGCCAGATCGGTCCGGGGCGACGGAAGAGACGGTACGCAACTCTACAGACCCATCGTGCAATGACTCCTCTCTTCGCCGTGCGAGCGAGCCACCGGTACCCGGTCTTTGTCTTCGGTGGCCAGGCACGAGCCTACTTACAAATAGGAGAGGAATTGACCAACCAGACTACACCAATCACATGAGTTGGTGTAGGTTTTAATAGTGATAAGACCACGCTGTTGACAGTTCTCTGTCTGCAGCCGCGGGCCGGTCCGTCCGGGGTAGTACCACACTGAGCAGAAGATCGACTTCTGAGTAATGGTTATGTGCTATTGCTCTTCCTTCGGTGAGCGAGAAAGCCGGAAGCCCAGCTGGGGTGGGTTTTGGGTTTGTATTGGTAGGCAGCGGCCTAGCTATAGCCTTAGTATTGCAAACGTCCATGGGCGGCTGTGACACTTACCATCAGGTGTGCTGTCTGCTCATCTACCACCATAAGCAATAAAAAAAAGGTACGTATACTTCTCTTAAATTGATATTATATGCATATCATACTTTTTGTCGTCTCTTACGTTATCTACGGGCAAGATGGGGCACGGGCGGGTATCACAACTGAATGACATTACGATCTAGGACGGATATTTAAAACGGTATAAAATCCTAGGATAAAACACATGGAGCCGCGGGGCTGGTCACGGACGTCAAGGATGCGGTAGGTACCAATGGCCAGCCCAATGGCGATAGCGAGGAAATACGGTGGGAACCACGAACGGAACGAAAGACGTGTGTCCAGAACATAGTCTGCCAAAAAAAGATAAAACACACGGTAAAATAGAGACCAAAATTCTGGTGGTAGTTCAATTCAATTCAATTCAATTTATTTTATTTGCTCAAATATGGTATAAACAGGTGTTACATTTAGATTTAGGTACATCATATTCTGCCCAGCAGGGCGTGCAAATAGGTATATATAATCATTGAATTAAGCGTCACAATTATTTCAATTGTTAACAATATCATATTCAATTAATTAAATGTCACAATAATATTATATTCAATTAATAACACTATTTTCAGTCCATTAAATGTCACAATGATTTTAATTGTTAGTAATATTAATAATAAATAATAAAATTGACATTGGTTAGTATCCATATTATTCATGTCAGTGCGGTTAGTATAATAATTATATTGTATTATTGTAAATGTCAATTCATATTTCAGTCAATCTACATTCAATTCTGTCATCTAAATATTCTATGCAACTGTAATAATTTTTATTTATTAATATATTGTGTAGTACATTTTTAAATCTGTGCAAAGGCAATAATCTTATATTTTGTGGTAGGTGATTAAATATTTTAATTGACATGCAATTCGAGTTTCTGTTAAATAATTCTAATTTAATTGCTGGCAATTTTAATTTCGCTTTATGCCTAGATGTATTATCAAATTTGTTGAAAATGTCCGGATATTTTTTAACAAATATGCATGCTTCGTAGATATACAGGCATGAAACGGTCAGGATTTTGAGCTTGACAAAGTGTGGCTTACAAGTATCTAGAAAGCTAATGCCACATATTGCTCGAATACACTTTTTTGTGCTCTTAGTACTCTATCAGCAATCACTGAATTACCCCAGATAACTATGCCATATCTAAACACAAATGCGACGTAAGCATGGTATGCAGTTAAAGCAACGGTTACATTAACTGTTTGTCTAATTTGTTTTATAACATATACAAAGCGATCTATTTTGGTAAGTATTTTTTCTATATGTTGTTTCCAGCTACAGTATTTATCTAGGGTAATACCTAAAAATGTACAATCGCTAACACAGTTGATATGTGTACCATTGAATTCAATATTAAGTGGAGTAATATCTGCTTTGTAGGTCTGAAATTGTATTACATTTGTTTTCGTCATATTTACTTTTAATTTATTGTATTCTAACCAGTTGACAATATTTTCAAGAGCTAGTGTCATGTCTGTTTCCAGTACCTAAGTATTTAGATATTTTTGCTCACAAATAAATATTTTCTAATATTGTCCCCTTTCTAATTATGTATAAAATCTATGAATGTGCAAAGTATATTTTTCTATTAATATTTGACAATTTTAGTATTGAAATTATCGTAAGATTGACACATATTAAACAATTGTATTTTTCGGCAATACTCACGCGTTAGAGTCGATTATTCATAAGGACTATATCATCAGGGCTCGCGGACGCAGCTGCACACTCGCCCTGATGATGAGCATCGGACATGCTCGAAACCCGGGTCGACATAATCGACTCTAACGCGTGAGTATTGCCGAAAAATACAATTGTTTAATATTTGTCAAATTCAAATAATTTTGTTGGCCGAAAGAGACATCGTACTCTCAACAATAGCTAGGTATGCTCAATAAGTATATAAACAACCCCAACTGATGTTTATGAAGGGTGTCGTAATTGTCGGTTACTGAACACCCAATATTACAATCAAACAAAATTAAACTTTACTACAATTAAATAAGATTGCGTTTTGTATTAACGTTGTCACAAATCCATATTATATTGATTTATTGAAGATTGAACGTAATATTATTGTTATAGTTACCAACGTGTGTGTGTGTTTGTATATACACCTATGGAACTTTACAATCCCAGGGGTAAAGCTAGATCACTTCTTACTAAGTAAAATCCCAAACCCATGCAGATAGTTGGCCAACAAACTGAATAGCCACTGTTCATACGTCGATTTTCTGAAATAGTGTGGTACTACCCCGGGGGGACCGGCCCGCGGCTATAGACAGAAAACAGTGTGACCCTGCAACTATTAAAATTCATGTTGTTTTTTTTTATTGCTTATGGTAGAAAACGAGCAAGCGGCACACCTGATGGTAAGTGTCATTGTCGCCCATGGACCTTTGCAATACCCCTGGCATAGCTATGTCGCTGCCTACTAATACGAACCCCAAACCCACCCAGTTGGTCTTACGACTCTCTCGCTTACCAAGCGAAGCTCAACAATCCATTGCCATTACTCAGACGTCGATCTTCTGCTCAGTGTGGTACTACCCCGGACGGGGCAGCCCGCGGCTGTAGACAGAGAACTGTCAACAGCGTGGCCCTACCACTATTTATGTTGTATAATTTATGTAAACTTTATGTAGTTGTAAAGCGCCATTTTTATTTTAGTTTATGACACCGTCAGATGACGATTGAGACAATTTTAACATTACTTAATTTATCAAATTATGATAAATACCTTTTTTTTTGTTTCTTATTTTTGCGGTGGGCTATGGACCTGGTCGCGTCAAACCAAATCAGTCCGAGGCGACGGAAGAGGCGGCGTGCAACCCCATGGACCCACCCTGCAAACACCTCTCTTCGTTGTGCAAGCGGGCCACCGGTACTTGATCTTTGTCTTCGGTGGCCGTTATGATAAATACCTAGTTTAAAAGTTTTTTCTAACGGAACAAAATAAAATGCATACCTACATAGGTACATAGGTGGAGTGAATGCAGAGATGACATCGGATAGGACTGTGTGGAAGAAAAGTACATATTGCGACGACCCCAAGTGATTGGGATAGGAGCAAGGTGATGATGATGATGATGCTACATAGGTGGGTACTCATCATCATTCTCCTACTCTTACCCCAATTACTTGGGGTCGATACTATATGTACTCTTCTTTCATAGTAGGTACATATCATACGTATATACGATACAGATAGGTACGTCAACCCTCCTTGGAAATGTAATTGTTGACCAAACGGCATTAGATGGAGTTGGTCCAGGTCGTTATCCTTATAACTTATTCGTCTTTTACGACATCCACGAGTAAAGTAAGGGGTGGTAGTATTCGTGGCCGCTACCACACAGCTATACATACTATATCTGTACGGGTACTATACATGCTATATACCCACATACATACTCCTAAGAATTTCGATGTAGTCGGATAGTCAGACCCAAGTTTCGCGTGTGACAGACCTAAATTAATTAAAAATAAAATCCAGTCTAACAGTTGGACAATTATAGTAAGTTTAGCCTGTTATAAAGTGATATGTGTACATGTACACAATGTCACAAAGTTCAACCAATAACAGTCTATGTACATTGGGTTACACAATACGCGAGGAGCACGCCTCGGGGCGCGGTCCCGATAGGGGGCACACAGTTGTGCAACCAATCTTATACTATTGTGTTGTTATAATTTTTTGTTACCTGCAATATAACTTTATTTAGTAGGTCGTATGGTAACTACATAACAATGAGATTGTGTAGGTTGATGTATATATAATGTAATATAAATACTTAGTGCTTTACGTTATTGTATTAAACATGAGCGAAATCAAATGTTTTTTTTTTTTTTTTATATTTTTTTAGAAAATATATGTAGATATTTAAAAAAATATTGATAAAATAGTAAAAAAATAATTGAATTATGAAAAAATAATAAAAATAGAGAAAACCAAGGATCGACCCGGAGCTGTCTCAGCTATGTCCTGCTATGTCTAATATTGTCGCTGACAGCGCCTTCAGGTTCTAATACTTGTAGTGAACAAAAATTATTTCTTTTCAAACTGACGAAACAAAAACTGACGAAGATATTTTCTATAAATGAAACCTCTTTTTACATACTAAATTTTATGAAAACCGTTGCTGAGATTCTGAAAATATAGAAATACATATAACTATATTATATTTAAATATTATAGAAATGCTCATTTCAAAATATTATATTTTAGATATTTCTATATATAAATAAATTGACAGGAATGTAATTTAATTATTATAACTTTTAATTAAATGTAATAATGTCTCGACTTCCCCGCAGTTCAATTAAATAGTTTAAATGTACACACTAAATGCATACATTAAATAAATTTGTCAGCGTGTCTGGTCAGCATGACATACCAACAGGCTCATGCTGAATAACAACATAGATTAAATGTACTTGGCGGTGGTGCAGTCAACACTATTCTAGTCTTATCTTAATTAGTTGTGGTCCACGCAATATGTAAGTAGGTACTCTTCTATCGTACAGATTGAAAATGTTATTCGCAATATAGTTTTACAACCGGCCGCCTGCCTGACGTTTACCCGCCTTTTCTCGTTTTTTTTTTTTTTTGTTTTTTGCGTTGTACTATGGACGTGGTCCGCCCCGCCAAATCGGTCCGGGGCGATGGAAGAGGCGGCGCGCAATCCCATAGACTCACCCTGCAAACACCTCTCTTCGCCGTGCGAGCGGGCCACCGGTACCCGATCTTTGTCTTCGGTGGCCCACGTTTACCCGCCTTGGGAATATAATACAATGTTGACCGGACAGCATTAGATGCAGTTGGTACACCAGTGTAATGGTTGCTCGTATTCTTAATCGTCCCCAAACAGGACGATATATCAAAATGAATACTAGATTTCTACCCAATAACTTATGAACTTTCAAGTTTTCAACACTACCTGTCGTGTTTATACCTCGTAATACCTACTTACGTAGGTTGTACGCGCTACTAAACTATACGAAGTTTACTGACTGTATTGAAATGCACCCTAAGCTGGTGAAGTCACGTCGCTAGAAGGGTGCAATACTAATTGAGTAGGGTACGTACGTACCCCCGCTCAACGCAATATCAACCCTGGCGTGCTGTGTTAGCTATGTGCTTATCGATCCGTGCTTTATGCGAGGGGGCTCTCTGTATTGGTAACGCAAACAACGGCCATTGTGGTTATGGTACGAGGAGGTAACTTGCGTCTTGTCAACATACGAGTAGATACATTTATATACATAGAAATTGTTTGTTTGTCAACATATATATGTATATTTATAAATGTCTAACACTGCTGTGTGGTAGCGGCTAAGAGTACCCACTATCAACTCTTACTTTGCTCGTGGATTTCGTAAAAGACCAATAAGAGCTTTATATCGATCTATGTGTGATCGAGCACCTGATACCGGTTGACCTCAGACACGCTGCTGGCCATAACGCTGCCAATAACTTTGGCAATATGTACGATGGAAGAAGAACAAATAATTTATAGACCCCAAGTAATTGGGTTAAGAGCAAGATAATGATGAAGTGAGCGCTTCAATTGTTACACTCATTAGCACACGTCATGTAAGAGATCGCATTGCTAAATTCTCCGTAGGAAACGATACGATTAGGAGTGCATGTGTGAAAAAATAAATAACGAACAGAGTGGCGAGCGATGGGCCATACCATCCTATTACGTAGTTATAATAAAAAAAAACCAAGAGTGTGAATTTTGGTGTGTGACAGTTAGTTTGTCGGAAAAAAACTCTAGATATACCTACATCCTCTAAGAGTAATTCTTGAAATAAAACTACTTTTACGAATTCTATCGCGTTTGTATTTGATTTTTAATTGCCCGACGTTTCGAACACTTTACAGTGATCAGAGTAATTCTTGATCATCAGCGATAGACGCGTTGATATTTAACTAATAACGACATTTTTACTTTAAAGAATATTAGTGCTGTTATGTAGAAGGATGATCAATTTAATGATGCTTCATCTATTGTTCTTTAAAAACCAATCTCAATCCGAAGAATTATTTTTAAAAGCACAGCGCCCTCCTTTAAAGAAAGGAATAAGGAAGAAAGGAATAAGGAAGGAAGGAATAAGGATTTATCCTTATAGGCCGAAGTTGTCAACAAACATACAATTAACGGACAGACGTCATCACACTGGAAATAATAATTGATCGTTCAAATAACTGTCTCATCGCATGTCATCGACTTAAAAATACTTATATCTTACTTTTTCAATCGTAAAACCATTAAAGAGATCAGTGGCTGAATGGGCAACTAACTTGGGTAGGTACCTATAGCACCGGCTGTGTATACCAACTCGACTGCCACGCTTTGTACGGGATTTATGTTGTTATCTATAACCACAGCTGATTTAAATGGCAGTTTTTTCTGTTTTTGGTAACACAGTGGCTAAAAATGCATTTTTTGCATACCCGCCCGTACGGGGTATTTGGGACTCACAGGCCCTGAAGGGGTCACTGAATACCCACTAAAAAACCAACTGCGAGCTGTTGGTTGTTGGTTAGCTGTGCTGACTGCGGGCGAGCCCGAGGGCTCTCAACCCGAGTGAAGTGTGCTAAGCGACATCGCCCGAGGGCTCCCCCTGTGGGGAACGGACCTCGGCTCGGGGCGTCGCTGAAGGCAAGGTGGACGTTGACGTGTCCACCTTTGGATCGGTGACTATTGTGCGCCGTGATTTCGCACCTCGACGACGAGGACGAAAACGCGGATATTTGAGTGAGACGGCCTCGCGGGCGGCGTAGGTTCTTGTTTGGGCGAGTGTTATTGCGTCGTCATCGTCGTTGAGGACGTGACGTGGACGTCAAATTTTAGAAATACGCGATGGGGTATAGGAAGCCGCCCCAACCACTAGTTGGTTGGGGTGTGTCATGGCAGAGTCAAAGTAGCTCTGGGAGCACCGCTTCATAAACTGCACGATGGTCGGCAGTTCGAGGTCGATGTGAAGATCGGCGTTTCGAATGAACCACGGTGCTCCCGTAGCTCGGCGCATGAACCTATTCTGAAGGGTCTGTAACCTATGGATCCTGTGTGCCTTGTTGTGCGCGAACTCGCATAGGGCATGATCGGCCGTATGCAAGCTGTGTATAGTCGGACCTTGCTGCTCAAGGGTAGTTTAAACCTAGCATTGAGTAAGCTATGGAGGCGTCCCATTACAAAGGCTGCGCGCGCGCGGACACGCTTTATGTGGGGGGCGAAGCTGAGTCGGTCGTCAAGGGTCACACCCAAGTATTTAGCTTGCCTGCTCCAAGAGACAGGTTTGTTAAAAAGCTTGAGGGGCGGTATGCTATTTATAGAGTAGGTACGGGCAGTTCTACGAGTGAACATGACCGCCTGACTCTTTTCGGGATTGATTTCAATTCTCCATTTCCTGAACCAATTGGCTAGGGCGGTAACCGCTGTTTGGAGAGTCTTAACTACTGCTGTCGGGGTCCTACCTGCACAGTAGAGTGCGGTGTCTCAGCGTAAAGCGCTTTATGGACTCTGTTAAATTGGGGAATATCGCTAGCATATAGCGTAAATAGGAATGGGGAGAGGACCGATCGCTGAGGGACGCCAGCCTTGATAGGGTGGGAGGTAGACAGCGTACCTTCCACCCTGTAGCGAAAGCTGCGATGACTCAAGTATTCGTGTATTATTAAAATTAAATAGTCGGGGATCTTTAGACGATAAAGTTTGTGAATGAGGCCCTCGTGCCACACTTTATCGAATGCTTTCGCTACGTCTAGGAATAATACACCGGTGAATCTGTTCATCATGAACTGACCACTTGTGTATTCCAGCAATCTGTGGACTTGTTGTACGCAACTGTGCCTCACACGGAAGCCGCATTGCGTATCTGGAATGAGGTTATTAGCCTCGGCGAATGATCTAAGTCTACTGAGGACTATGCGCTCATAGAGCTTGCCTAGTCCTTTAAGTAGACTTGTCGGGCGGTCTTAAATGTCAGTATTGGGGTCGGTCTATATATAGATTGTCTTAATGCATACACGTGCTGAGAAGGGATGAAAGGCATTTGAGGAGGAATATTAGTATGAAGGTAGTCAGGGGAGACTCGATTCTGCGTCGGAGACTCGTAGCGTACGGACGTGCGCTGCCCGCTCTCTCACTCGCGCTCTCTCGCTCGTACCCACGCCCTGCGGTCGTGCGTTGTCGTGGTTCAGCTCGCTCGTCGTGCCGTCTCGCTCTCTCGCGTTCGCGTTGTTGCAACTCGCGGATCTCCGAAGCGCTGCAGTGAATTCAAGTCAGGAAGCCGCAACTCAAGACAGGAAGCCGCAACCACTATGAGTGTGTCGCGCTACGGCTGCTTGAACGGCGCTGCGGCTGCCTGATCGTCGAATCGCTGCTGGGTCGCGGAATATCCAGATTGCAACAGCCATCCAACAGATTTTTTGTCTTTCTGAAGACATAGAAATCCGATTTCTATTAGCGACAAAAGTCTATTTTGCCCCATCAGGGCAAAACCAACTTTGGTCCTTGGTTTTTTTTTTTTTATTATGAGTATGTTATTCCACAGATTTTTTGTCCGTGCTCTTTTTATATTTAATTTAATTGTTATGGTGGTTTGTTTATAAAATTAATGTTCTTGAAGTGGCTTTATTATAATTGGATAAAGCTTGAAGAGCGAATGGTCCTCGGTTGAAACCTTATGGTGTCAACGAAGCCGAGTGAGGCAAGGACCCGATTTGCCTGCCGAGCCCTTTTGGCGAAGGCTAACAATTGGAAGGGGTTAGAGCATCCGGCCTTGGGGGATCTCCTAGTCGGACCTAATCTACGGCATATCATCATTTTTCTGTGCGGGCCTAACGGCCCAAGCAGCTAGGGACCTGTACGCACAATAAGATTGGCGACAGGCTACAAGCTTAGGGCACACTAATTAAGCACACATCCTCCCGACCTATACCCGGTTGGGAGGGAATATAGGCACACATCCCCGGGTTTTCCCCACGGGGAGTTAGACGTTCCCCGTTCTATTTTTATTTTTCGCGCTATTTTTAATTTTAATATTCATCTTAGCAGCCATGGCGGCTAAGAGAAGTATTAAAATTAAGGACATCCTCTCCATTCCGAGATACAAGAGGTCCTTTTCCGAGTGTTTGAGACAAGCGACATCACGATCGCACCGCCGACCCACCCATCACGCGCCCGCTCGCTGTCTCCACCAGCCCCATCGTACCAACCGCAAATGCCGGTTAACGATACGGCGATGGATACAGAAGAGCCACCATCCTCAGCCTCTTCTGAATCGGATGACTCCTCAGCTGACAATGACGACGACTTCAGAGAGGTTCGCTCTCGGAAGAGGCTCAAAAAGTCATTAAATGACGGCCCTTCCAAGGCCTCTAGAATCCAGCCGACCGACTTGGTGGCCAACCAACAGACAAAGCCTACCGCCACGGCCACCCCGGTAGCGCCTACCAGCCACCCCAATCCCAACCCCGGCCCCTCAGGCCCCCAAAAAACCACCCACTACCCCGCCCCTTTACATAAGGGACAAGGACAGGTGGCTAGCCATTTCTACGTGGTGCAACACGCACCGCGTAAACATCAAATCCGCCAAGTCCACCCCAAATGGGATAAGGGTCGACCTTATGTCCTCTACGGACCATCGCACCCTCTCAAAGATGCTGGGGATCAACAGATCCCCTACCACACATACACCCTCCCAGAGGAGAAGCTTCTCCGTGCGGTTATACACAACGTACCGCACGAGATCGAGACCAAAGAGATCCTAGAATCTCTTAAGTCCGACAACCTCCCAGTGGTAGAAGTCCATCGCATGATCCGCGGTAAAGGACGCTACCCTCTCAATATGGTATTAGTATGCCTTCAGAATACCCCTGAGGTATATATAAAACCAAGTCAGTATGCGGCCTCTCCGGTATAACCGTAGAGCCGCCATACAAGACCGGTAATCTGGCACAATATCACAAGTGCCAGATGTACGGTCACTCCTCCACCAATTGTTTCGCACGCCCTAGGTGTGTGAAATGCTTGGGCGATCATCACACTTCCCAGTGTGAACGTCCCAAAGATCATTCGCTATGTAAGTAACCACCAGCGTGTGTTCTGTGTGGCGAACACGGCCATCCGGCTAACTACCGCGGTTGCCCACGAGCACTGAGGCGGATAGTCCGGCAACCATCCAAACCGGCAGTTTATTACAAAAACGCCTTCATCCCTGCACCTCTGCCGACCCACAATGCATGGGCCCGTCCCTTGGCCATCAACCAAGCGATATTCCCAACACTGCCCACTAGGCAGCCCAACCACCCTCCACCACTACTATTCCAACCACCAATCCCCAAACCGCCTACTGTTAGGCAAAACCCTCCCCCCGTGGGCCATATAAAGCCTCCTCAAGGCGCTAAGACAACAAAACCTGTAACCCCAGGCATCGTGCCTACTAAACCCCCCCAGGGACTAGACCCGGATCTAGCTCTGGTGGTAAACTTCGCGGCTCTCATTGATTTTACGGAAATCCGTGAAATCGCAGCTGAGCTGAGAAGAAACGAGGGTAACAGCCTCGTTCTCCTTAACACAGCCGTTAGATTCGCTCCCACCCTAGAGCGTCTAGGTTCGTTTAAAACCCATTAATGGATAGGCACACTCCCGGTAGAGTCAAACAAAGACACCTCAAAGTAGGGACCTTTAACGCCAACAGTCTCGCCCAAAAAGGGACGAAGTAGGCACATTCCTTCGGGAACACCAGCTCGATATCTTGCCAGTACAAGAGACGTTCCTCAAACCATACAACAGGGACCCTAAAATTGCGAACTATAACATAGTTCAGAGATAGAGTCAGGCGGTCATGGTCACTCGTAGAACTGCCCGTACCTACTCTATAAATAGCATACCGCCCCTCAAGCTTTTTAACAAGCCTGTCTCTTGGAGCAGGCAAGCTAAATACTTGGGTGTGACCCTTGACGACCGACTCAGCTTCGCCCCCCACATAAAGCCTGTCTGCGCGCGCGCAGCTTTTGTGATGGGACGCCTCCATAGCTTACTCAATGCTAGGTCAAAACTACCCTTGAGCAGCAAGGTCCGACTATACACAGCTTGCATACGGCCGATCATGACCTATGCGAGTTCGCGCACAACAAGGCACACAGGATCCATAGGTTACAGACCCTTCAGAATAGGTTCATGCGCCGAGCTACGGGAGCACCGTGGTTCATTCGAAACGCCGATCTTCACATCGACCTCGAACTGCCGACCATCGTGCAGTTTATGAAGCGCTGCTCCCAGAGCTACTTTAAGTCTGCCATGACACACCCCAACCAACTAGTGGTTGGGGCGGCTACCTATAGGTACCCCATCGCGTATTTCTAAAATTCGACGTCCACGTCACGTCCTCAATGACGATGACGACGCAATAACACTCGTCCAAACAAGAGCCTACGCCGCCCGCGAGGCCATCTCACTCAAATATCCGTGATTTCGTCCTCGCCGTCGAGGTGCGAAAACACGGCGCGCAATAGTCACCAATCCAAAAGTGGACACGTCCACGTCCACTTTGTCTTCAGCGACGCCCCGAGGCGAGGTCCGTTCCCCACAGGGGGTGCCCTCAGGTGATGTCGCTTAGTACACTTCATTCGGGTTGAGAGCCCTCAGGCTCGCCCACAGTCCGGTTCAGCTGTAAAAGCCCCTATGGCTAACAGCTCGCAGTTGGTTTTTTTAGTGGGTATTCAGTGACCCCTTCAGGGCCTGCGAGTCCCACATACCCCGTACGGGGCGGGTATGCGAAAAATGCATTTGCAGCCACTGCGTTACCAAAAACTAAAAAAGGGGAGACTCAATAAAGGCGGAGGATTGTGTAATAGAACTTACTGTAGCTACCTCAACTAGGCGCGAGATTTAGGGTCCTTTTTGTCCACCACGAGACGAATATTACCAGATGGGTTGTCGTTTTGCTCTAGCAGCGATGATATCTGTTTTAGATAATTTATTCCTATTCCACGTTAACCACGGATTAGGAAGCGTTGGTGAATTGTACACTTGTCACCACAAGGAAAAATACGTATTTATTAATACTTTAAGTACCCATCAGATGAAATAAATGATTTTAAATAAAACAAATATTTAGCTCATTAATATTGATATTATAATACTCGAGACAAATTAATCGAAATTGCACTTTAAACTTAATCTACAATATTTTTTTTCGTAACGATCAAAGATACAAGTCTTAATTCTATTTCTTTGAGTGACACACATCCCACTGATGGGACAAATCTTATTCAATCGCTTGCTGCAATCGATTAAGAAAATATTATGAATTAGAAAAATGCTATGAATTCTTCCCCATCAAACTTATTTCTACTTAAAATTAAGTACACATTAATATTATATATTCTACAAGTAACCACTAGATATTAACAAGAGTAAGTAATATAATAATTTATTGCCATTTTTATAACTTTCACTATCTCCTACTCCCACTGTTGGGCTTGGAACTCCTCTACAACGGAAGGAAAATTAACTTACTATACCACGCTGGTCTGAAAGGATTTTCATTTCCAGTTATCCTTCTCTTACAACTATGTTGTCAAGATCTCATTTCCCTCAGTCGGGAACGGTGAATTGCCGACTTCTCGGGCGTCGCACGGATATATATATAACATAACTTATATACTATCACAAAAAAATACATTAAAATTAATACTCTAAATGATTTAGTTCGTCTATGACGTCAGATCTATAATATTGAGCTGTGTGTGTGTATACGAGTACGTATAATAGTAAACCTTACGGATTATCTGTTTAATTATATAAATTAAATATTATTTAATAAAGTTATTGAGTAGGAATCAGCATCAGTGACGTCAGAGTGAGCACACACACAGAGCGGACAACATGCAGACATGGAACCACTAGGCGTGACTTAACAAAATACAACTATATTCTAAATACATATATATCCTATTCCTATGAGGTCTGTATACACACTATATACATGACTAGACATATATACACACATACAATTAGTTACAGTTTACACACAGACACAGCGAGAGTTAACGTTGACACTGTCACACTTGGCGGCAATTAGAACACACACCCGCGGCGAGCCTCGATTTTAAAATCAACATCTTTTTTTTTAAATAGCTCACTTGTAGAGCCAGTCGAACTTCTCGCAACTTCCTTCTATCCCTACTCTGCTTTGCCGCAAAGTTGTTTCGTTCCCTCTGTTTTCTGTACGAGTCATCAGCGATCTCATTCGTCTGTACAGCTCTCCGCATTCTTGGGTTGTTACCCAACAATGTGCCCCCATTTTTTTCAGCCATGGCCTGCATAGCATCGCGTTCGAACGCTTGGTACTCCATATCCTCTGATAACGACTCCGTCTCAAAGAATTCGGCTTCCGATGCAGATGATCCACTAGGCTTTATATAAGGCCAGCTGCCGACGGAATCTGGAGAAATTGTTGGCACAACATAGGATGGTCCCGCTTGGTGTTGATATCTGTAGTACGGGTGAGGATCTGTACGCGAGTGATAGTGGTCCGGCATAACTTGATAATACGGCGGACTCGTCCCGGGAATAGGCGAATTCCTTGTGGACTTCAATGAACTTTTAGTTAAGTCGAGAGGTGTTTCTTGAACGTATGGTGTCCACAGAGCCATTGTAAGTGATGTGCTTGACGTCTCAAGAACGAATGCCAAAATAATTTAGCGACTGTTAAGGGTACAAGGTGGGCGGGGCTTAAAGTATCCACCCCAAATAGTAGAAGGGTTGTACAGGTAGTCGACGTAACGGAACTATTGGTATTATGATAAATAACGCCACTGTCCGTTTGTTCAATCATTTGAAAACTTAATAGATGATACTTATATCATTAACTAATTAATACTTACATGTACCTAAGTAATGATTGTGTTTACAAATACTTAATATAGAAATGTTTGTTGTGATATAATTAATGACGTAGCCCATATTATAATTTGTTAGGTATTTTGGTTTATATATAAATATTATCATTAGGTATATATTTAGGCAACCCCCTAATGACACCCCTCCCGCATATAATAATAATAATATTATGTCTAATTTATTTTCTCTTAACAAGGTTTCCTTAGGTGTAATTTTTATACATATAAATATATATCACAGTTATTATTATTAGTCAACCCCCTTATGGCGTCCCTCCCGCGTAGTGATGGGATACTAATAATACACATTTTGCCATCCTTAAATGCCCTTGACAGTTGTTTAAATCGACTGCCTGGTCACCATCTCAGTGAGCGGCAGCATATTTATTAAGAACGTATCACATGTTACTGCAATCACCAACCCGCTTGTCAAGCGTGATGATTATGGCAATAACTCCAACAAACAATAGCCACATCACGGCTCGTGTCACATCTAGGCCGACGCCCAGCAGTGGACTGCTAATTGCTGTAGTAAAAATCCAAATAATATTTATTGAAAGTTTTTTAATATATTACATATAATTTTATATATAATTGAAATATGTAATTATATATTTTAAAGCACATATTCTTTTTACGGTATATAGGTAGATAAATTAACACCTAAAAGTTATTGAAGTTTAATGTAGTCTCAGCTCACATAATTCCACTGCTGAGCTCGAGCCTCCTCCAAACTAGGAGGGAAATTGACTTACTACACTACGCTGGTCAGACGTATTGATAGAACTTATAGGATTTTGTCTAGAGTTGTGTGTTTCCTTCTCTTGCATAGGTGTTATATACCTACCTACATATTTTATCCCTTATGCGTCTTTAATGATCACACTTGGGTAAAATAAGTGAATTATATTCTTACTCCGTCGCCATACGGAAATATTGATGTTACACATGGAAAAATAAAAAAAACTTTCCGCCCTGAAATTATCTGATTTAATTATTGTTGCTTATTCTTTTACCTATCTACCTTCTAACGTATATTGTGTTGGACAACTTATATGTAGATATTAATTAAGAATTTGAATTTGAATTCAATATGCCTGAGAAGCTGATTAGCTGAATAGGTTAGCTGATTTAGAAACTACGGATCACACAATAATCGCCATATTATTTCATTACTTAATCCACACACGAATTGATTAATAATACTTTCTTCCAGCCATAGTCCAAATTCACAAAACTTTGACATTTCTTTCAAAACGGCCATATATTCTGATCTGTCTTCCTCTTCGTTTTGTTTACGTTGTCAAAATTTATATCGTTCCTCTAAAATGCTGAGTGTGAGTTGTAGTCCATGACCGTTACTAAATATACAAACGGTTTTAAGAGTTCGGTTTATGTGTTGTGCACGGGGTTACTAATGGCTCTTAACTTTCTGCCTCTACGAGTATAACTGTTATTGGCGTTGCCATCTGTAATTCATCGATAATATAACAATATCGTTAACTAATAAATAATTTTCCAAATGTTCAACTAGGTATATGTTATTTGTAACTTCCACCAATCCGACTGTACGTTAAACCCGTTGGCATTATTGCAGTTTGTCGAATTACACTACTAAATATCACATACCTACGCGCAGATTGCAATAACCCTCTGAAGGAATTAGGATCTTCAGATCGGAGAGGATAACATAAATAATGTAATGTACTACAACGGTTAACAGTCATACCTTTTGCGTCTGCGAGACAATTTAACATATACTTAAACCTACCCACACACATAATATATTCAACTTATTCATATACATCACAGGTCCAGGGAGGTTTCATTGTCACTAAATCAGTATCTGATGAATGTATCAGATGACATGTGTTAATTAAATGTAGGTATGCATTAATGACAATTAAACCAGTTCAGGAGTATACTTTTTCGTATAAAAACTAATTTTAAAATTCCGTTAACGTATAAATCACGTAACAAATGTACCTACAAAAAGAAACATAATATCGAATGGAAAATCTACTTTTTTCAGAAGTTAATTAAAAATAACGAAAACAGCTAATTTTAATATTAACCAACATTTTCAACAACGATTTCTAAATTCAATGCAATACCTAAGACATTTAATTTATTATACATATTTAACCAGGATACTGATTATTTTTTTGCTGTTAACAGATATAAAAATTAAATTTTTGTGTCACGCCTTAGATGTTACATAAACTTTAGGTATCGTTAATGAAAACGTGCATAAAGTTTGGCATTATCAGCCTTCACTATAAGTAATAGTGTTATTTACATATGCCGTCTCATTTTATTTAATAATTACAACAACATTGTTTTAGCATTGAAAAACAATATCATTACAGCCGTTAATTAGCTAACGATTCTGTGTCTAAGCTATTATATATATATATATATATATATATATGTATATATATATATATATATATATATATATATATACATGTATATATATATATATACATATATATATATATATATATATATATATATACATATATATATATATATATGTATATATATATGTATATATATAGATATATATAATAGGTATATATATATATATATATATATATATATATATATATATACATATCACTCATTTGCAAAAAAAACGGGCGGTTTTGATTTTCATTCATATTTAAAAAGATACAATACCAAAAAGGTTTCAATCGTTTGTACACGTTACTGGCCGGTTTTAACAATGCTGTGGTATTTAAAAAAGTACGTTCTAAATTCAATTTTTCATTTGATGTTCATTTTTACAGAAAACCCCTTTTTATCCTACATTTTTGGCGCGAAGTTCCAGAAGTTAACATCGACTTTCATAACTTTTATTCAATTTTTATCGATTAATTTCATATCCTTGACTGTCAAAGCTTTATTTAATGCTGTTTGGCTGTATCAAAAATGGTAGATAAAGTGGTAAAAGCTACCAAAATTATCGCGCTGCTTGAAGAGGGTTGCAGCCAATGTTTCGTGGCTAGGAGGCTAAATGTTAGTCGCTCGACAGTCCAAAGGACCTGGCAGCGATATCAGGAGACTGGTTCCGTCGAGAGAAGGCCTGGTTCTGGAAGAAAACCATGTACCCAACCACGGGATGATCGTTTTCTTGTGAGTCGCGCATTGAGAAATCGCAAATCTTCGTATGTGGATCTTAAGAACAACCTCCAAGAAGTAAGAAATGTGCATATTAGTCTATGGACGGTCAGGAGGAGGCTTCTCGCTGCCAATATACGCAGTCACCGCCCGGCCCGCGGCCCCAAATTACTCCGTGAGCACAGAGTTCACAGGCTTAGGCTCGCTAGAAATTGTGAATCATGGACTCAAGACGATTGGAATAGGGTTTTGTTCTCTGATGAAGCCAGGATATCTCTGTTCGGTGAAGATCGACGTCGGCGAGTGCTAAGAAGACAAGGAGAACGCTTTGCAGAGGCATGTTTCGAAGAAATCACACCTTATGGTGGGGGCTCTGTTATGTTTTGGGCAGGAATAAATTCAATGGATCGTACAGAGTTAGTCTTCATTGAAAACGGCTCACTGACTGGGCATCGATACATAACGGAAGTTCTAATTTCTCATGCACAACCCGCATTGGCCGCTCTAGGTGAAGACTCGATTTTTATGGACGACAATGCTCGCGCCCACCGATCCCGCGATGTTAATGCGTATGTGCAAGAGGTCGGCATTCGTCGTTTGGATTGGCCAGCTCGAAGTCCCGACCTCAATCCCATAGAGCATGTCTGGGACGTTCTGAAACGGCGTGTGAGATCAGTACACCCGGCTTCGCAGACCATCAGAGAGCTGAAGAATGTGATTACTGCGGAGTGGGAACGTATTCCGCAAGCAAGTATCCGGGATATACTCGCTAGCATGCCCAGACGAATTCAAGCTGTGATTTTAGCTAGAGGGGGTCACACTCGATACTAAACATTTATCTGCTTTTACTTTATTAAAGAAAAACAAACAAAAAAACTTTTTTATTTTTACTTCATGAGCATATGCACTACTAGCGAATATACACTACTAGCGAGGTTTAGCATTATTTCCCATAAATTGTATCTAAATTTTATGAAATACTGATGAAAACGATTATTTTCTTATTAATTTACCAAATTGTGTGGATAAAACTACCTATAATTATCAAACAAAGAAATATTAACATTTGAAATGGTTCATTGCTTAGGTGCCCGTTTTTTTTGCAAATGAGTGTATATATATATATATATATATATATATATATATATATATATATATATATATATATATATATATATATATATATATATACTTATAAGTGCTTTATTGTTTGTTTAAATAACAACAGTGTGTAAACAAAGAAATATTAACATTTGAAATGGTTCATTGCTTAGGTGCCCGTTTTTTCTGCAAATGAGTGTATATATATATATATATATATATACTTTTGGACGGTAGTATATATATATATATATATATATATATATATATACACTACCGTCCAAAAGTTTGGAAGCAGCAAGGTAAAATCGAATAAAACCAAACTAAGTCATTTAAATTTAAATGTATTGATAAAAAAATAAAGAACAAACAGAAACTAACTTAAACAAAATAAAAAAATAATATACAATGGTAAATTAGATTAAATTTTAGCTTCATCAAAGTGTCTACCTTTCTCCTTTATAATCTTCTCACATATTCTGGGCATTCTATTAATCAATTTTTTAAAATAATCTTTATCTAATTTGTTCCATTCGTTCTCTAATAGCTGCCACAAATGTTCTGAGCTCGTAGGACAACGACTTTTCACCCTCCTGTCAAGTTCATCCCAAACAAGTTCAATGGGAGAAAGATCAGGGGATTGAGATGGCCATTGCATGATGTTTAAAATGTTTTCAGCTTTTTTCTTGTTTAAAAAGTTCTGGCACAATTTAGACGAATGCTTAGGATCATTATCCTGTTGAAAAATGAATCCAGAACCAATGAGACTTAGTCCACTGGGTATGGCAGAATCTTGGAGAATTTTTAAATAGCCTTCCTTGTTTAATTTTCCGGTTATCCTCACAAGATTGCGGGGTTTACTGTTGCCAAAACACCCCCAAACCATGACATTACCACCACCATGTTTGATGGTAGGCACTGTACATGCCTCTGAAGCCCTCTCTTCTTTTGACCGGCGTACAAAGACGTCTATTGGATCCGAAAATCTGAAATTTTGATTCATCACTCCAAAGGACATTTTCCCATTGTTCTATAGTCCAGTTTTTATGCGCTTTTGCCCATTCTAGTCTATTTTTCTTATGTCGATTTGTTAGTTTGGGTTTTTTAGCAGCAACACATCCTCTTAATCCCGCAGACAGTAAGCGTCTTTTAACAGTAGTTGTTGAAATGGGTGTTTCTCGCGTATCATTCAGAGCTGCAGTGATCTGTGGTGCAGTTAAGCGTCGATTCCGTTTAGAAAGCAAATAGCGCTTCGCTGTTCAAGCGTGATTTGCTTGCGTTTTGCCATTTTCAGAAGAAAAAATACGGTCAAAGTAGTAGCCGATATCTTTCGAATACAGACAATGTTAATATCACAACTTTCACGTGCCAATGCTCAAGTGCGACTGAATAAGGTCTAAAAAAGTTAAAACCAGCAAACATTATCAATAAAACTACACCATTGCATAGGATAAAGTAGCCGACGGATTAAGTCATAAAACACGTGTTTCGTCAATATTAAGGAATTCCATAAAACTTGATGAATGTAGGATAATAATCCTTTTGTGTTTGTGTAGACAGTCGTAAAAGGTTGTAAAACTTAAGATTATTGCTAATTTTTACCGCTATTAGTCGGCATTTATTTGTTTTGTTTGAAAACAGGTGTGCTTCCAAACTTTTGGACGGTAGTGTATATATATATATATATATATACTTATAAGTGCTTTATTGTTTGTTTAAATAACAACAGTGTTTACTGTCACCTCTGATACTTACTAATATTTTGAAGTTTACATTTAACAGTCCATTGCTGATCATGCAACCTCATTTATAACGATATAGAATACAACAAATACAATATAAATACAATCCAGATAATACGATTTGACAAAATATTATGTTACGAGATTTACTTCTGTTACAACGATGTTATTTGTCTGCTCAAGTCCCTTAGATTAATCTTATCAGACTTCAAATTACTAAAATTTGGCATTTAAAATGCTTGATTATATATAAAATCTTGTTTCCAGCGAAATTTTTGATGTCACAATTGATACGGAGTCCCACGTATTAAAATCTGTACGTATAATGTGTAAAAACTGACGGGTAGATGGTACACGTCTTCTTGAAAGATGAAAATATAATACGAGCCGGAAATTGAATGTCATACGACAGCTCACGTTTATCAGCCTTGTGGTAAATATTGAGTTAGTGACATTTGATTCTTAATCTATCATCACAAGAATAAGAAATAAGTAGGTAAATAAATAATAAAAATCATGAAGTCATCCGCGATGATGAGTACAGAGTAGGTACGCTGTATTACCGCTTACACTTGCGAAGGAGTCATGAAAATCAACTGAGATATCATCAAAAGAATAAGCAGCAGTGATCTGAGAAACAATTTTACCAAACCGCCTGCCGAGCGTGATCATTATGTCATCATCCAATAGTGGATGTCGACAGGATATTGATTCAATCGATGAAACTTAAAGTTAATTCAACATTATTATTATTTATTCAGCCGACCAAAAACTATACATTCAATATTCATTCCAATTGCGAGGGAAATTCACCTACTATGTCACTATTACGTATTTATTAAGAGTTATACCTACTCTAGCTGTGGTGTTATCTGCTTGTATCCCCTAGTCATGTATTACGACCAGCTGTAGGGAAGAAAGTGGTAATGCATTTTTATTAGTCACACACTAAAAAAATAGCTTCAATGTATTAACTATATGCACATACTTATTATAAAATTTTATTTTTGAATTACTTCTAAGGGGCCGTCCGTTAATCACGTGAGATTTGAAAGGGGGGGGGGAGGGGTGTGACAAAAATCACGAAGTCCTAAACCTTCATAGTGTTATACCTCACACGTATCACCAAATCAGGGTTAAAAAAAGCTAAAAAAAAAAAAGATCACGTGATTAATGGACGTCCCCTAAACTATGATAATTGTCTCGTAGCATAGAGATATATGTGCGTACAAAAGATATCAACGAGCTCGAAGCATTTGTTTTGGTACATACTAAACAGTTTAAAATATTTGTATATTCACTGTAGGTAGTGTTTTTTAAGACTATAATAGGACTATTATAGGTACAAAACAAAAATATATGAAACAACTTCTTTTTACAGCTTTAAATGCTTCCTACTGTTGAGAACTAGCTGCGTATAAGTTCAAAGCTTAGGAAGTGCAGCTCAAAATTTTCTAATTTTAATTATTAACTTTTGTTTAATTTAACTATAAGTTAGAATCTTGATAATCAGACAAAAACATTTGTTACAAAGCATGATTAATCAAGGCAGGCCAAGTTTTAGTTTCAAAGTCTGGTCTTGTCAAATATAGAACTAAAGTATAGAACATTACTGCAAAAGGGAACTATTGATATTTACAAACTTGGTTGTAATTTGATTTATCTATACAGATAAATAATTTTGTATTGTCTGTTTGTAATTTTAAACTTGTAATAATTCAATAAATGTATATGTACATATGATGAAAATGCATGTACTAATCAATTATTGAATCAAAAAATTATAATCCATGCAATTATGAAAAATTCCTATTTAAATAAATACAAACCAAATTTAAGCAAAATTTTTGTGTATGACTAACATTTGCTTCGGTAGCATTATTCAAAAACAGATCTAAATACATAGAATGGTACATAACTGCATTACAGTGCGAGCAAAGCCGCGGCCAAAGCTCTAGTCATAAATACAACCCGCATCACGTACAATAAATATATTTATGACCGCCCATAACAATGTTCGAGGGAGAACGGATTAACTATGAAACTAACTATTGTTTATACTAAATAATAGCTTTTAAGTTGTCAAGTAAAATAATCTGCAATTTATTGTAAGTTCAGGTAAAGGATTTAATATTTCATTTTTCTTAAGAAATGACCAACGGCCCATCCGTTAGTAAGTTGTAAAATTCAAATAAATTGTACGTTGAACGACTTAAAATTAAGGCAATTATTTTGAATTAGAACACGTCTTTAGAGCAAATGGAAGCACTCATCATCTCATCTTATATGAGGCCCACAGCTGGGCTCGAGTCTCCTCCACTATAAGACGGAAATCGACCTTTCGTTTAACTTTTGTTTTATATCGAATTTTCTCCCTTCTATAGATGTTATATGCATATTATATACCTTATTTAGTCATCTTTTAAAAGTTCCAAGTGTGATCACTATCACCTAGGTAATCAATTGTGTTGCCACCGAAGACAAAGATCGGGTACCGGTGGTCCGCTCGCACGGCGAAGAGAGGTGTTTGCAGGGTGGGTCCATGGGGTTGCGCGCCGCCTCTTCTGTCGCCCGGACCGATTTGCCGGGGCGCGACCACATCCATGGTCCACCTTGCGAAAAAAAAAAAGGTAATCAATTGTATTGTTACTACGTCACCAGATGGATATTGATATGTAGTATAAAATATTACGTATGTTTTTCAGTAAGCTGTAAAAATATAATTTGTAAACATAATAATTTTAAAACATATTATATATAGGTACCTACTAAAATAATTATCTGTGTGTATGTGATCAATTGTCACGCAATAACGCGGCAAAATGAATTTTGTTAAAATTTTGCAGGAGTATCTACAGATATTTAGTTTATGCTTATATACAGTTTATAATTATTGCTATATTTACTATAAAAGCTGTAATGGTTAAGATAATAGAGATGTATATTGATGTACTCTTCTGTGTTGTGTTGAAATGTTCAAGTAATCTACGTCAGTTTGATTAATACATATGTTGATATTATATAGATACGTTACGTAACTACGTTGTATATTATGATTATATTTCACACAATAGTTCACAATAACAGTAAATTATCTTTCTATAGTAGCTTTTACACTATTATAGCGGTAAAAGATTTTTATTTCTCTAAAGGAATACAATTCACAAGAGAAATACAAAATAAACTTAATACTAGGAAGTGCACGGAATTAATAACGAACTAAACTTATTGTAATAAATAAATTCAAAAGTTACCCATTTTTGAAAAATTGCATGTGGCGGGTATCTAAATAACATAAAATGACTATGAGATATTACATTATTGTTTGCTATCATTATGCAAGTTGCAATTAATTAACATTTTAATTACTATGAAGATTAAACTTGTGAAAAGTCGCCTAAAATATTTTAATTTATTTTTAAATAACAAAAATGTTGATATCGTTTGGTAATTTATTATATAACTGAACGTTTGTTGTTAATTATAACAAAACAATTCGTTGAAATTTCAATAGGAAAGTAATCTATTTGTTAAACTAATATGAAATAAACCTATTATACAGAATTTATCGCCTTTTAATTTTGTTTTTAATACCATGATCCTTTCTTTTGTAGCGGGATAAGATAACTGTCGTCACCCCTTACTTACCCGTGGAACTTGCAAAAATCTGCTAATGTTTTCCAGGAGAGCAGACAGCAGTTCTTAACTGGGAAATTTATAACAACTCCCTGTTATCGCCAACCCGCCTGGTAAGCCTGGCGCTTACGACACTATCTCCTCATTGAAGTATGAGGGAGGTCTAACTCTACATCCAACAGTGAACGACAAAAGGCTGAATGATGATAATGAGTTTAAACATTCAATAATGTTTTGGTTGGATATATACCTCTGCAAAAATTATGACATAGGCATTGGAGCTTCATACGTCTGAGACCAGGTCAATGCTCAAAAGTATTTAAAATATCGAAATTGTGAAAACAAAATAAACCCAATAGGCATCATCATCACAGCCCATAAATGTCCCACTGTTGGGCTCGGGCCTCCTCCGTAATGGGAGGGAAATTAACCTACTATACCGCGCTGGTCAGACGTGTTGGTATAGGGTTTTGTTTCGAGTTTTCCTTCTCTCGCATAGATGTTATATGCGTTTTATATCCCTTATTCGTCTCGTACGATCACCGTCGGGTAACATATCTTACCCGACGGTGAAAGGCTGGTGAATAGTATTCTTACTCCGTCACCACACGGCAATCAATAGGCATATTCCATAAAAATTAGTATCATTTTACATGTATGTATATAACATTTTTGCAGTAGCCAGCAGATTTATAAAGTTCTAATTAAACCGCTCCAATATCTTACTAGTAATTCTAGATACCTAAATCAAAAGTTGTACGAAGTACGAAGTAGGTTTTGTAAGCATAGCCCATCCTTGCTGAACGTCTCGACGTTCTGCGTGGTTTATATTATTCTCAATACTTACCTTTGAGAGTAACAATTTTTTGTGGGAGGCCATAGAGTGAAGACTACAAAACAAATATATATTTGGCAGTCACGCCATATTAACTAGTGCAAGTCACTCACAATATTCGCAGAAGTAACGCGACCATCACAATATGCAAATTGAATAATCCGTATTGTTAGAACGAACCCTTTTACCTAGCCAGAGACAATAGGCTTGCGAATTGTTTAAATAACTTTCTTTGGAACAGTAAGACCGTTACTTATTCATACCATATTTTCAAAGAAACGAATACTTTGTTTTTGTCTATGATTAACAATTACTGCCTATTTTACACTTTATTGGTGCAATATGCTAAAGAGTTGCAACCGGCTCTTTTATATCATATTTGTATTGGTTTATTGTTCTTAGGTAGGTAAAGTATAATTGCTGTACGGTAACGGCTACGATTACTACCAACCACTACTTTGCTTGTGGATGTCGCAAAAGACTACTAAGAACTTTGTATCTACCAGAGCTGACACCGCCTGATGCAGTTTGGTCAACAATTACATTCCCAAGGAACGTTAACAACATCCGGCCGGTCATGAAACTATTGTCAATAATTTTGCAAGATGGAAGAGGAGTAGATATTGCGTCGACCACAAGTAATTGCGATAAGAACAGGATAATGATGTAGGTAAAATATAAAAACATATTTACATTTTATATATAGATCTATCTAACAAATGTCCTCTTAATGTGATGCCATGACATTTTTTTATAGAACTCTTGACTTTCTTCTAGTCTAGAGTGCTACGCTTGATGATGTCACATTCGGAAGACGGAACTTTTGAGGACATCAAACTTATTCAAGGTTATGTATGTACCTACTTAGTAAGTACCATAATTTTTCTCTAAAAAGATAATATGCAATTTTCGATTTTGAGATTATAGTTTCGAATATTAAGTATGTTGGACATTGAAAAAGACGAATGAGAAAAGAATGCATGCTACTGCGATGTGTGTTTAGATGGATGTGTGGAGTGACAAGATTAGATAAGATACGAAGTGAAATGAGTATATTAGGGAAATCAATCTGAAAGTAGTACCAGTGATAGAGAAGATTAGGAGCGCGAGATAGTCTCGTTATGTACAATTAGACATGTGTAAGTAATGCGAGTGATGTATCACACGTAATATTACCCGACCGTGTACTGACCACATTACGCGGCTAAACATCACACATCACATTAAACATGACGTGTTACTGGCGCCCATAGACCTTTGCAATGCCAAAGGTACAGAAGGGGCCTACCAATGAAAACCCACTCAAAACGTTAGACTGCGGGCTCTCTCGTACATCTAACGATGCGCACAGCACATTGCCACACGTCCACAGCTCAGACGTCAATCTTTTGAGAGAGTGGTACTACCCCGGACGGACCGGCGCGCAGCTGTAGACAGAGAACTGTCAACAGCGTAGTCCTACCACTAATAAATCATGACATCACATCTACAGTAATCATTCATCATTTCACCCTATCGCCGTCCACTGTTGGACGTAGACCTCCTTCATGTTACACCACAGAGTGCGGTCCTGTGCCGCTTGCATCCAACGACGCCCAGCAATCTTCACCAGTTCGTCTGTCTATCTAGTTTCGCCCTACACTGCGTCGTCCGGTACGTGGTCGCCACTCTAGAACCTTTCTTCCCCAACGGTTATCGGTTCTTCGAGCGATGTGGCCTGCCCATTGCCACTTCAGCGTGCTACTTCTTCTTTCTATGTCGGTTACAGCCGTTCTTCTGCTGATTGCCCTATTTGCGATTCAATCTCGCAGAGTAATCCCGGGCATAGCCCGCTCCATAGCACGCTGAGCGACTTTGAGCTTAGTTATGACATTTAGGGATCGTTTCCCTTAACCATTAACAAAATTAAATTTAAAAAATAGTTTTGAAACGTATAATACTCGCATGAATATTGGAAATATATAACTACGTATTCTCAAAATTATTGCAAAAACAGTTATAAAGTTTATGTAGGCTCGTCGATATAGTCGACGCGTGTCCAACGATAACACAATCCTTTCAAATATCAACACTGTTGATTCAGCCGTACACCCGACACGACACGCGAATGTGTTTTTACAATGAGATTCACGTGTGAATGTTATACTATTAATGACTAACCAACCGATCATATTTCACATTGCCTTTATTATTTCCTGTCGTATTGCGATCTGTTTCTCTAAATAAATTTTGATAGATTCGTAGCCAATTTAGAAATAATCTATCTACCCTAATAATGCCTGTGGGCGCATTGCCCACAGGCATTATTTTAGGATATTAGGTTCTTTTTAAAATCATCATTATCATCTTGATCTTATCACAATTACTTGTGGTCGACACAATATGTACTCCACTTATATCGTGCATATTACAAAGATTTTGGCAATAGTTTTATGATTGTCTGTCTGACCTCAATCTTGGGAATGTAATTGTTGACCAGGCGGCATCAGGTGGCGTTATCCTAGGTCTACGTTAAGTTCTTAGTCGTTTGTACCGACTTTTACGAATAATTGAGCGGGTTGTGCTCGGGATTTCTCTGTGAGATAGAATCCAAAATACGAAAATCCGCAAAAGCACGGGCTCTATTATTAGGTCACTGCATAACTTTGTACACATGTATATCGCGTGACAATGCAATAATATGGTACCATGAAGCTGATCTGATGATAAAGCCGGAAGGTGGCCATAGGTAGTACTCCTATACTAGACACGATAGACCCGTCGTGTTTGGGCTCGTTTTACTTGTCTTGGCTAGCACTCTGCTGCTAGATGATATCCAGGATCTCAAAAGCTTGTATTTAAAAAGTAATGTAAGTAGGTATGTAATATATTTCTACGAATGAAATCTTGCAATTTAATTTCCCGGTTTCCCATTGGGCTAAAATTTTGCAAGAATATTATATATATATCGTGCGGTACAATAATTGTACCATGGAGCTGACCTGATGATAAAGTCGGAAGGTGGCCATAGCAACTCCTGTACTAAACAAGATAGACCTGTCGTGTTTGGGCTCGTTACACTTGTTTTGGCTAGCACTCTGCTTAAAGGACTTACAGAGAATAAGAATGCGAGATTTAAAAAAATAAGATGCTGAACAGAAAAGCTGTTATTTTGAATAACGGCTTTTCTGCGTGAAATTTTGGTTTACCTATTGAGGTTTTTGGAATCCTCGATTATAATATTGAGGATGAATTGTTCAAGTCTATAGGAACTTATGTTAGGTATTCTTTGACTTGTGTAATTTGGTGAGATAGCCATCAATAGATATGATTTGCAACCTATCTAGGAGAAGAATAACTCAAAAATCAAACCCGGAACTGTGATTCATACGGCACAAGTAAGCTTCAAGTTGAAATAAGTGACGCATTTCTCTAAACACTCAAATCAAGGTGAGTACGTGCTGAGGAGTGAGTGGCATCAGCGTGTAATGTGATGTCGAGAAGGTACCGCCTCAGGGCACCAGGACGAACCCTGTTCTTTATTAGCTCCCCTTCCCTTCTAAAAGAAGCTCTGGGAGGGTCGACGAATATTTCTTTGGTGTTGGTGAGCAATACATGGGAAAAAAAGAAACATCAACATAAAGGAAAAGAAGGTTGGAGAAAAAGAAATTAAAACAGCAAGAAAACGTTGCCACCGAAAGCAATGACGCGAAACGCCAACGAATCAGCAGAAGGCATGATCAGGAGAATAACGAAACACACGCACACAAAATTGAAACTTGATAAGGTTAAGCAACGCATGCAAGTGTTAAGAGCAGTGGAATCACAAGAAGAATATCACGCATGAGGCCATGTCTCTCAAGTTAAAATATCGTTATAATTAATGCGAGTACCTAAATGACGCGACTAGCTTTTATAATATATAAATTGTGTAATGACAAGACATAGAAGTTGGACGTTATTACTCAGTATCTCATAGTCTTGACTGTAGTAATAAAGTGCAATTTATCTAAAAATAATATCGTTGGGAAGTACATAGAACAGTTTTATTCGTGCCACAAGAACTTCTGTCTGGTAGTGACGTTATAAGTTGATAGTAGAAGTTTTCAAGTTAAAGTTATTTTTTCTTTTTAGTGCATTTAAATTAAAGCATTTTTTTTAAACAATATTTTTAGTTTTAATTTATTTCCCAATGTCTCGAGCACTTAACAGCGTTTATGGTCACGGGAGGACTAACATCTGGAAGTTAAAAATTACATACAAACGCGATAGAATCCGTAAAAATAGTTTTATTTAAAATACATAAAATTTAATAATAAATAAATAAACTGTGGGTAAATAAGTGATTGCCATTAACGAGCAGACATCGTCAACATAATTATCTATTTTAAAGATCAACTACAGATTTATTTCTTTTTACAATAACATATTTATTAATATTCTGAAGCAATTATATCTTCATAGACATTTGTCAGTAATTTCCTGTTAGCTCAACTATTATCCGGGGACCATGAATAATGTAATGAAAGATGTAATCATTTACGTGGACTGCGTTTTGTGTATAGCGGTGTATTGATGTGTTAGTAATATGACAACTGTCGTGCTTCGGACGTGGCGGGACGACGCGCGACGTTTTGTAGCAAGTATGTATTGTACGACTTAATATCAACGAATTGTTGAGTGGTAACACTATAAGTAATGTCACGGTAGTCAGTATTTAACTCTTAATTATTCTACAATTCTAGTTCTACATTAAAAAAAACACTAAGGAAAATAATCCTTGTATTGCGGGGGACTTTACAAACATGCAATTAACGCAGACAAATTACATCCAAACTCAGAACAACACTTTGTGGATCGCACAAAGTGTTTTCCTGCGTTGGAATCGAACCCACGGCACTGGCACGGAAGGTCTTAGAGGCTAAGGTATTTTTAATGCATTATTTTTTATTTATTATTTAAACTGAATGCATAATATCTCAAGAATATTGTGTCAAAATTTCAAGTCGATTGGAGAAAAATTAACGAAGTTATTATAACTATTTTTATACCTCTCGGATTTTATGCTTACCCGACCCGAGCAGAGCAGGAAGCTGAAAAACAAAATAAAGAAGGCAGTATTCGTCGTGGAGAGTAGCAAAAAGATGGTTTAGACATCATGGATGATAGCAACGTCCTTTTATGGACCTGGCATTGATGATTGAGTTTTGAGGTAGCCGATAAAATTAGCTTATAGATGTTTCATTAATTTTTAGTGTTCAAAACTTAAAAGCGTTTTTCTCACAACTCGCGTTTTCAAAGTCGGTGCCCCTCATAACCACAAAACTTCTGCACCGATCCTTTTGAAATTTTGAACACTATTTCTGTACATAATTTACGATGTAACACTGGAGATTTTTTAAAATTTGGTAATAATTTTCATTTTGTGTCGAAAAAAAAAAATCGTGTTTTTCACCTTCAGTGTTGTAAAAATGTGAAAGATTGAAATTTCAAAAAACCCTCTCAGCTTTTCCTGGGGAATACTATAATCTAACGAAAAAAACTTAGATTTTTTTGATGTATACCATATATATACTATGCCCATGCAGCGTGGTATACAGTCTTTGCTCCCACCAGATCGTCCGCGGCCCCTCGTATTGTCACTGCTGTCGTCGCTGGTCGCCCGGAGCTGGACCTCCCCAGGAGCCAGGGGGGGTCTCATCCAGCTCGGGCTAACCGCCAACCACCGATGGCTCGTAAGTCACCAAAAAGGAACCAGTCAGGGAGCCCACTCACCCCGAAACTGTTTCCCGCGCCCCATACGGTGCGCTGTGAAGACTTGAGCGTGGTAAGTAAATAAATTTATCTCCCATCATGGACAAAGTAGTAAATGCAACGAGCAACGATGACCGCCATAAACACCAGAATCATTAAAATAATACAGCCGTCATTTTGTATAAAATATTTATTGTTATTTTTTTTTGTAATTTACAATTGATATAGTATTTGGTCATTCATCATATATCGTGTATACAGTGACCGGCGCAGTGAGCTCGCGTCATGTAGCGACGCGACCCGGTCTGCCATCAACTGCGCAACGCGCACAACCGCTCGGCGCCCTCCGCCGATAACTTCGAAGCATTCAACAACACCGACAACTCCTCTTCACCTGACAACCATAAAATACATTCATCTTAAACTATATACATACTTCTCAATATTGGTCTTGAGCCTCTTGCTGAATGGAAGACCATTCTGAGAGGAAAATGTATATCAACTGCAACGGCAGAATAATACAATTGTCCCAACTCTTACCTTTTTTTTCTATTTAAAAGGACAACACCCTGCAATAACAAACTAATCTTTTTATTGGCGGGGACTTTATAAACATACAATTTATAAAATAAAAATTACACACACTTTGTGGATCGCACAAAGTATTATTGCACGCGGGAATCGTACCCCGACACTGGAACGGTGGGACGGTACGTTAACCACTAGTCATTTGTGCAGTCAATACACAATCACCCGTGGGCGTTGTAAAAATCGACTAAGAGTAGACAGCGTGATAACTCTTAACTATAAACTGCTCTGAAGTCTATGACCTGATCGTAAAGGAATATCTTGTATTGTTTCTCGGTATTCCCATTCAGGGCAAAGACTTTTGATGTAAGAAAGTGAACATATTACATCAAATTATTTTGCTTCTGATAGCACGTTTAATGTACGGAGAGGAGAAATTAGGCGGATTATGGGACCTCACGCCGCACGCCAATTGACCATAGTTAGGCGTGATGAAGCCGCACCATGGCTGACTCAAATATAAAAGGTATTTATAATCCAATACTGATCTTTCTGTGTAGTATGGAATAAGAATACAATTCATTACCCCTTGACCTTGAGTGTCGTAAAAGTCGACTAAGGGATGTAATATGCGCATAACATCTATATAAGAGAAGGTAAACTCGAAATAAAAATATATACCAACCTGTCTGACCAGCATGGAGTAGTAGGTCAATTGCCCTCCCGTTTTGAAGGTCATCATTATCATTCTCTTACTCTTATCCTAATTACTTGGAGTTAATACTAAATGTACTCTTCTTCCATAGTACATATTGTAAAGGTTATTGACAATAGTTTTATGACTGGCCGCCTGCCAGACGTCAATGTCCTTGGCAATGTAATTATTAACCATAAGGCATCAGATGGAGTTGGCCCAGGTCGTTATAAAGTTCTTAGTCATCTTTGACATCCTCGAGCAAAGTAAGGGTTGGTAGTATTCGAAGCAATACACAGCTTTTATAGGTCTAAACTGAAATGATAATTTATAATCTTTTTCGTCCCAAAAAGTCGTTGCGTATGTAAAATTTATAGAATAGAACCAACTTACCCATCACCTCCCTTAATCCTCCTCTAGACAGATCATGGTACACCAGGAAACTGGCCAACATCTTCTTAACTTCATCATCACAACTAGTAATCTTCCTGCTGCTGGGCAAACCGAGATATCTCCTTAGATACGGTGTTAACTTCACTTGCCACGTATCAAAAATGTTCGACATCCTCTGTTTTATTGCTAACGTGAACTCATTAGATATCAGCGGTTCACTTTGTACGTCTTGTCCGTCTATTTTCATTTCATTCATAACTTTTTTATTGTGATTATCAATTTGTGATAAAAGTAACTTTATCTGCCATATGTTGTATGTGGATGGATCTAATTTCGTTGATTTTATTATCTGTAAAAAAATATTAGTTTTAGATGAGGGCATTTTTTATATTCCGATAAATTTTCGTACAGTTAAGAATACGGATATTAGAATACCACTGGAATTAATTAGAATATCATATGTACTAGTTTTGGATATCATATTATTTCAGATCGGCCGATAATTTTGATTTCGAATATCGACGACGTAAAACAGCGATTAAGTATGACCGAGGGTATTGGTGTAAAGATGCGAAAAGGAATGCTCCGATGGTTCGGACATGTGGAAAGAATGCCGAACGAACGTCTGGTTAAGAAGATATACAATGCGAAAGTGGAAGGATGAAGGTACCGGGGGAGACCGAGACTAACCTACCTAGACCAGATTGGTCACGTACTGAAGGAAGGTGGAGTCAAGAGTCTCCGAAACCGGCGAGCGTGTATGAAGAGAATTATGAATGTTGAGGAAGCGAGTGAAGTATGCAAGGATAGAGTTCTCTGGCACTCTGTTCTCTCTGCCTACCCTGTGTTGGCAACTCCTACAAATATACATTATATTTTTTATAACTGTCAACTCTCGCTCTCTTCTGCGTGGCATTTGAACCGTATGTACGCTAATGTACTTTTTCCTGTGCAAATTAAATAAATACAAGTTGTGGCAGTGCAAACATTGGCGTTATTATTTTACATCATCAACGACCTAGCCTACAGTCCACTGGGATAAATAGTACATCTTTACACCCTGCAAGGGATATGGCGTAATGATATGTATGTATGTATGTATATATAAATATAAAGTTGTCGTCTGATCAGCGTGGTATACTACCCACTCATTTTGGAGGAGGTTCGAGTCCACAGGTGGGACATGACACTGATAACATGAATAATGATATAATGAATAAAAAGTTGTTCAGATCGAATAGATCTGCATCATGATAGTCCCGAGTGTATTTCTCTATGTACTCACTAACAACGTAGGTAGCAGTTAAGTATGCCCGCCGTCAAATATACCCATTTGCGGGTTTGTATTTGTTACACTTAATTTTATTTGACTTTTTCCTATGTGTTCGATATATATATGATGTTATGTAACTAAATAATGTATTTTACTTTTGATTTGGATTAAAATTTTAATATTAACTTTAATTTAATTTTAATTCTGTATATTTATTGATTTATAAATACCCGATTACGAAACGAAAAATGATGTCACAAGCGGGGTTCGAACCCGCACCTATTGGGAATCCGGCCCAACCGTGCTGCCACTTACACCATCGTGAACTATTTTAGGACATGCAAATTTCGATTCATATTATATCTTACGTCTTGGTCACGGTTGGGCCGGATTCCCAATAGGTGCGGGTTCGAACCCCGCTTGTGACATCATTTTTCGTTTCGTAATCGGGTATTTATAAATAATTAAGCATATTAAATGCTAAAAATTTCAGTAATTTGAATATTTATTGATGTTAATTGTTATTATGCCATGTTTAATAAGTTTGTTTTTTGGCATTTATGTGTATGAAATGGTATATAAAATGTATCTTAAGCAATATTATAATTATATTAACCGCGACCAGTGTGCATGCTGCGTTAATGTTTAACTAATTGGTACACTTACGAACGCGTATATTATAATTATAATTGTAAGGTGTAACTCACATGTTGATTAACCTAAAGTAAAATAAATAAATAATTAGTAACCAAATAACAAATTGATTTTGTTTCTATATTATCTTTTAGTAGATACAACAACGCATCTCTGACTCCACTTCTATCCGATATTATTGGAAACTTTTATATCGGCTTCAGCTACGGTTTCGGATTTATCTTCCATCTTTGGACCTTTAATGTTTTTTTTTAATTTTGTCAATTAAATTTAATTTTGTTAATTATTGAATATAGAATGGGCACTGAAAAAGAGATAACGTCTAACCGCCACGCTTGACAAGCGGTTCGGCGATCGCAGTTGGTGTAATATATTTAACTAAATTTCTGTTGGCGATCCCTCAGCCAATCTTTACAATCTTAATTCGATTTTTAAAAATGGACTGAGAGAAAATAAGTGTATATAGTAATATTATTATTTTAAAGATAATACTCAGTGTTATCATGTGCTAAGGAACAAATCCTTGAACTTTGAAATATATAATATTCATCAGCATTATGTGTCAGCTCACACAGGTCCCCACTGCTAGACTGGAGGGTTCTCGACCTTACAAGTGAACTTCTATAGCACGTTAATCGGACAAGCCATTACAGGTTATATTTCGAGATTGTCCTATCTTACATATAGCTGTTATTTGCATATTTTATCCCTCAGTCGTCTTTTACGACGCCCGCGAGTAACATAGGGGGTGATGAATTATATTTTTACTCCGTCATCACACGGAAAGATAGAATAACATACAATTAATGGTGACACAAACACCCAGACTGACAATAATTATGCGTGGATCGCACAGAGAACCCAGTCCCAGATCGAACCCATACTACATCTTATACAATCACAGGGGTATATACACACACGTTGTATTACCAATACTGTTTCATATGGTGACATGCAAGAATACGAGTCATCATCCCTTGCTTGGCACGTAGCCGTTGTAAAGACGACTAAATGATATAATATCTACGCATGAGAAGGTAAACTAGAAATAAAACTGTAACTCGTCTGATCTGGCATCATCATCATTCATTTCAGCCTTTCACCATTGGCGGACGTAGGTCTCTTAAAGCGAGGCCATAGCACCGTAATCGCCACGCTTGACAGGTGATTCGGCGCAGTGAGGTGTTGCACGTTACTCACGATACAAGGTGTTGTCCATTTTCTGATTAATTAAAATTAGTTTTAAAAAATAATGTAAAATTGACAATATGCAAGTCCCCCTATGAGGCTTATGCACAATAAATGATTTGATTTCTAAGTGAAACCCTTACCCTTACTTATAAGAAATACGGAATGGCATCACTACAGGGTTAAACTCACCGCCTAGGTCAACTTAGTATACATTTTTTTTTATGTCAGGCTATGATATAGTCGCACCCCGCCCAATTCGTCCGAGGCGAAGGGTCGGCGTCCGATCCCATAGCCTGTCGTATATTTAGTGTTTGTCATCAGTGACTTGTCCAGCGGTTTACTTTTTCGGAAACCAACAGTGGGCGGTATATAAATTTAAAATATGTATAATCGACAAACCTTTAAAAACGTAGTCCAAATAGGTAACGCACACAACATATCTTTGACGACACATTCATAAGTGACCATGCCCAGTGTCTGCATGTACTCCTTCTCTTCTTTACTGTATTGTCTACACGAGCACACTCTATTCACTACGACATCTTTCACAGATTTCCTCTTCTTATATTCTATTAAACAATCGGCACAAACGTTTGTACCAATATCTTTGATCAAATATTGTTTGACAAAGTTTCGTATTTTGTCATCGTTTGTGAATAGTTCGATGTTATCTGCGGATGTTGACCAAATGTTGGCTTTGTCTAGTGTTAATGTTTGTGCCAATATTGTTAGGAACCCTTGTGGATCGTCCAAGTAGGAGAGGCAACCGGCCCGTTGTTTTATATCAATGCACCACGAATATTCTAGGAACAACCTGAAACACAAAGAAAGAAACAACTTTTATTTTGTAGACCAGCGAAAGAAATAAATATTTGCTAAACCACCTGAGTCAAATATGCGCGAGGCCAAAATATGGTGCCCGTTTCAGCTTAAGGTGCAGTAGATACGATACTTCAGCGCTGATATTCAAATAAAGTTTATAAAATCCGATTACGAAATGAAAAGTGATGTCGCAAGCGGGATTCGAACCCGCGCCTATTGGGATTCCGGCCCAATCGTGCTGCCACTACACCACCGCGACTAATTGTAGGACATGCAAATTTCACTTCGTATTATATTTACGTCTTAAGGTGACGGTATGCTATCTACCCGACAATGTTTACACATTGTTATAGGCTTAATACTTCAAACTTTACAGTTAGAATTGTATTAAACGATGACACAACCTTGTTATTTAAATTGGAACGATTGGGCCGGAATCCCAATAGGCGCGGGTTCGAATCCCGCTTGCGACATCATTTTTCATTTCGTAATCGGATTTTATAAATAATTAAGCATATTAAATGCTAATTTTCAGTAATTCAAATAAAGTTTTTTAAATTTACTCCAAAACGACTAGATCGATTTTGATATTGTTTTGAAAATGTTCGGCTTAACCTAGTGTATTGCGTGTTTGATAACTATCGGATGAATAAGAAAAGCAGTTTTTTTTATTTAATTATATCAATGGCGGGTGTGCTGTTGATTAATAAATTGTTTGGTTAAAGGAATCAAACTAGACGTTACTAAAATCAATTTATTCTCCTACACTTATTGCAATTACTTGTGATCAACGCAATATATACTCGTATATATTGCAAAAGTTTTATGACCGGCCGTCTGCCTGACGTCAAACCTGCTTGGGAATGTAATTGTTGACTAGGCGGCATCAGGTGGTGTTGGTCCAGATCGATATAACGCTCTTAGTCGTCTTATACAACATCCACGAGCAAAGTAAGGGTTGGTCATCATCCTTAGCCGCTACCACACACCATCATCATCATCATCATCATCATTTCAGCCTATTGCCGTCCACTGCTGAACGTAGGCCTCCCTCATTTTACGCCACAGAGTGCGGTCCAGTGCCGCCTGTATCCAACGACGCCCAGCAACCTTCACTAGGTCGTCTGTCCACCTAGTGGGGGGGCGTCCCACACTGCGTCGTCCGGTACGTGGTCGCCACTCTAGAACCTTTCTTCCCCAGCGGTTGTCGGTTCTTCGAGCGATGTGGCCTGCCCATTGCCACTTCAGCGTGCCAATTCTTCGTGCTATGTCGGTTACACCCGTTCGTCTGCGGATTTCCGTATTTCGGATTCTATCTCGCAGAGAAATCCCGAGCATAGCCCGCTCCATAGCACGCTGAGCGACTTTGAGCCTGGTTATGAGGCCTACATTTAGGGACCACGTTTCCGTGCCGTAAGTCATCACTGGTAACACACACTGGTCATAGACCTGTGTTTTCAAACACTGAGGTATGTTGGATGAGAAGATCTTCTTAAGTTTCCCGAACGCTGCCCAACCGAGTTGGATTCGTCGGCTGACCTCTTTCTCGAAATTGGATCTACCTAACTGGACTGTTTGTCCAAGGTAAACATAATGATCGACAATTTCGAGAATCGCATTGCCAACTAGGACCGGTACAGGAATGACATGGGCATTTGACATGACTTTCGTCTTGTCCATGTTCATTCGTAAACCCACTAGTTGGGATACCCTGCTGAGATCGTTGAGCATGGTGCCCAGGTCCTCCATGGATTCTGCCATGACGACAATATCGTCTGCGAATCCTAGGTGAGTGATGTATTCGCCATTTATGTTGATGCCGAGTCCGGTCCAGTCTAAAAGCTTGAAGACATCTTCCAGTGCAGTGGTGGACAGTTTCGGAGAGATGACGTCTCCCTGTCTCACGCTTTTCTGCAACTGGATCGGTTTCGTACTCTTATCCCGAATACGGACTGACATTGTGGCGTTCCTATACAAACACTTCAGCACTTCGATATAACGATGGTCGATTTGGCACCGCTGAAGCCACACCTCTGCCACACACCATTTTACTAAAATTAATTAAACGCATCTTTTTACATGCTAACAACACAATACTTACAGGCGATGGTAACTACTATACATGATGCTTTTGAAAGAAAAGGTATGAAAGTAAATGAAAGTAAGACGAAAGTAATGGTCTTTGAAAAGGATAAATGTATGACGGAATGTAATATTTTTATAAATGGTGAGGGATTGGAACAGGTGAAAGAATTTGTATACTTGGGTGTACTGTTTACTAGTGATGGTAAAAATGATGAAGATGAGTAAATGCTGGTAATAAAGTGAATGGGGCACTGTACGCTTTTATGAAGAGTAGGAATGTGTCTAAAAAGGCACGCCTAGCTGTACATAAGGGAGTATTAGTGCCCACTCTCATGTATGGCAGTGAAAGTTGGATTTGGCAGGGAAGACATGAAAGTAGAATAAATGCTGTAGAGATGACTTCGTAGTATGTGTGATGTGAGCCTGAATGATAAAATTAGGAATAGTGTTATAAGAGAGCTCTGTGGTGTGAATGAAGATGTAGCGACAAAAATAAAAAAGGGTGTGCTGAGGTGGTTTGGCCACGTGGAAAGAATGAGTGAAAAAAGGTTGACTAAAGTATACAAAGCGAGTGTGAGTGGGACGATTACAAGGGGAAGACCACGTCGTACTTTTCTGGATCAAATTGAAGATGTGTTAGCGAAAGGTCAGATTAAGAGTACGCGTAACCTTAGAGCATGCATGAAGACTGTGATGAGTGTGAATGAAGCGATGGAGGTATGTCAGGATCGTGGTTTGTGGCAATCCGTAGTCTCTGCCTTCTCCTCTGGAAAAGTGGCGTGAGGCTATGTATGTAACAATATAATACTATATACAATTAGCCACGCCAAGTGGGCAGAAACTATAAGTATTATATATATGACTTACTGGAGTTGATCCCAGTTTCGATCCCTCTGGAAGGTGATGGGCCAGTACCTGGGATCGTTTATTTTAACCTCCCTTAGCGTATTCAACTCCGGTATTATACACGGTGCTTTCATCTCTTTTACTCTGCCTTCGAGGTCAATTACCTACAAAACATGAAAAATTAACTCTACTATTATTTTTTTGGTAGACTTGGAATTAGAACTACCGGCCGAGTGAGGAGTAATTACATGCTTTGGACGAAGACTATGCAACATGAAACTCACATTGATACGTATTTGTATAGTAGGGATATTATGGAGTGGTAGCCCCACACTGTTGACAGTTTTCTGTCCAGGGCCGGTCCCATCCGGGGTAGTAACACAATTTTTAAAGTAGTAAGATAACAATTCAACGCCGCTCTTTCCCATGATGGCCGTCGTAAAAAACGACTAAGGAATATGATATACAAATAAGATTACTACTGGAGAAGAAAAACTCTAAATAAAACCTTACACCGACACGTCTCACCAGTGTGGTATTTTAAATCAATTTCCCCAGTATTATGTTAGAGGCTCGAGCCCTGCAGGGGGACGTATAAGCTATGATGACAAGGGTATCAAAACACTAAGCTCAAAGCATACCTGTATATGGGCGTAACACAACTTCTCCGTGTTCAAATCTCTAGGCAGTATCAACCTGGCTTCCACAGCTAATACATATAGATGTCTGAAGGCTTGCAAATGATATCTGTAAAATTTTATTTACTTTTTCAAATGAACTGAGAATTAACTTTTACAAGTATGATGTCGAACTATGATTATAAAATGTCACCGTTCCATAGCATGTAACCATTTATACTATGACTAAAAGTCTTAAACATATAGCCTGTTAAAAATAAGAGTGACATTTCTCGAGAAAATGTTTAAAAATGATACATTTTGATTTCAATGTTAAACCACCATTTTGATTGTTAGAAAAAAAAATCTTTAAACGTGTACTTGTTGTTTCGTTTTTTTTCATTAATGTCACTCTTGTATTTAACCGACGATATATAAATAGTAGTATTGCTTGCACAGATAGTGACCTATTATGCTAAATGTCATAGGTTCGCTTCCCACTTCGGACAATAATCTATGCGATTCACAAATTGTTTCCCTAAGTCTAAGTTTAATTTGTGTCCGCAAATTGCATATTTGTAATGTCCCCCGCAATGCAAGGATTATTATTTATAGATTAAATATTGTTCTGCTTGGGAATCGAACCCAAGACACTAGTATTGCATTACGTCATCTTTGCAAACATAAAACCATTGTATTCGCTATTTTCATATATTTATTTACCTGTTATCTTCGCTGTGAGTGGGGAATTTAGGGAAGAATGCAGCGAGCAGGGCGGCCACAGCTAACGGGGATGTGCTCAGGGTTGCTCTACCTCCACCCAGGAACAGCAGGCCGATAGTGTTGTGGACAGCCATCTACCAATACATTAGTCGGGGGTGAGTGTTCATACACATTTCTGTCAGCCTTCACTCTATAGCTTGTTACCATACCGTACAATTGTATATACACTTTTTATTTAGACATGTAAAATGGTGATCTTATAAAAACTTGAATATACACACACACACACAATTTCGGTAATTTGAATAACAAGGTTGTGTCATCGTTTAATACAATTCTAACTGGAAAGTTAGAGTATTAAACTGTACAATGTGTAGGCGTGGGTTCAAGTCCCACATGTGACAATCATTTTTAGCTCGTAATCAAGTTTTTATAAATAGCTTAGTACGTTAAATGCTAAATTTCAGTAATGTGGTGATTTTATTAAAAACAAACCTACTAATACTATAAATGTGAGAGATTGTGAAGATACTTTTGTTGTGATTTACTAATGAAAATATATCTTTATCAAAATAAAAAACAGCCTATAATAATCAAGGATAATGTAGCTTACTAATAGTGAAACAATTTTCGAAATATAATTAGTAGTTTCAGAGTTTACCTCTTATATATAAACTTACAAACATTAGCTATCTATATTTTTTTATTTATTTATTTGAAAGACACCACCCAGCACTAAGGAAATAATCATTATATTGTGGAGGACTTTGCTTTGACTTTGCAATTAACGCAGACAAATTACACCGAGACTCAGAACAACACTGTTGATTGCACAAAGTATTGTACTGTGTGGGAATCGAATCCACGGCACTGGCACCGAAGGTCGGTATCTTAACCACTACGCCATCGGTGCAGTCAAATATAATATTAGTATAAAACTATAATATTAGTGCTCTGATGATTCCGACATGTGGAAAGAATGCCGAACGAACGTCTGGTTAAGAAGATATACAATGCAAAAGTGGAAGGATGAAGGTACCGAGGGAGACCGAGACTAACCTACCTAGACCAGATTGGTCACGTACTGAAGGAAGGTGGAGTCAAGAGTCTCCGAAACCGGCGAGCGTGTATGAAGAGAATTATGAATGTTGAGGAAGCGAGTGAAGTATGCAAGGATAGAGTTCTCTGGCACTCTGTTCTCTCTGCCTACTCTGCAAGGGATATGGCGTGATGATATGTATGTATGTACGTATAATATTAGTATAAAAGTATAAATAGTATAAATTCCATAACACAATGCACAGATGGCGTAGTAGTTAAGATACCGACCTACCGTACCAAGGGTCACAGGTTCGATTCCCAGGCAGGACAATGTTATGAGCGATTCAAAAATTGTCGTCCTGAATCTGTATATAATTTGTATCCGTTAATTGTACATTTGTAATATACCAGCAGTACAAAGATTACTTCCTTAGTGCAATGTGTTGTCGTTAAAAAAGTAAAAGAATAGCATAGATTGTATTTATCAGGGAGACCAAAGAAAGGATGGATAGACAGGGAGTGACTACAGAGATGACTGTATGGAAAAAGAGTATGCATCAACCTCAAGTAGTTGGGATAAGAGTAAGAGAATGATGATGAGATTGTATTTATCATTAATTTATTTATAAAAAAATATAAAAGCAAGAAGAATGTATGTCTCATTATAGTGTTCACTTCTACAGGTCAGGTCAGGTCAGGTCAACCGGTCACCATTTCAAAGCCTTACCAAATTTTCACTTTAAAAATATATATAGTTTACCTGACCACCGTGCGTGAGTGGCGGTGCGTGAGGATGCTGTGTGTGGGCTGGCGTGCGCGCCCGCAGACGGCGACAGACTCTCAGCACGGAGAGGTCGCCACGACCCGCCATTATCTGTAAAGTTTTAACATTCAACATTTCAGTTAACACAAGTCCTAGAGCTATGCTCTAACAGTGAAATTGACTACTTTAAAAGCATTTCCCGTGATCATGACGGCTGAATGAGTTCCAAATCTCAAGCAAGCCAGATTCAAATACAAACCCGTAAATAGTACTTTTATTTGATTACACAGATTGCGTGGTGGTTAATATACCGATCTACCATACTAGTGTCGTGGGTTCGATTCCTACGTTACTTTGTGCGACCTTTCAACTTTTTGAAGTTATACTTCTTTTGGCGCGTTAGGGAAAAATGATGAGAGTAAATTTTTACGATGCGCGCGCACACCGTCACGAAAAACCGACACCCTGAGGTCAGCTATAGTCAACAGTTTAGTTTTTTTGTGATATTTAAATAAACTTTATTTAACTGGATAATGCGTTATAATAAAACTTTCAATGTATTAAATACCTGTTTTCCATTTTTAGTGTCGTTTTTTCTGCAAATGTAGAATAAGGCGAAAGATAAAATTTTTGAAAAGATTTTTATCATGTTACGCCAAAGAAGTAGAACTTCTACCGCGTGTACATCGGTACACACACACTTTTTTTATTATAAAGACAATACCTTGTACTAAAGATATATTACCTTGTATTAATTATTACTTACTAAATACACAATCAACGTACACAAATTATACTTAGACTCGAAACATTGGATGAATCGCACAAGTATTGTCCTGTAGGGGAGTTGAACCTTCGATACTGGCACGGTATGTCGGTATCTTAACTACTACTCCATCTGTCCAGTAATAACACAAAACGCGATAAACATTGTAAAACAATGTATCTATAACGCTGGTTTAACACTCAAGTCTTCAGATTTAGGATATTGTATGAAAATATAAAAAAATGGTGATAAAAGTTGCTCACCATGCCGGCTGCTAACAAACAGACGCACATACAAGCTTCCAATGTGGACCGTCCAGCTAACTCGGCAACACTCTTACCACCAACGGCGATGAACAGCCTCGCGTAATGAAGTACAGTATCGCGAGCCTCCTCGTCGCCCGAGCCGGCGAACCGCAGCCCCATGGCGAAACAACCACCCGCTATTATATTGCAATACGCCTGACTGAAGACAGGAAAATACATATATGTATACTCACACCTGTTTACTCGTGGGATAGGCAGATACGAATGTTTAAATTTCATAATTTTTATACAAAAAAAAATATTTATGAGTTAATTATATCATCATAAAACCATTTATCCGTGTAGTGACAGAATATGAATACAATTCACTACCGTGGGTAACCGTAAGATACAACTAAGGGATATAAAACGCATATAATAACTATGCAAGAGAAGGAAAACTCGAAATAAAATCCTATACCAACATTGTATCGGTTACCGAAGTCAAGGATCGGGTACCGGTGGCCCGCTCGCACGGCGAAGAGAGGAGTTTGCAGGGTGGGTCCATGGGGTTGCGTGCCACCTCTTCTGTCGCCCCGGACGCTTTGTCGGGGCGCGACCACATCCATGGTCCACCTTGCGGGAAAAAAAAAGAAAATACCAACACTGTATCAGCGTGGTATAGTACGTCAATTCCCCTCCCATTATGTAGGGGGCTCGAGTCCAACAGTGGGACAAATATGAGCTGAGATAAGATGAAACCCAATTACTTAAAGCACGCAATATATAGTTTAACATCCAACTGCCTGCTTGACGTCAACAGTCCTTGGTATTCTTGATCAGACGTCATCTGATACAGATGGTCCAGGCCAATATACAGTTGCTTCGTCTTTTACAACATCCACGAGCAATATAAGGGTTGGTAGTAGTCGTAGACGCCACCCCATATAGCACCATTTTATTCGTACCCAGTGAAACATCCGTCATCACAGAGAAGATACGTTACTACGTATATGGTCCGCTTACTATTACTTACTTCATAGCTTCATAATCAATATTATCCTCAGTCGGCTTCACTAGGCAGTAAGGTTTTATAGTTTCAGGCACCTGACTTTCCACCCATTCTTCTGTAGGCTCAATACTATGCCAAAGTATCAACCCTAAAATATAGAAATACGAAAAACATTAATTACATGTTTTTATACATGAAGGGGTAAAACGTGTCACCCAAATCTAAGAATTGGTTCAGGAAGTCGGCCCAGACGAAGATGCAGAGATAAGACGAGATCTTATGGAGCTGCACGACATCCCGAACGATAAGGACGTGGTGTGACCAACAAAAAAAAAATTAAAAGAAATTCTTATTTACCTGTAGCGATAATCCTGAGCATGAGCAGATCAGGTCGGACGAAATCCAACTGGTAGGCAGTGCGAGGTGGAGCGAGCCAGGCAACTGGTGCTGATGCCCCACTTCGCAGGTACACTAGGCCGAGGGCCAGCGTCGCTCCCGGTGACGTCACATCCAAGTTCAAAGTGGCACCCTCGCGCACCGCCGATGAGCCCTGCTTGTATTTCTCCTTCTGAGACCCTACACACACTAGTAGTTAAAGAACGAAAGTCTAAGAAAAATATAAATGTGAAGAGGGACAAAGTTTGGTAGAAATATGAACGAGGCCCGAATCGACGCCTTTATTTCTTGTTTTTGTGGCGGTCTGTCGTCTGGTCACACCCATCTAAATCCATCCTGGGCGACCGATGACACGACGCGCGATCCCATAGACCCGTCCCGCAATGTTCCTCTCCATGCCGTGAGAGTGGCTAACCAAAACTCGGTATTTATCGTAGATGGTCCACCCAGCGGTCTACCCTCGCGGGTATACTCCAGAGTAGACATCCTGATAGCTTGACAAGAGTCTCGCCATCGGAGCGTCGTTCTCCCACGGTGAACACTCGTTTGTCGGGGCAGAGTTTTGGCGGGCATTTGAAAATGTCATGTGACATTCTTAAATTTATTCAATATCTAGTATTGAATGACCTGTGCAACTTCTTCTGTTTCACATAATAGAAAGAAGGTTAAAGAGTGTTGATCATGGGTACCTACAACGTGTAACATTCTAAACAGAATCTCCTTTAAAAATATTTTTTTACTGATTTTTGGAGAATTCTAATATTTGTCGATGTGGAGCATCGAGCCCTTATTAGTCAGTGTGATGTAATATAGCCTATAGTTCTCCTCAATAAATGGTCTATCCAACAATAAAACAACGTTTTAATTCGAAGCAGTAGTTCTTGGGATTAGCACGTTCAACCAAACAAACTATTCAGCTTTATAATATTAAGTATATATATATATATATATATATAGGTATAGATTGTAGTACCAATATTATAAATGTTAAAAGTGCTGTGTGGTAGCGGCTACGAATACCACCAACCCTTCCTTTGCTCGTGGATCTTGTAAAAGACGACTAAGAAAAAACGATCTGAGCCAACTCCACCCGATGCAGTTTGGTCAACAGTTACATTCCCAAGGATGGTTGACGTCAGGCAGTGGTCACTCATAAAGCTATTGCCAATAACTTTTGCAATATATACGACGGAAGACAAGTAAATATTTCGTGGAACACAAGTATTTGTGATAAAAATAGGAGTGATGATGATTATGATTATAAATGTGAAGGTTTGTGAAGCATCAAAACCTGCTCGTTATTTAATCTCGAGTAAATCGTTCAACATTTCGCTGGTATTTTCTATTTACATACATTAAAAATATTACTGTCAGCAGATAGAAGATACATTATAAAAACTATTATTAGTAGAGCTTACTAAAGTAAAATGAAGCAAAAATAATGTTCGTTAGAATTTCCATTTGTTTGTGCGAGCTAACCTCAGAAACGGCTTAACCAATTTGGATGATTACCGACTTAATTGATTATTTTCTCTTGGGGAAATCACTGTTCAGCAGTAGATCTCAATAAGTTGGTGGGTTAAAGATAGAATAGTTAAAATTATCTTATTAAAAGTGAAATATTTAATAGTTATTCATTAATTGAACATTTCTCAAGTTTAAACTAACCTGTAAGAGGATGTTTATATCCTCCCAGCATATACGTTCGTAGTTTGTCAGCGATGGTCGCGACTGTTGTGGTCACCTGTCCGCTGGTGGCAGCTCCCACCATCACCAAGCCGAGAGCTAGCCCCGCGGCTAGTGCGTAGCTCTCACGCTCTATGCAGTTCTCCACCTCGGCACCGGGTGGCTTGCCTGAATATACAAAACCTAATCATTGTGGAGCTTTAAGCATGCTTGCGTGAAGCATACAAAGTATGTACTTACAGTATATGCCTGAATGGAAGTGGAATAAGCAACACCTTCCCATGGACTGTTAACGACTAAGGGATGTAATATAAATACTATAAGATAGAAGTAAAATTCAAAATAAGAACCCCTCTGACTAGCGAGATCAATTTCACTCCGATTGTGGGTCTGGGAGCCTAGCAATGGGACATATATGAGGCAATTGTTTTTTGTTTATGATCGCAAATGAGCAAGCAGCACTCATTGGTAAGCGTTACTGCCGCTCATGGACGTTTGCAATACCAGAGATATAGCTATACTTTCGCAGAGTCGACTTCTCAGTATTAGAAATTTGCTACTTTGCTTCGTTCCGTGACCGAGTAGAACCAAACTTCTCCCAACTTTCTCATTACCTTGAATCCTGGTCTTATTGCATCCTATTGGCTATATCCCAGGTACAGAGAGATATCTGATCGGTATGGTATAATACGATAATCTCTCATTGCGAAAAGGTTCTTATTCCACATTCACACCTAGAACCCAAACAGAGTAAATGATAAGAGGCGGAAAGTCATAATTATTTTGATATTTACAAAAGTAATGGAGACCCACCATTATAGTACGGTTAATGAATATATCGCACACCTCAAAAAATGAGGGAATACGCGAAAGCATTCCGGTGGAATAGTATATAAGGGAACTTCTTACTCCTATGTGATGAGCAAGCCTTATGAACTGAAGTTTAACTTGCAATTTTCAGCTGAACTTCGAATTTTGGAGCAAATAAATGTTCCTGGTGACGAAGTAATAACACAATTCACCATCCCTATCTTGCACGTGAGTGTTGTAAGTAGATGATAAGAATACCGACTGAGTGATATGCAGATCAACTTATATTCGAGAGATGTAAAACTCGATATAAAACGTTACACCAATCCGTTTGACCAGCAAGGTATAGTAGATTTATGATGTTTACGCGGGTATTACACATTGGAAATACAACGGGGGGATTCCTCCCGTGACCATGAACGCTGTAAAATGTTCGAAACGTTGGGAAATTAAAAATCAAATACAAACACAATGGAATCCGTAGAAATAGTTTTATTTCAAAAGGTATAGTAGGTTAATTTCCTTCCATTTGTGGAGAGGTTCGAGCCCAATTGTGGAACATGATGATTATGACATAAAGACCTACCTATTTCCTGCAGCAAGACTTGAGCATAATGCGTATGCGCAGTTCCTTGATATAAAAGACCAACTCCTAAAAGTGCTGCGACCGTTATATTCTGTTGAACATTCAGCTCGATGGAAGTCGGGGGCAGCAGCGCCTCCAAGTGGATACTCATCATTTTAGTTGCTTGAACGTCCATAGTACCTGATGGACAATAATTGGAGAAAAAATAAAAAGAGATATTTTCATTAAGCTGTTCACCAAAATAAAAGAACCTTACTACTACTACTACTCCGCGTATTAGGCGCAGTAACTATCGACCCACCATGCCAGAGTAGTGGATTTGAATCCCGCGTGGAACAATACACTGTGCGATTCATAAATTGTTTTCTGTGTCTGTATGTAATCTGGGTCCGTTAATTGTTTGTTTGTAGTATCCCTCCGCAATACAATAAGTATTTCTTTAACACAAGGTGTATCTTAAAAGAATAAAGGTTCGATATAATAAACAATATTTTAGAAGCGTTCGATTCAGAAAAAAAGATATTTACTTTTGAAAATGAAACTTGAAAGAGAGTGTAGAAAAAGTCGCATATCATTTTGATGTTCACCGTTAGATATGGAACTACTCCTGAAAGAATAAGGGTGACGGAAAGGCGGCCTGACATTCGCCTTTTAAACGGCCTATGGAACGGATTACATGATTTCAGGAGACTGGCCGGCGAGTTATTTCCTCCTTGCAAGTAATATAGTAATCCTAATCCAAAGCTCAAACACTGTTTTAAGATATACATTTATTTTAAAGACTAAGGAAATAATTCGTGTATTGCGAGGAACTTTATAAACATATCATTAACGCAGACAATTTTTTTTTATTGCTTATGGTGGCAAACGAGCAAGTAGCACTCCTGATGGTAAGTGTTAGTGCCGCCCATGGACCTTTGCAATACCAAGGGTATAGTTAGGCCGCTGTCTACCATTATAAGCCCTAAATCCACCCCAGTTGGGCTTCCGGCTCGCTCGCTCACTGAATAGTCGATCTTCTGCTCAGTGTGGTACTACCCCGGACGGACCGGCCAGCGGCTGTAGACAGAGAACTGTCCACATCGTGGACCTACCACTAATAAACACTACACATCACACCTAAACTCTGGATATCATCATCATTCATCATTCTCCTGCTCTTATCCCAATTACTTGTCCTCGACGCAATATGTACTCCACTTCTATCGTTCATATTGCAAAAGTTATTGACAATAGTTTTATGAGAACCCTTTTGGGTGTATAATTGTTAACCAAACTGCATAAGGTGGAGTTCACCCAGGACGATTTAAAGCCTTTACTCATAATTTACGACATTCACGAGCAAAATAAGGGTTGATAGTATTCGTAGCCGCTACCACGCAACAATAACTAAACAATAATTTGTAAATCAAAGTATTGTCCCGCGCAGGATTACAACTCGTAACATTTGTCATGGCAGGTCGGTATCTTAACCAGTACGTCACCTGTACAGTCCACATTAGAAATTAATCACAACATTGGTACTTTTAACAATTCTTATCAACTTTTGGCTTTAGTTTAAAAAAGATGAATTTAGATACCTCTGTGGGTGGCTGCAATCCCCAACAATAGTCCAACACCGATCATTTCATTGTCCTTCGCAAGATATTCGTAGACGTTCAGGCATGGCAAGTCACGAAGGTGACCGTTCAGACCCAAGCCCATAAGGAATCCTGCATGTTCCGGGGACATTTCTGCTGCACCCTAAACATGAACAATCTATTTTAAAGTTTTTCATCATGATTATCATTTCAGCTCATTAAAGTCCCACTATTGGATTTAAACTGTCTCTATAATAAAAGGATAATTGAATACATTAATTAGACAGGTTGGCATAGAGTTTTATTTCGAGACTTCCTTCTATTGCGTAGATGTTATTTATGTGCATATTATATCGTTTAGGCGTCGTTTCCAAGGGTACGCCGGATATGAATGTGTATATGTTAATAGAATGTATATTCTACGTATTAGCTGTCGATACAAGGCACGTGTAGCAATACATAACGCAGTGCTTGTCCCAACATTACTGTATGGAAGCGAGAGTTGGGTATGCAGAAAAGAGTATGAAAGTAAAATTAATGCGGTCGAAATGCGATCTCTGCGAAAAATCTGTGGAGTTAGGCTGACCGACCGCATTCGTAACGACGACGTAAGAGAGCGAGTAGGTATGAAAGAGAGTATTGGTGTAAAGATGCGAAAGGGAATGCTCCGATGGTTCGGACATGTGGAAAGAATGCCGAACGAACGTCTGGTTAAGAAGATATACAACGCGAAAATGGAAGGATGTAGGTACCGAGGGAGACCGAGACTAACCTACCTAGACCAGATCGGTCATGTACTGAAGGAAGGTGGAGTCAAGAGTCTCCGAAACCGGCGAGCGTGTATGAAGAGAATTATGAATGTTGAGGAAGCGAGTGAAGCAAGCAGAGATAGAGTTCTCTGGCACTCTGTTCTCTCTGCCTACCCTGCAAGGGATATGGCGTGATGATATGTATGTATGTACAATATGTATTCCTCTTTCACAGTACATATTGTAAAAGTTATTGGCAATAGTTTTATGACCGGCCGCCTGCCAGACGTCTTCGCCTTCTTGAGAATGTTATTATTGACCAAAATTCATCAAATATAGTTGGTTCAGATATATATTAAGCTTTTAGTTGTTGTCTATAACATCCACAAGTATCTTAGAGTGTTAAAGAAAGGACATACATAGCCTTTTTAAGAATTTTTGCTACCACAAGCCATCTAAACTTTTCGAGATGATGGTACCCCATAAATTTTACTTCTCAATAGAAGAGAATAAGAATTTTCAAGGTATTCTTTTTGCAACATGTACGCCATATAGTGCCTATAGGCGGTCCGTGATATCACTCACAGATTCCATTTGGAAATCAGCGCCAGGGCTTTGTAACCTGGCACACGCTGGAAATGGAATCCTGGTTGATACATGTTCAATATACATACTCTCTTGTTATATTTTTATAATTTTGTACTTCGTTAAGGGAATGAATATCTTTTTCTTTCTTTCTTTCAAATATAAGAACTGTTATGACAGCTCTCATTTTTAACAGTACCTTTGTTCATAGATATTGAGGACAAATAAGTGAGACCTGCACTCACCTTTGGAGTATTAAAAAGTACCCATTCGGAGCCTATTGTAAATCCAGAGAGCGGGACTAGAGCCAGGCCAGCTGCGGCACCATTATGGAAGCTGGGCCAGGCGGAACATGGAGGACCGGATTCACCAGCGCCACGCCCCTTCCACCGTCCCCATACGCACACTCTGGGTACCTCCGCCGACTCTGTAGCCGGACAGGGTACAGTTCGAAGTGTTGCCATACCCCTGTATAAATAATTGCAGTTTTAGATACAAAACTTTCCATGAAATTATGGTAACGAGAAGAGATCGTGTATTTTAGTACTTACGAATTAACGATATTTAGTCATTATTGTAAGCGCCATAACCACAAATATAAATTGAGATCGAGACGACAGTGAGACTAGTGGTAGTGGCTAGTGTAGCGATACGACACCGCGTTTAGTGAATTGAGAAAGTGGATCGACATACGTATACGACTGCACAGGTGGCGTAGTGACTTTCCGTGTCAGTGCCGTGGGTTCAATTCCCACGCGGGACAACACTTTGTGCGATCAACAAAGTGTTGTCCTCAGTCTGCGTGTAATTTGTCTGCGTTAATTGCATATTTGTAAAGTTCCCCCGCAATATAAGGATTATTTTCTTAGAGCAGGGTGGTGTCTTTTTAAAAATTAATAAATGAATCCGTAAATGAACTACCCACCTGTGATTACTCTCCAACCAATTAACATACAATTAGTAATCTTTTAATTTAACTCTCATTATCATCTCAGCTCATATACGTCCCAGTGTTGGGCTCAAGCCTATTTTATAATGGGAGGGAAATTGACCTACTATACTACGTTGGTCAGACGTGCTGGTATAGGGTTTTGTGCAGAGTTTTCCATCTCTTGCATAGATGTTATATACGTTTTATATCCCTTAGCCGTCTCTTACAATTACTCACGGGTAAGATAGGGAATGGTGAAATCGATTATGGACATAAAAGGTCTGCCTATAGACATCATTGCTGTAATAGAAAAAAAAACTCAAAATGATAGTTCAGGTCAACATGTCTGACCAGCGTTGTATTTGGCTAATTTCTTTAAACTGAAGGACTCTAAGAAAGGTCGGTCTTTGTAGTTGAGATGTATAAGTGGCAACGAAGGAAACACTTAAATTATTATTACCTAGCAGTTGGCAAGGCTGTAGTGCGGGTGCTGAGGGCGTATAAGTACTTGTCCTGTTCCTCTATGAAGTCGTGATCTGACACCTCGGGCCTCTGGGTCAGATTGATGGTAACCGGTATTGAAGACTGCAGAAGATTTATTACTTCTGTCATTCTGAAAACAATTATCACATTAGCCGAGGTATTAGCAGGAGAATGAGCATATAACACGTTACTGCGATCGCTAAATTACTTATCAAGTGTAATGATTAAAGGGAAAACTTCATCAAAGAACAATCCCTCCACATGGCATTATATGTACTATGAAAGAGGAGTACATATTGTATCCACCAACACGACATCAAGTAATTGTGATATATGTAGTATCATTTTCTTTTTCTACTGGCAATGCATTTGTATTAAAAATGTGGTTCAAACTTTTATAACTGATACTGTAGCGGGCAGATATAAATCTCTGTAATAATGATGACTTGTTGGATGTTAGAGACCTTAGTCCACCCATGGCCTTGTACGCTGTAAAGTGTTCGAAACGTCGGGCAATTAAAAATCAAATACACACGCGTTAGAGTCTATTTAATTTGACATATTTTGTTATATGACTGTACCTGTGGTCTCTCGGGTACAGTAAGCTCAACAGTTGTGTGTTGAGTTGTTCACAGCCGGTGATGACATCGGCGTCCTCCTGGCTAGACTTGCGAGGATCCATCACACGCTTAGCCATTGTATATACCGTGTCCTTCTTTAACACCTCTAGTGCTATAACTATAGAAAAATATATTGATTTAAGATTTTTTTCACCCTGCACTAAAGAAATAATCCTTGTATTGCGGAGGACTTTACAAACATATAATTCACGTAGACATATTACACCCAGACTCAGAACAACAATTTGTGGATCCCACAAAGTATTGTCCTGCATCGGAATCGAACCCGCAACACTGGCATGGTAAGTCGATGTCTAAACCACTACGCTATCTATGCAATCAAATTGTAACCGTGGATTACTGGGAAGATCGAAAGAAAGGTCTTTATTTGTTTTACATTGGTATTGCAATAAAAACGCAGTCATCGTCATCACCATATCAGCTCATATACATCCCACTGCTGGCCTTGAACCTCTTCCACAACGGGAGGGCAATTAATTTCTAAATTATTGAGATTTAGCCTTTAACGTGCTAGGATATTTATTTATAAACCACGTTTACGAGCGAAAAATGAATGCCACACGTAGAACTCGAATCCACACCTATTGGAAATCTGTTCCAGTCGTCCTATCATTTAGACTAGGGTGAGCTGTCGTTTGGAAATTGATACCGCACTGGTAAGACGGGTTGGCATAGTGTTTTATTTAAAGTTTCATTTTTATTGCATAGATGTTATATGCATTGTTGGATCTTGCCGTTTAGTTAATAGAGGATGGTTGAATCTCATTGGCCACAACCTCGAATGTTTTTGACTGCCTACCCTCCATTGGTGCGCAATATTATTAGACCATTGAAAAATACCAACGGTCAGTTAGCTACAAACAGTCGTGCTGTGCGCTCGTGTGGAATAAATCGTAATCAGAACGTTTCTCCATTTACATATAGACTCACTCAAGACTTTATCAATTACGCTGCCGTGTAGCTTGGTGTTAGTGCTGTGACGTGAACATAGATTCTGCACGCTTATCTGCTGACCTCCTTGGAACTGGTGCATTAAGGCTTAGAGGAAATTGGTTGATTTATTCATCTCCTCGTCTAGATGCGGGATCTGTCACTGTCCAACTACCATCATTCATAACCTTACTATACAGTCCACTATAATTAATTACTAGCCCTTTCTGAGGCGTGCTTTATCGCACGTGCATATTATATCCCTTAGTCGTCTTTTACGACACCCATGGCCAAGATGGGGGGTGGTAAATGGTATTTTTACTCCATCACCGCATAAGAATAAATACTTACACTCCATATAATCATTGGCGGTGCCCATGGCGTGGGCAACGTTTGCTTGATGTGCTAGATCCTCCCTCATGACCAGGTTATACGCTTCAGGTGGCCAGTCAGCTGGTGGAGAGCTCTTACAACGTGACAGTATAGTGAGAAGTAGGAGAGCTATCGCTGGTGGTAGATTATCTATGTCACGATGGGTGATTCCTAAAACAATAAGTTTATGGTATTACCAACAAGGATTCCTAAATCGTAAGTAACACCTAAGGAAAGAAAGAACTAAATAATTTTATTCCAGCAAAAAGACAATAAAATAAAGAACTTAAAAGAACAATAAATAAATCATGATCATATTATAAATAATAAAAGATGTGTTTTGCCGGCAAAATGTAGGCAGCTCAGCATAAATCGTGGTCAGGAAATTAATTATTTTTAGTTAGGGCCTATGTCCGACAGTGGACTAGGTATGCGTCCGATATATCAAAACGAATCTGAAATCGGATTTCAGTCAGAAATCGTATCATATCGATTGTATTCAACACTATACAAACTGATTTTAGAAAACGTATCTCGGCAGAAACTAAATCAACACGACATATCAAAACAAAACGACGAAAACACAAACTAATATAAATCTAATCATCGCGCAATCGTTTTCTATTGCTAGTTTTTCAAACCAAACCAATATTTGAAAACTTACTAACTCTTTCACTCCGCTAAACGATCGCTTAGTTAGAATGAGAGAAAGCGAATTTCATTAAAATTCGCCTCCTTTCACTCTAACTAAGCGATCGTTTAGTGCAGTGAAAGAGATGAAGCGAATTGCCATCAGTTTTGGATTTTGGCGGTTACTAAGAAACTAAGAATGGCAGATTGAAACAAAACAGAATTACAAGGGGCAGGGAATAATATCTATATCAGAATGCAACTACTTCCATGATAATATTACGCAATACTTAATGATAGTTTAAGTTTTGTTTGTTAAATAGTTTTTTTGAATTATTGGAGATTTTTGATGCACACTTGACCTTGGTGACACGTGCGATGCGCGTAATGTTATTTTTGTGTTCTCGTGAACTATATAATTATATAGGTATTTTATGATTCAATACTATACTAACGTATGTTAGTATCGTACATACGATTTGATGATAAATAAGAAATAACTATTAAATGTAAAATGGTAAGAAAAAAACCATACTAAAAAATGTACATTATATAATATAATCATGAAATCATTGTAAATATGACAATTTTTAAATACGCCAGAAAGTTTTGTATCATATCCAAAACAAAACATTTTTACTAGTCTAGTACTTTAGTTAAGCCTAGATAAAGCATGCAGAAAAATCCTACACCTAAATCCAATCAACAAAGAAATTATAGAAAAATATTTTGAATGCGTTCGTTCGTTTGTGTGTTTCGTTTGCTACGCTAAAATAACTAAAACCATCGAATATCGATCGAAACTAAGGTAAATCCGCTGCGCCAACCGCTCTGGAATCGATTTCTGAAATCGGTTTTTGAAATCGATTTCAATATCAGAAATCGAATTTGTATCGGTTTGCGTAAAAATCTGAAAACGCCCATCTCTACAGTGGACGTTTACGGGCTGATGGATGGATTACTGTTATATTGAATACAATATGGATTGTTGTGCTACTGTTACTTCTGTATACCACATCAGGTACCGGTGCTGATGGAAGATCAGCGTTGGTTACTTATAGCCAACATATTGTCGAGTTAGGACTACATTGTGGCAAAAATAAACAATGTGCTTGATTTGTACTGTTTAATCATTATTTCCAAAGATATGATCTGCTTTCTTATTAACTCTTTACTATTAAACTTTATTCTATTCTATACCAATAATGTCCTGCATGGACATCGTACTGGCAACACTCATATTGAAACTCAGAATATTATGTAGGAGCAGTCATATGTCCATACCTCTATCAACAGCAATCATTACAGCTTGACAGTATGGTGACGAATAATTTTGCTGGTCTCTCCTCGCTCTAGGTGTACTGCTAGCTGTGACAGAATCACGGTGGGATATAGTCTGGACACCCGCACTGCCGCCACAACCCACTACAACGAGGATCTGAGAAAAAATGGAAATTAAAACTAAATATGGTTATAAAGACATACATATGTTAAATGTAAAACCTTTATATCAGAGGGTAACATTATATCTATTACGTCAATCACTTTTGTATAATATAGAGTTGGCTTTATCATTTATTTATTTATTTATGAATATATAGGAAAATATTCTCACACCTGGGTCTCACATCTACATCCTACCTATCCTACCTACATCTATTGGAAATCCGTTCCAATTGTGCTGCCACTTAGACGAGTGTGCGAGTCACAGACAGTCAATTTGCGGTTCGTATTATTTTGTCGTCTTTATGGGTGACGTGTGCCATCTACCGGACAATGATTACACATTGTACCGATTCAATACTCAACTTCTCTTTAACTTTTGTAGTTACAATTGTATTAAACGGTGACCCGACACTATTATCTAAATAACTGAGATTTAGCATTTAACATGTTAGTTTATACAAAAACTTGTTTCGATAGAAAAAGTTTAAGAGACTGCTATATCGTATACTTTCAAGGTGTTTGAAGGAATATATGTTAGTTCGTAATAAAGGTGTTGCTTTAGCTTATTTTCTTGAGATTCTTCGCCAAGCAAAAAGGTTGCACCTCGGCATTATAAGACCTCCCATAAGAAGATTCACTTCAAAAAATTTCAAATATAATAATGTCAGCAGTACCATCGTCTCAGCTCATATATGTCCACTGTTGCGGTCGAACCTCCTCCATAGTGAGGGGGCAATTGACCTACTATACCTCATAGGTCAGACGAGTTGGTACAGTATTTTATTTGGAATTCTCCTTCTCTTGCATAGATGTTATGCGTATATTATATTCCTTAGCCGTGTTATACGACACTCGCAATCAAGATAAGGTGGTGTTGAATTATATCATTACTCCATCACCATATAGAAACAAGCTTACGTGTACTTTTAGACATTATTTTACACCTATTTCAGACTTTATTAATAATATCGACATCGATAATATTTTTTATTTTAAATTTTTTAAGACAATGTATCTGTAAATTAATGGATCATATTTTCTATAATCTTGGCATCAAACTTTTAACTCTAAATATTAGTACGTTCAAATAAAAGAAATTCTTTACTTTTATATTAGCAATATAGATTAAGAAATTCGGCGACAAGAGTAGCCTTCTCTAATCAGTAAAAAGGTACAAATATAAAGAGATCACCTCAATGATATCCCTGGACATATTGTTCGCGTCGGCCAAATATGGATAGAGACCAACATCCATATCTCTCATCACACAGTTCAAGTATGAACATATACTCGGCGGTTCTCTATTGAAATATGACGGTTCGATTATCTTCTTTAAATTATCATCAGATATCTGTGACACTTCCTCGTACTCCAAATTCAAATCCGTGGGGAAGTCCAGCCAGTAATGAGTGACGTACGATACCAATTTCAAATCCTTGGCAATTTGATATAAAAAGCCCGATAATGGTTTTAAATTGTTAAATAAAAGAGTGTTTAGTTTTATTTCTTCATAGACTAAATGTAGAGAATATAAAACTTGTAATATATACGGGTATAAAAGTGAACTGGTGTTAAATTGGCTGGACTTCTCCACTTCAGTGCTCGTTCGACGTTTTTTATGATTTTCTAAATTAGGAACGGGTAATTTGAGCATGATTAGTGAATGTCCTATGGCTTTATGCATCTTGGAATTGAGAAGGTAATCCCAATCGTCTTGCGTCCCGTCACTGGAAGTTCTTTGTTTCTTTGTAGCAACTTCCGGATGATCAGAATCGTCGTTCTGTTTGTTTAAACGTTCAACGTCGTAACCTATCAAGGAAAGCAAAAGATTTGAGAACATGGACCATTCTTGTTCCGGCGTCAGATCCTGTGTGCCTGGTGCATTACGAACGCCGTACCATTTGATAACGACCTGAAACAACAGTATCGTTAATGTTGCAGCTTCATGAAATAATACCTAAAGGCCTAAATTACCATTCACGTACAGTTCACAAAGGATTGGTACTTTTTAATTTCTAGACCGAGGAATTACTAAGGACTAGAGGAAACAGGCAGCAGCACTCTCGTGGGGAATATAATACTAAGTACTGTCGTCACGCCGCACGGTGATTACAGCCTCATCTCCAACGTGATTGCACAGTTGGCGTAGTGGTTAAGATACCGACTTTCCGTGCCAGTGCCGTGGGTTTGATTCCCACATAGGACAACACTTTGTGCGATCCACAAAGTACATATTCGTAAAGTCGGTATCTTAACACGTCGCAATACAAGGATTATTTTCTTAGTGGTGGTGGTGGTGTCCTTTAAAAAAAATAATTTGGTTTATGTTCAATGGGTAATGATGGATGTATATAATAGAACGGTATTACCTGCATAGCAACATCTTTAGGTAATATTGCTCTCAGCGCTACATAGCATCTGGTGACAAGTGTTGAACAAGTCACGGGTGGAAGAGAGATCCTATACATGGAACCGGCCTCGAATTGGAGTGTGAGACGGTTGCCAACCGCGTCACATAGACCGCACAAACCTGGTGAAGAGGAAAGAAAGAATGATAACAATGATATCTAACGATTACTTGTACAATCATCTCGCACATGTATGCCCACAATTGAGCTCAAGCCTCCACCACAATGAGAGGGAAATTGCCTTACGTTGGTCGAAAGGGTCGATATAGTTTTATTTCCAGTTTTTCTTCTATTGCAGTTGTTATACACTGAACAAATCTCTTAATTGTCTTCTAAGATATTCATAGGAAAAATAGGGGGCAGTGAATTGTATTCTTCCCACGTCATCACACGGGCAGAATGGAGGTATCCTATCTCTTTATTAGTTGTTAATTAACAGCATAGGTGCTTTGTGGTGGTGGATAACAACACTGGCAACTCTTGCATTTTTTATTGCTTATAGTAACGAACGAGCAAGCAGCACACCTGGTGGTAAGTGGTACTGTCGCCCATGGACCTTTGCAATACCAAGGGTACAGCTAACCGCTAAAGAAAACCCCAAATCCACCCAGAAAATTGGACAACCCGCTCTCTCGCTCACCGAACAAAGCGCAACATCACATTGCCACTGCTCAGACGTCGATTTTGTTCGAGAGCCCACCCGTGACCAGTGTGGCTTCACCATTTACATTGCTTGTGGGTGTTGGGATATAATGAACGGGTAACATCTATGCAGGACAACTTGAAATAAAACGCTCCACCAACCTGTCTGACTAGCGTGGTATAGTAGGTCAGTTACTATTGCGGAGGAAGCCAGAGCCTAGTAGTGGGACGTCGGTGTGAACGAGGTGATGAGGATGATGATAAAAGATAGAAAATTATACATATAATAAAAATGTAACGGGTCGCTGTCTGTACATGGAAGATATATGAAAAAAAAATATTACTGGGACCTTTATCAACACTAATAGAACACAAAACAATAATTTTTAAAATTTTTGTCTGTTTATCTGTTTGTCTGTGTGTTTGTGCACACTAATCTCAGAAACGGCTTATCCGATTTAGACGCGGTTTTCACTAATATATTGTGGTAAACTTCACTTAACATTTAGGCTTTATTTTATGTCAATTGGTTTATAAAAAAAAAAGTTATGTAATGTTCAGAGAAAAAATCTTTATCGATTTTTTTTCAAATTACGTACAAATTATCTTCAGTAAAAATAAATAAACACGTGTTTCAGCATTTGTTGATTTTCACCCTCTGGGGGTGTAAATTAGGCCTGCAAAGCGGGTTAGACGACTCATTAAATCATTAGCGCCAAGCCGATATTATTGAAGCTGGCAACTTGAAATGTTGACAGTAGTTTCCTTATATGACGTAGAGAGTCACTAAGAAAGGATTTTACGAAATTATACCCCTAAGGGGGTGGAGCAGAGTGGCAAAGTTTGTATGAAGAGAAAAAATCTTTATTGATTCTTTTCAAATTACGAGTCGAATCAAATATTCTATGGTAATATCCGGCATTTGTCAATTTTCACCCGCTGGTTGTGTAAATTAGGCCTATGAAGCGGGTAGAATGACTCATTACCGCCAAGCCGAAACTATTAAAGATAGAAACATTAAATTTAGAAGCACGTTTTTAGTTATGACATAGAAATTCAATATGAAAAGATTTTATGAACTCCGCCCCTAAGGGGGTGTAACAAAGCGGCAAAGTGTGTATGGGGAGAAAATTTCTTTATCGATTCTTTTCAAATTACGTACAAATATTCTTCGTTAAAAATAAATAAACACGTGTTTCTCTCTCCCTCTCCATCAACCCCGCACCAGTGCCGTTGTGGCAACCAGTTCCGGCGTGAGAGCTCACACGATACACATAGTAGACGACAATAGGTTCTTGCCTAATAGTTTAAGATACAGGTTAAGTTTAGCTTCAAAAATGTTCACTCTATAACTCAAATAATAAATCATATCTAACGACGTCGCAACTCTGCTGGTGAAACAAAACAGTCAAATAAAGGGTGGCGATAATTATATTTTTATCCCATGGACATACCGTAAATATTATATTAATGGCAATATAATTTGTAGAATTAATAGAACTTTGAACTCCCTTTTTCGTTAGTGACCGGCTATAGTATATAGACACACGCGCGCCGTACACGTACATCTACGTTGTGCGGGCGGGCCACCGCAACCGGGTATCATCTCGAGTCAAAGCCCTCATGCAGTGAACCTCAATACAGGTACTCACGCTTGCGCCGCCCAAAGCACCGACGGTAGAGCGTGTCAACGTAGAGTATTTTCTCTCGGACCCACCCTATTGCCTAATTCCGTTAGACAACTAACTCGCAGAATCAACACCTCAACGCATCCCAGTTTCTGACGCTGTTGATTATTATCCTAGCGATAAACCTTCAACACCTTGCATTGCTTTTTCTATTTAACTCTGTCAGAGATGACTTCTGCGTGGACGAAGTCGCGGGCAAAAGCTAGTGCTAATATATGTTTGTATTAAAAGGTCATCACATTACTAACCTAAGCTTTCTTTTTGCTCCAATCTTGATACAGAAGAATGTGGTACTGGCGAAAGAAGATGCAAGGCAGAATCATCGAAGGTCACATCGTTAACTCTACTTGGTAGTAAGCTGCTTCTACGTGGAAATGGTGATTGGAAGGTCGCTCGTTTCGTGTAAGGAGAATCGATTAAGCATGCCAGGACACCACCAACGTGGACCTGCAACAATACAATATGATAAATCCACCATTAAAGCCATTTTTATGTAGAATTAAATTAATTGCAAGGATAGAGTTATGTGGCACTCTGTTATCTCTGCCTACCCTGCAAGGGATATGGCGTGATGATATGTATGTATATACTAAATTAATGCTTTGGAACAGAGACATGATAAGGCGTAAGTTATGTTCAATTAAAAAAAAAAATACCAGCAGTCAAGTGGATACTGTCGCTAGATGTTCGTACCGATAAGTATCGTTTTATTATTTCGGTAGAATGGGTGATCCACCGATGGACTGTTTTTATAAATTTAATAATCTAACTATGGATCGTAAACACAATTTTCTTGCGTGAGAATTAAAATGAGACACATATAATAAGATGAGAATAAGGATGAAGACGAAAAGATGCGGCAGCAGTTTGAGTATAGTTACCATGTCAGATGTTGTGAGTATGATTCACACGCTGTACAATATTTTATTTGATTCACAAATAATTAGTCCAAGCATCATGTTTTGGTTATTTGTATATTTGTAACATCAATCAGGATGTCTTTATTTCATCATCATCACTGATCCTTTCGTCGTCCACTGCTGGACGTAGACCTTCCTCATACGTGTCATATAAAGAGATAGTGTCGTAATCGCTCGACAGGCTTGTTGGCGATTGCAGTGATGTGTTTATACATTTTAAGAGAACTGCTGATCACTTCCTGGTAAAGCCTTGGTCGATATTTGCAATACCCAAGAAAGTTGGCCACAATTGCATTCTTATCCCGTTGTCATATGTAAAATCATCATCTTCACCTCAGCTCATAATATGTCCTACTCTTGGGCTCGAGCTTCCTTCGTAATGGGATAGAAATTGATCTAATATACCATGCTGGTCAGACGTGTTGGCATAGGGTTTTGTTTCGAATTTTCCTTCTCTTGCATAGATGTTATATGCCTTTTGTATCCCTTAGTCGTCTCTTACGATCACCCACAGGCGGTGGTGATTTGTATGCTTCTGCTCTGACAACACACGGATAATCACGGATAGTCAAAGGTAGAATATTAAAAAAAAGAAAACTCAATTTTATAAAAAAAAAAAACTAACCTTTCCGACTACATTATTCCCTGACTGCAATATTATGTTACCAGCTTCATCAATCAAAGCTATCATATTAAGATGTTCTAACACGACGGCATCTTTTGCCAACACTGTAGATATCGCTCCCACCATCAAATTAGTTTTAGACGTTTGTCCATGGGAATGAGATCTCTGTAACCTCATAATTTGTAACCTTGCTACATCTCCCATCTTTATAATAAAACATAAGTAATCATGTCCCACCAAATCCGTATGTAAAAACGTCTTCATATCACTTGGAGATGAAATAGGATCCCGTCGAATGGTGACACTGTCTGACCAGATATGATCTAAACATATATCAGGGTACAATGGCAACGATGGTGGATCTTGGGGCACCATGCTGGGCATCATTGACATATAAGATGCTTGTCCTATCGACGTATGAGGTGATAATCCTTGCTGATGAAATATATTAGCAATTGGACTATTCACTCGAGATTTCGACAAAGTCGGTGTGTTTGAAAGTTTTTTGGAATGGTATGGACTACCCAAACCGGTCGCCCAACTGGTCAAATTTCTTTGACTTGCCATAGGACTGCCGACGTAATCGCAGGATTGGCTGAATACTGTCGTAGTTGAATTCATATTTGGACACATTGATAGGCATTCATCTCTCAATGATCTTCTAATTTTCCAAAGTGAATGCGTACCTAATTTCCAATCGTATAGTAGAATTATACTTGGATTTGAACTAACGTATATTATTTGTAAATCCTTGTCATTATAATAATGCAGTCCTTGATTAGATTTCATTAATATAGGCGTCACTTCATCCAGCGGATGTGTTACGGAGAAACATGTTGGTAGTGTGACATCCTGATCATACCCAGATGTAGATTCTGCACGCAATTTGCTACTCATATTAATATAATTAGATTTTGTTTTCGAAAACGTACTGTTCTGTGAATCGTTTAACTTTAAAAACGAATTATGTATAATAGAATTCTGTAGAGGTGGCATTGCTTCCTTTTCTAATAGCACACCATATTTCATTGGCCAGACTTTCTTTACCTTAAATGGTATACCAGTTATATATTCTTGACCGTTCGTCGCATAAACTTTCATACACTTGCTATCGACTAACAATATAGCTGGTAATATTTTTGTTTGTATATGTTCTGTGGTATCCTCGATTTTTATATTTTTTTTCACGTCACCAATTTGCGAGTTGAGAGCGTCTATGAGCATGGTGTTTTTAATATCAACATGGAAGTTGCAGAAGGCGGCATGCTTTATAGGGCTGTCTATGGTGTAACATGCTATTGTTTCTCTATGTTCTGGATCAGATAATTTTGTTGCGGGCGTTGAGATAAGACCTAGAAAATTATAATAAATATGATAATTATTAAAAACAAGAAATGGGTGTATGGGTGAATGGGTGGGCATGTACTTATGTACACGCGTGAGAAGTTATACTTCTTTGGCATCATTTAAAATAGTTTTTAATTGCATGCAAATAATTAATTACAATAAAATAATAAGAGGACTGGAATAAGATAGGATATTTTTTTCTCTAATATTTACGAATTATCCGTGTGGTGATGGAGTAAGAATACAATTTACCACCCCTTATTTTACCCGTGGGTGATCATAAGAGCCGACTAAGGGATATAAAACGCATAGAACATCTATGCAAGAGAGGGAAAACTCGAAACAAAACCCTATACCAACACATCTGACCAGCGTGGTATAGTGGGTCAATTCCCCTCCCATTATGGAGGAGGCTCCAGCCCAGCAGTGAGACATATATGAGCTGAGATGATGATGAACATTTACGAATAGTAAATAATATTAATCAAAATATTCAATTTAAATCACTACTGAATATAATTTATTAGCACATATATAATTCGCACTTGTATGAAACTAAAACACGTGTTGTGAATGTAGAAACTAGAAAGAGGTTCTATTTCTATTTTGTATATTTATTTCTGTTTTGCGGCCAACTTCAACCTGTTACTTTTGTGTTACAGTGATGTGCTGAATATGTTAAGAAATAAATAAGAATGAATATCAAAGAACATTCATCATTATCCTACTATTATCCCAATTACTTGAGGTTGCAATATGTACTCCACTTCTATTAAACATATTACGTTAAGTTATTAGCACTAGTTTTGACTGACCACCTGCGTGACATCCCTCCTTGGGAATGTAATTGATGATATGGCGACATGCGGTGGAATTGGTCATATAACAGGTTAGTATAAACATAAATATCGAAAAACATGTTGATGGCGAAAATAGAAACAAAAAGAAACATCTGAAACACCATTGGGCACAACAACTATTGTGTATGTAGGTAGTTGCGTGTGGCTGCGACCACTCAGGGCCGGCTTTACCTATAGTGCAGAGGGTGCGGTGCACTCGGGCGCCGAGTGTTAGGGGGCGCTTCGAACGTGTTGTAACTATCAACCTATTCCATTTTGTTCACGCATTTTGATACAAGAGGTCGCCAGGAGATTGATTGCACCCGGGCGCTACATGTGCTAGAGCCGACCCTGCGACCACCAATATACATATTTGTTAATTACTAATAAATCAATGTGCATTTAACAAGCAGTTGTATCACTTGTGTCCACCTATTGCTCACATACTGAACAAAACGCCATAGGGCACAACAGTTTTATTTGTTTGTCCTTTTCATCGTCAATATGACAGAGACTCCAGACTTATTTTTCTTTGTATGAGACAATTTAAAAAAGTGAACCGTCATGCCATATTTGGAGCTCCTAGAGCTAACTGAGGTGAGAGATAATGTATAAAACTAACCTTTAGACCACACAGCAGTACATCCCTTCACATACAATTCTTCTTCATAGGAGCTATCAGTCTTTGGATTCAATGGTTTCTTAATTGAACCATAGTTAGTGCCAGTACTCAAATTAAACTTTTTAGACATGTTACTGGAACTATTCGCGGAGCCACCTCTTGAAGGACCAGCGGATGGCATACCTTCAGCATCAATTTTCTTTGTGGTACTAAGTAGTTCCGATTTGATAGATATATTGAAGTCAGTTTTGAGCCGACTCGGAGCACGAAACGATTCAGAGTTATACTCATGTTTCAAATCTTTGGTTTGTGGTGGATCCTCTTCAAAATCTAAAAATAATAGCAATTTATTTTAACAGTTACTTCAATAACATTATAGTATTGGTCTAATGGCATATCTATCTCATGTAATAAATATCATGTGTATCAAACATCCTCCACAATAGGAGGGAACCTACTATATCACTCTGGTCAGACGGGTTGGCATAAATAGATATTTATGTCGAGTTTTACTCCTTTTACATAAATATTATCAGTGTATCATGTCACTTAGTTATATATATTCAACACCTATGAGCTTGAAAAGGGGTGGTGAATTGTATTCTTACTCAGGCATCCCCACGTGAAATAACGGCATATATCCTAACATAATTTATATAACCCTCTAAACACAAAGGTATACACGTATACTATAGTAATAACATATTACTGCAGCGGCCAACAAAAGAGGCATTGATGGACGAACGTGTAAATGTGGGCCAACACATAATATATGTAAGTCCATCAGGGCCTAGTTGTAGCCAAGGCCTGTATAATGCTTTTCTCAAATATTGGGCGCAAATAAAAACTAAGTAGTACTAAGTAGAATTGTATACATGACGAACAATGAACAACATTTTTCACATGCTAAAGGGTTTTTATCTCATTATCAAACAGGTTTCTTATTCAAGCCCGTTTGAAATTTAAATAAAATTCTAAGTTGCCTATTTGGTTACCATGATTTGAAGTAACAAATCGTTCCATTTTTAAAATACACAACAGATATGAATTTACATATATATTTATTTGGCCGCTAAAACACAACACAACAGATGGGTTTTCTTACATTTTTTTGCCGGCTGCTGTCCGCAAGTATTTGGTCAGTACAGCAATTTCGATTTATCTCAAAGAAGGTTATCAAAATAATGTTCAAATTTCCAAGCATGTTTGAGAAAAATAGAATTATACATATGCAAACAAATTTCAAAGAAAAATAAACTATATATAATGGCTATTATACTCTGTAAAATATAAAAATTTAAATGATATCTAACCATCTCCACTCCTATAATAGACTTCTCTGATTGACCACCATTCCTGCTCTCCATCTTTATTCTCCAAGAGACTTTCATCTTTAATAGCAAAGTTGGTTAACTTGTATAAGAGCGAGTTCTCTGATGCAGATATGTTGTGCTTGCTGTAGATTTGTCCTGGATGCCTCGCTAGCGCAGTTCTGCCATGTGGCACAAACTCCTAAAATAAAAATCAGAAACAATATAAATATACACTACCGTCCAAAAGTTTGGAAGCACACCTGTTTTCAAACAAAACAAATAAATGCCGACTAATAGCGCTAAAAATTAGCAATAATCTTAAGTTTTACAACCTTTTACGACTGTCTACACAAACACAAAAGGATTATTATCCTACATTCATCAAGTTTTATGGAATTCCTTAATATTGACGAAACACGTGTTTTATGACTTAATCCGTCGGCTACTTTATCCTATGCAATGGTGTAGTTTTATTGATAATGTTTGCTGGTTTTAACTTTTTTAGACCTTATTCAGTCGCACTTGAGCATTGGCACGTGAAAGTTGTGATATTAACATTGTCTGTATTCGAAAGATATCGGCTACTACTTTGACCGTATTTTTTCTTCTGAAAATGGCAAAACGCAAGCAAATCACGCTTGAACAGCGAAGCGCTATTTGCACTCTACGCGAGGAAGGATACATTGAACGTCAAATCGCAGAAAGGCTCGGAATTTCTTGTAAAGGTGTCCACTATACCCTTGCTAGAAAACAAGAAACGGGGAAAAATGAAGATAGAAAGAGATCTGGTAGGCCCAAATCCACAACAAATCAAGAGGACAACTTCATTAGAGTTCTTTCTAAACGGAATCGACGCTTAACTGCACCACAGATCACTGCAGCTCTGAATGATACGCGAGAAACACCCATTTCAACAACTACTGTTAAAAGACGCTTACTGTCTGCGGGATTAAGAGGATGTGTTGCTGCTAAAAAACCCAAACTAACAAATCGACATAAGAAAAATAGACTAGAATGGGCAAAAGCGCATAAAAACTGGACTATAGAACAATGGGAAAATGTCCTTTGGAGTGACGAATCAAAATTTCAGATTTTCGGATCCAATAGACGTGTCTTTGAACGCCGGTCAAAAGAAGAGAGGGCTTCAGAGGCATGTACAGTGCCTACCATCAAACATGGTGGTGGTAATGTCATGGTTTGGGGGTGTTTTGGCAACAGTAAACCCGGCAATCTTGTGAGGATAACCGGAAAATTAAACAAGGAAGGCTATTTAAAAATTCTCCAAGATTCTGCCATACCCAGTGGACTAAGTCTCATTGGTTCTGGATTCATTTTTCAACAGGATAATGATCCTAAGCATTCGTCTAAATTGTGCCAGAACTTCTTAAACAAGAAAAAAGCTGAAAACATTTTAAACATCATGCAATGGCCATCTCAATCCCCTGATCTTTCTCCCATTGAACTTGTTTGGGATGAACTTGACAGGAGGGTGAAAAGTCGTTGTCCTACGAGCTCAGAACATTTGTGGCAGCTATTAGAGAACGAATGGAACTAATTAGATAAAGATTATTTTAAAAAATTGATTAATAGAATGCCCAGAATATGTGAGAAGATTATAAAGGAGAAAGGTGGACACTTTGATGAAGCTAAAATTTAATCTAATTTACCATTGTATATTATTTTTTTATTTTGTTTAAGTTAGTTTCTGTTTGTTCTTTATTTTTTTATCAATACATTTAAATTTAAATGACTTAGTTTGGTTTTATTCGATTTTACCTTGCTGCTTCCAAACTTTTGGACGGTAGTGTATGTGTCCCCATGATTACTTACACTATGCATTAAGGAAACAATTTTCATGATATACAATTGGGATAACTCTAAACTGTCTCTGTTGTATGTCATGAAAATGTAGGTCTAACTTTCACTTCGATACTATAGCAGATATTAATTTCTGTAATAACAATGACTTATTGGACGTGAGACACCTTAATCCTCCCATGACCATGAATGCTGTAAAGTGTTTGAAATGTAGGGAAATTTAAAATCTAACAAAAACACAATAGAATGGTAGCAGCACTCGCCTGCGAAACAACACCAACGGAGATTTTTAACTCGCCTACTAAGCGTTGCGACAATATATAATATTATATCCCCTATTAGATAGGCTTATTCCCAACAGTGGCCTTTTTTAAACAGACGGATGGAAATCCTTACAATGGTTTCTTGTACTTTAGCGTATAATTTTGTTATGTTTTATTCATAATAGAGATATGAAAAAGCACAACCTAGACTTGGATGTATCGCACTAATAAACAATAACATACCAAAGGCTCGGACGCGGCGATCATAGTATTTTCATCCAGATTTGAAACAAAATTTGTAGCAACACGCACTCGTGAGCATTCAATAGTTTGGTGATATATTATAACCAAATTGTTTGGTAAATACCAATGTTACCGGGTTTCTACGGTAATATGTACAATTTTTCAAATATCTTGCACCGAATGCTCTATTCGCAACTGTCAAATTATGACAGTGACAATTACTATTCTTCTTTTTGAGTTTTGGCAATAGGCTAAATTTGTTTTTCAAATTGTTTATGCATTTTGTTTCTTATTTCATTTAATGTTATTGTCTTTTATTAAGTGTAGTAGTCGGAGTATTGTAAAAAAAATTAACAAGTGCGAGTTGTACTCACGCACGAAAGGTTCCCTAAAACTAAAAAGATCAAGTTTGTTGCATGAGAGCCCCTCTTAAATATTTATTTTATTTTTAGTATTTGTTGTTATAGCAGCAATAGAAATACATCATCTGTGAAAATTTCAACTGTCTAGCTATCCCCGTTCTTGAGATACAGCCTAGTGACAGATGGATGGACGGACGGACAGCGAAGTCTCAGTAATAGAGTCCCGTTTTTATCCTTTGGGTACGGAACTCTAAAAAGAATCATAAGACTAGTCTATATCTATATCATCTATGTCTATATTAGTAGTGGGTCGTCGACGATTTTTCAGTCGACGGAACGAGAGCGTTTATCGTCGATGATAAACTAGTTAAAAAAACAGTCTAATCGTCGAATAGTTTATGACGTAGACGCTTAGACAAGACGAGACGTTTAGTTTATATTGTGACGTACGTTGATCGTCAACGTGTTTACGTTATCGTTTACCAATGGACGATCAACGTTATTCTATTAGATAACAATATTTAATATTTACGAATATGTTGAAATGACCTCCCCTTCATACTTTTTCCAGACTTAGGACTGGCAGATTTATTATTTTAAATAACTAATAGGAAATAATAAGATTAAATTATTTAAGTTAAATATTATGAACCTAGCGTATTTAAAGGTTCATTTCATTTTATGTTAGAGATGGGCGTTTTCAGATTTTTACGCAAACCGATACAAATTCGATTTCTGATATTGAAATCGATTTAAAAAACCGATTTCAGAAATCGATTTCCAGAGCGATTGTCGGAGCGGATTTACCTTAGTCTCGATCGATATTCGATGGTTTTAGTTATTTTAGCGTAGCAAACGAAAAACGCAAACGAACAAACGCATTCAAAATATTTTTCTTTAGTTTCTTTGTTGATTGGATTTAGGTGTACGATTTTCCTTCATGCTTTATCTAGGCTTAACTAAAGTACTAGACTAGCAAAAATGTTTTGTTTTGAGTGTGATACAAAACTTTCTGGCGTATTTAAAAATCGTCATATTTACAATGATTTCATGATTATATTATATAATGTACATTTTTAGTATGGTTTTTTTCTTACCATTTTACATTTAATAGTTATTTCTTATTTATCATCAAATCGTATGTACGATACTAACATACGTTAGTATAGTATTGAATCATAAAATACCTATATAATTATATAGTTCACGAGAACACAAAAATAACATTACGCGCACACTGCACGTATCACCAAGGTCAAGTGTGGATCAAAACTCTCCAATAATTCAAAAAATCTATTTAACAAACGCAAAACTTAAACGTATTGCGTAATATTATCATGGAAGTAGTTGCATTCTGATATAGATCTTATTCCCTGTCCCGTATAATTCTGTTTCGTATCAATCTGCCATTCTTAGTTTCTTAGAAACCGCAATTCTCTCCATCTCTTTCACTGCACTAAACGATCGCTTAGTTAGAATGAAAGGAGGCGAATTTTAATGAAATTCGCTTTCTCTCATTCTGACTAAGCGATCGCTTAGCGGAGTGAAAGAGATAGTTAGTAAGTTTTCAAATATTAGTTTGGTTTGCAAAACTAGCAATAGAAAACGATTGCGCGATGATTAGATTTATTATTAGTTTGCGTTTTCGTCGTTTTGTTTTGATATGTGTTGATTTAGTTTCTGCCGAAATACGTTTTCTAAAATCAGTTTGTATAGTGTTGAATATCGATACGATACGATTTCTGACTGAAATCCGATTTCAGATTCGTTTTGATATATCGGACGCATACCTATTCTATGTACATAATCAGTTTCAAGTATTTACATATTTACACGACCTTAGAATATTCACTATTTACATATAGTTTGCAAACCTTCCTTCGTCTAAATTTATATTTAAAAACATTAATTCTTTTACTTTGTTGGTTGTTGATCTTGTCCTGCGCTGATTTAAAATTAATCCTGCTTTGGAAAACATGCGTTTGTAAGGAACGGATGTTGCGACTATATTACATTGTTATATGTACAATTTTAATAAATTAGGATACACATGACGATGGTTTTTTTCCATCACAGAAGGGGACAGCAGTCACCTTTGACTTGCGCTGCGCATAACGCTTTCAAACGAAACTAAAAAATAATGTAATAAACAACATTTCAATTTCCAATCCAATACTTTATTTATAATAAATGCAACACAAAACATATTTACACTAATCAAAATAGAGTCTATTTTGATCTAGCAATAAGCTAAGTGCAAGTATTAAAACTAAAAATGTTTCATTGTACAATGTACATTAACGCGTCAAGATGTAATGTTCCATCACATGACAGCACTGTTCAATGAATTGCAACTCAATCTATCTAATAATTTCGGCTCGACCCGCGCCCACGGGCGGTGAGGTTTGCGGGGTGGGTAAGGAACGTAACGAGCCGCGAGAGCGCGTACGCGTCGCGTCGTCGAACTTCGGGCGCCTTCGAACATTCGTAAGTCGTCGTCGCGTTCGAGTGTCATTCGTCGATGCGACGACCGATTCACGAAACCGTTCATACCTAAACATGTTTATCAGTCAACTATAAACTGGTCCATTAGTTCACGGCAAAGAAACAGTCGAAAAAAACTGTTCGTTCATTCAACGACCACCACTAGTCTATATCTATATCAGTCTATGTCTATATCTATATCAGTCTATGTCTATATCTATATCATAAGACTAATCTATATCTATCATAAGACCAGTCGTCAGTTAGGTCAATGGATAAGATTTAGAAAATATATAGGCACCGAAATAACACGGAGGCCAGATAGACCGGGCTCGTACAGATCTATATTAGGGATGTTAAATAATAATTGATTTGTATAGTAATATTAATCGATTTTTAATAAATCGATTATATAAATTACGCGTTAAAATCGATTTTTATAAACAGTGCCATCTATGCGACGAATGAATAAAACTTGAAGTAAATTGATTATTATTTACAAGTTAAGAGTGAGATAAAATAGTTGTTGATAAAATAAAAATATCCTCTAACCGTAAAACAGCTAAAAGCAGCTGGCGAAAATATTTTATAACGAAGAAGGATAATACCACAGCAATATGCATGTACTATCCGAAAGAATTAAAAATTTGTAGTAATACTACAAATTAAAATAGCATATAGAACGAAAACATCCCACTGTCTTACAGGTAACATGAATTACTATATTTTGTAATGATTATTATGTTCGAGATTAATCGAGACTAACCTACCTAGACCATATTGGTCACGTACTGAAGGAAGGTGGAGTCAGGAGCCTTCGAAACTGGCGAGCGTGTATGAAGAGAATTATGAATATAGAAGAAGCGTGTGAAGTATGCAAGAATAGAGTTCTCTGGCACTCTGCCTACCCTACAAGGGATATGGCGTGATGATATGTATTATATGTATGTTTGTATTATTGTGTCTCTGTAAAATTCGTTCAAAAAACTAAAAACGTTTGTCATGCGAGTCATACGTTTTATAACCTCAACATTTTCAATAAAAATGGTATGGTCAAAGAGTAAAGTTATTAAACTGAAAAAGAGTGGCAACTCGATGATAAAATATGCATGTATGGAAAGTGCTGCTGCCCAGAGTTTAAGCGGTGAACTAAAGTTGAAGTGATATATATATACATATCTACATGTGTATGTGTAATTATACAGAATATTCTTTTACTATGAGATATACCCTGAAATATAAAAAAAAACATATCGGCTGATATCGAAACAATAATAATATAAGTTTAACAATGAAAATTGATATAATTTTCAGAAAGTACATCAATAATCGAAAATAGATCGATGACAATAACTACCTACACTATGAACAAAAAATAACAATTCTCAGTTGTCAAACGTTTGACAGACGGGACAAAATGGCAGCAGCTAAGTTTGTACAACCAGTCTGTAGGCGGCGCGACGGTCAGTAAAAAAAAGTAATGTTTTAAGTGTGCCCCCCCAGGTTATGGTAAATTCGTCATCTAATTTACAAACTAATATCTTATTTTAAAACTATTCAAATATAAAATCATCATCATCATTTGACTGCACAAATGGCGTAGTGGTTAAGATACCGACCTTTCGTGTCAGTGCCATGGGTTCGATTCCCACGTAGGACAATACATTGTGCGACCTACAAAGTGTTATTCTGTGTCTGGGTGTAATTTGTCTACGTTAATTGCATGTTTGTAAAATCCCCCGCAATACAAAAATTATGATTTCTTTAGTGATAGACTTTAAAAAAAAATATCAGCTTATTGCCGTCCACAGCTGAACGTAGGTGTAATTGTAAAATAGTACTTGACATTTATGGCAATTTTCTTTTCTTCTGATTTATATTTTAGTTTTTGGGACAATATGGTTATCTTGTTAGGATGCTCATCATTTCAGGATATCACAAGTGTGGTGCACCGGTAGACGTGGCACGTCACACTCTGGAGGTATGCCTCGCCTGGGGACCCGTCCCCAGCGCCACGTTCAGTCGGCGGTCGTTGGGAGAGGGTGAGACCTGTCGTTGTCGACCATCATCTCGAAGATGCTTGATAGTGACAGGTGCAGGTCGTCGATAGCCTCCTTTTGTGAGGCTATCATGAAAGGGAAGGAGGTCGCGGAGCGGGAACGCGAGGTGCTTGCGTCCGCTGACTCACTCCGCCACCGGCGACCGGGAGGAGAAGGCGCCTTTGTGCACACCTCCTCCCACCGCCTTGAGGGACGATAGGACGTGGCCAGAAAGCCAAGCATGGGGGTGCCGGAGATCGAATGTCAGTCGAACTCTCCAGCGCACCGTAAAAGCGGGGAATAGCGCGTAAATGCCTTTCCACAGCGATAACAAAAAAAAAGGATGATAATAATTTTTTTTTTATAATAAAATGCTACTAAAAATTTGTATCAATAATGACATTTGGTTTCCTTATGCCTTACTTTGAAAATTTAAAGGAACCTTCGGTTTGATTTTTATTGGTTATTTTTTTATTTATATTATTTTATTTGATTTTTAATCTGATAAATTGTTAATATAAATCTCTTAGCTTTATTACTGGAATACAAAAGGCATATAGATTTTTAAATAATAGAAAAAAATCGATTTTTCCTTAAAAATCGATTTTTGGCAAATCGATTAATATTGAATAAAGAAAAATCGATTTTTATTTAATCGATTCTTTTTCATTAACCTCACATCCCTAATCTATATATGTCTTATCCCATATTTCAGTGTTGCATAAAAATCGATAGTTTGACTATCGATAGTTAACCTCAAAAAGTATTCATACTATCGATAGGACTATCGATAGTATCGTACATATCAATACTATCGAGACTATCGATAGTATCGATAGCTCTTCACGAGCAATACTATTAATAACGGCGATACTATCGATACTATCGATAGTGATTCATTCGATAGTATCAATACTATCGATAGTATCGTTAATACCATTAGTTTTAGCGTAAAACTATCGATACTATCGATAGTATCGACTATTTCGGGCTATCGATTGCCAGAAAATTTTCAATAGTATTGCTTAAAAATATAAATACCGTAGTTGTGTCCCTGTTGCTTGTTTTCAGTGAATTTTGTGGTGACTTTTCTAGCAGTAACGTGCATTTGCGTTCTTACTTTGAAGCCCAAGTTAGCTAATAATGGTTAAGATCAATAGCCATTGAAAGTTGAGTAAAATTATAATGCTGCGAGACTTCTGGACAATTGGGTCGGAATGTGTGAATGAATGTAAGTGGTACCTTGTACTTGTACCACCCTGTTGACAGTTTTCTGTCTACAGCCGCGGGCCGGTGGTTCCGGGGTAGTAGCACACTTTCGCAGAAGATCGGCGTCTGAGTAATGGCAATGTGCTATTGCGCTTCGTTCGGTGAGCGAAAAAGCTGGCAGTTGAACTGGGTGGGTTTGGGGATTTTATTAGTAGGCAGTGGCCTAAGCTATAACCTTAGTATTGCCAAGCTCCATGGGCGACTGTGACACTTACCATCAGGTGTGCTGCTTGCTCGTTCGCCACCATAAGCAATAAAATGAAAAAAAAAATGGTTTGTTCCAGTATACTAATGAAACTCAGAATGTCTATTACTATAAAATTTTAGTGTAATTATTAGCTTTGAAAGTTTCGGTTAAACAAAATTATGAAAAACATAATCAAGAATTCTGAGTTACAATTCTACACAGAATTATTGCCGTAATTAGTCATTAGATTTGTTGTATTTTTAGCGATATTAATCTAGTGAAGTAAATTTAACAGGGTCCGAAAAACATAAGTTCTCTGTATGCTCGATTGCAATGTGATCCATCTAGAAGGCTCTATTAAAAATATGCTTACATATATGTAACTTCACATTATAAGGATATAGAAATATATATCTAACTGAATCCAGAATAATTTTTTAATTGTATATTATATACAATTGAAAATGAAATGAGCGAGATGCAACGTTGACATCAAAATTCCCGAATTGAAAACATTTAAACCATTGTGTTACTCTCTCTGACACCACATTAGGTCCATAAACGTCACAATTTGTTCACAGCTTGCGTTGCATGTATCTTTTTTGTAATAAAGTTTTAAAATATGTCGAATTTCTTCATAGGATTGACCCATTTTAACAAAAAGAAAAAAAAATGTGTGCGTGTAAACCTTTACGCGCGATTGAAGTAAAACTTCTTTGGCGTTGACGACATATATCACTGAAATGATTAAATATTAACTTAAATAAATAAATATTATATTATAATTATGTCTATTGTTCATGTGCTTTACAATGATTACTCAAATGTTATATTAATATTGTTCATTCGAAACAGGTAATTGAAGCAAGTACAGTATTTCATTATAAATTTTAATATATATAGTTAAAATTTGCAAAAATTTCTATAGCGCGATTTAGACTCTAATACATGTCCCCTTAGAATCCACTAACTTTGTTACAGCGCCATCTAGTAATAAATTATGATCCTATTTAAAAAAATCTGAGTTACTCCCTAGTCGCGCCTAAAGAAGTTTTACTTCAAAAAGAAAATAAATAAATGAAATAATCCAAGAATATGACATAATACTTCCACATTCCCACCGAAACTCAAGAAATATTGACAGCAGCAAGTATTGCTATTATAATTGTTTCACTTTGTTAGTATCACAAATTTAATGTTATTCACCTGACTAAAATTTGTTCTACTCTTCTTCTTCTTCTTATGTATTGGCAATCAGCGACATATACGAGCTATTGGTGCCAGTGTCAAGTTATAAATATTTTCACGTTTTTAGTCTTTCAAGTCAGTCGTTGTCTAAGTCAAACTGTACCATTAACAGTGCAATGGCCACACTGTTAATGGTATCTTGTGGGAATTTTGATGGAAAATGAAAACGTTGTAAAGCACTTTTATATGATATTCACTACATCCTAGTATCGCCGCACATCACATTACATAAAATGCCATCAAAATTATCTAATATAACACGTTAAAACACTATGATATCGAATATAATACAAGAGCACCACATGACGTTTTCAAATTCCCGTCAAAAGTCGTCTTGTTCTACTCTATGATGACGCAAATTTAAATAAATTTCTTTAATAATAATGTCAGTACTTGGCTTACCACATAACATAACTTTAGACAACAATACTATCGAATAGTTGCTTGCTATCGATAGTCCAAAATAGTCGATACTATCGATAGTATCGATAGTTTTGAGTTAAAACTAATGGTATTAGCGATACTATCGATAGTATTGATACTATCGAATGAATCACTATCGATAGTATCGTTGTTATTGATAGTATTGCTCGTAGAGAGCTATCGATACTATCGATAGTATTGACGTATTACAATACAATCGATATACTATTGATACTATTGCTTATACGTAAACTATCGATAGACAATTGATTGTCTATCGATAGTAGACTATCGATATGCAACACTACCATATTTATGAACGCTGCAGAAACATGGTCTTTACGGGAAATGGAAAAGAAGAAGATGCTTTGGAGATTGATGCTGATGTTGGAGAAGAATGTTTGAAGTATCGTAGACCAAGTTTCGAGCAAATATTTTACAACTTCAAGAGCTCGGCATGAAATAGTGGCTATTTGCTAAAGTGTAGTTTCAAATGCTCAAGTTTGTATTTTTTTTTTAATATGTTTCCAGAAATTATACTGGGTTCATAGAACACCTCGTTATGCAACGACAGGTGGACGGTACTAAGCCACGTGGACAGTTACTCATGCAATAGACCGATTAAGTCAACTATGTAAAAAAGGACGAGGTACCAACAGTAAAAAAAGGCGAGGCATTGTGTAGCGTATAACATCTGCCCCTCCAATAGTTCAGCTACATGTTGATCAAAACTGTTCTACCAAAAGGCTCTCAACCCAAAACACTTAATATAAGCCTTTGCTTAGAGGCTCGTACCCAACTTAAATTGGACTTATTAGTCCAATTTAAGTTGGCCTCGGATTGGGACAGTTTCTTACCTCGACGATGAAGATGGAATCATGGTTTTTTATTTATTACTGGTAGTTTAGTGCAGGACATCACTGTAGACAGTTTTCTGCCTACAGCCGCGGGCCGTTCCATCGGGGGTAGTACCAGTAAATCGACGCCTGAGCAGTGGCGATGTGCTGCTTGTTTGGTGAGCGAAAAAATCGGCCCAACTTTGTGGGTCGGTTTTCATTATTAGGGAGCGTCCTAGCTGTACCTCTAGTATTGCAAAGGTCTATGGACGGCAGTAACGCTTACCATCAGGTGAACTGCTCGCTCGTTTGCCACCAAGAGCAATAAAAAAAATGTTATGACCTGACTGGGTGTATCTGAGCAATCAACTTCACCACTAGCCGGCAGAGGCTTTAAAATGGAGTCTCCGTACAAAACATGGTGTTGCGATCGAACCTGAACCCTTCTGTTATAGTGTAACTTAATTTTCATTTGATTATTTTTCTTCAAAGAAAAAACTAATCCTTACGATCTTTGCAACCTAAATAAGTCAGTATAACGTCGCTGGACTTCTGTTTGCTGATCACAGACTCAATGAATACGTGCTTGTGGCAGTGGAGCGGAGTCAATAATAGACAACCTGATGTGTTATGAAAGAAATAGATCCACCTCTCTTCGAACATAGGTACATTCGGATAGCGACCATTCAGTTCCTCCAGAACCCCAGTAGCGATTGGCGTCAGGCCGCACTGAGCTTCGTATTTCCGCAGTGAAGGTTTGGGCTGGTTAGATAGGGACCTAATGGCAGCAGTACCGATTATCCAAACTTGGTTGACCTAACCACACCTGACAAACGGGGTAGATAATCATCTACCTTGTTTGTAATGCAACCGCATTCGCAGTGCGTTAAAGCAAATCTGCAATGAGGCCCGCTACGTCTACTCCCTAAAAAGAGAGTCTACTGGTGCTCTATTAGTCGAAGGCGAATCTCCATAGGACGTGTAAGCTTTAGCTCTTTTCTGTCCACGGTTAGGCTTAGGTCATAGGCACATGGAACTCCCAATGACTAGAGTCTCGTGCCACCCACATTCAGCAACTCCCTGTGACTTTTACCGTGTGGTCTGTTTACTTAACTACGTCTCACACGTGATCGACACCGGTGCCTTCTTTATCTATACGAATCGTCATTACAGAAAAACACTATTACACACATTTTTGTTATTAAACACAACACTAAGTCGTTGTGTTGCGGGGAACTTTACAAACACATAATAACTGATGTACACAAATTAAACTCAAACTTGGTAACAATTTGTGGATCGCATATATTATCCTGCGCGAGAATCGAACACGTTTCACTAGACATGACAGTTATGTCGGTATTTTAAGCACTACGCTCTCTGTGCGAATCAATCAATATGACGTTATCTATTAGTCCTTGAGGCTGCACTGCAACTAAATAATTATCTTTGCCGAAGTCTCATTCACCCGAGTAGTTTATTAATCGTGAGGACTAAATGTCTGCAGTGACTTTTAATCTATATCTATAAAACAGGATGTTTGTATATATGACATCGCTAAACTCAGAAATCATTTGACCGATCATTATGAAAATTGATATGTATTTTTTCACGGAGGTTAATATGCTATTCTAATTGATGTAATCCGCCACCAGGCGGCGCTGCGGTGTATCGACATCTACAAACAAACCAACGGGCTGGATTTGCTAGTCAATTATAAAAACACGTATTTTATTGATTTGTTTGAAATAAAACAACAGTTTTGTTAATATGAATAAACTTTATTACCTACAATAAAAGGATATAGATTGAACCGCCGTCTGTAACAAAACATTCAACAATATACTTTGGAAACAAACAGGTAAACGCTTTGGGTTGCCGACATTATTATGCCCTAAGTTATTTAAAAATACCAGACCAGTGTTTCTCAAACAATTAATATACATTTTTTGCCAATATCCGCACAAAAACTTCGACAATCATTTTGTGCTTAATAATTGTTCACAATATTTAAATATATAATAAATGTAACACAAAATGACTGCGATTTTTCTTAAATAATAATAATCTATTAAAATACCTATACCTGACTAACCATCAATTGCTGTATGTTACAAGCAACCAATCATCTCTTATAATAACAGATCTTCCAGCACCATTTATTCAAATCGATTCCAACAAATTAATTTCCGAGATTTCTTCTTTTTTATCAATGCTATGAATGACGGCTTAACATGATAAAATTAAAAAAAAAAGGTTGTGATGATTTTACTTCTAAGTCCCCGTGTCTGTATACTGGCCCCACATTTATTTGCCTTAATTCTAGTTGTATTTTTATATATATAATATATAAAATAAGGCTTTATTACTACAAGGCAAAATATATTTTCATAAGATGGATATAAAATATCTTTAGGAACAGTTTAATAAAAACGTAACAATAGCTTAAACTTTATATAAAACTCAACAATTATTAATTTTTATAGTTCAAATGAACCTAAAACAAAAATTATTAAATAAAATGCGAACAAATGAAATTTAAACAATAACATGATAACAAGACATTTTAAGAAGTCCCCATAATGACCGTCTTGGTAAATGTGTATATTTATTATACATATTATTATATTAGACATATATATATAACCTATATAGGTATTTATTACAAAATACAATATCTACAGTCTAGGATCTCTATTCTAAATACATTTGGTCTTTGGATGAGCATGTCACTTTATGGCTTTTGTCATCAATTTGTAACTATAAAAATATAAGTGCACTTTTTGAATTTAGTACTTCCATTTCTTCATAATCCTAATCTAGACTAGACCTGCAAAAGTAAAAATTTCTCAACGGCGATCTTATTAAAAGATAGAATAAAAATCACAGAAACCCCTTTATACTCATTAAAAAATTAAAACGAAAGTAAAATTTGAGAAACACTGTTCTTCATAAAAATATATAATAAGGTAATCTACATAATATTGACAAATTAAACACAAAAAATGGTTTCAAAATATCTTAATAACGCGATGTTTTTTTTAATTTTTTTTTCACACATGAAATTCATGAAGTTTCGATAAACATCAGGTACCTAATAGGGACAAGAATAATCTAATTAATCGAAATGTATTTTCCGACATTAAACGATGAGTAACGATACAATTATGTATTTGATAAATAATAATCGTGAAAAAGATATATTTAGTTCTCAACTAACAACACTATTAGTTTTTATCACAAACAAAACGTGCGAGTTTGACTCGCACAGCGACGTTCGGCCGGTTATCTTGAGGCCCTCATCTGGCAACACTCCCACTTAAACCTTCCTCTAAAATTACATCACAATCCTTACCATAAAAGATTTCGTTTCCCTTTATTCAGTAGTTGTAGCGATTTAATATGTCAAGTAAAAATACTTATAAAAAAGATAAATAATTTTATCTTTTACAAATCTTTTATATTCCGATTGGAATTCTTGATAAGCTACCTTTTAGCACTTCGTTAAAGCTATAGTGTACTTTCAAATTACTTATATCCTTCTACAATAGCGCTTAAACAGAAATTCCAATCATTGGAATGGATCTGGAAATAGTGAATTACTAATTACTGACATTAATTTGTACGCCAACCAAATAAAAGTAACACTATTTGGTCAAATGATACAAACAAAAATATTCTACAATTGTTTCGAATACATTTTTTTATGATATGTCATTTAGAAATTCCCACTAGATTTAGTTGTCAACTTATCATCATAGATCAATCAATCTACGTGAAAGTCTTTCTATAATTTGAATTGACATAGTGATTACAATACATAGGTTGACAGTTGGATCAAATAAAATTTATCGATATAAATAAATAAACTCTCTTTTGGTATACCACTATTCCCAGTCTCTAAAACTCCCAATTTGTTCCAACCACAGTTGCCGTTAAAGTTTATTGTGATAAATTCGCCTTTATATAAAAACATGTGACTCCCGCCACAAATACATAGACTATATATATAAACGATAATTGCACATATGCAATGTTACCAATAACAAAAAAAAAAATCACCTTACAAATGCAAATGCAGTCTATGCATGGTGTTTTAGTTCTTTTAAATCTCTAAATTATTAAGGCGATTTAAGTAATCTATATTTATACATAATGAGGTTTTTATAAATTATCTAAAATGACTTTGTTTGGCATATAACTATAATGATTGACGCGACACGGCACAATGACATGCCGTAGACTATAATCCGTCGAACCTAAAATGACGAATACACATATAAAAACGAGGGGGCACTTTCTGACGAAAAGTCGCGTCATTTTAAATTAGGCGAATTAATATTGTCTAAAATGATAACTATACGATAGTATTTTTATTTCTTCCTTACAATAAGTAAAACACATTATGCTTTCAAGTTATTTTGTGGACATTAATAAGTAATATAAGCTATCACCCTCTTATTCCCTCTAGTTTCTAGAAAAAGCAATATTTAGCAGCCTAAACGACACCTAACAGTAAAGTATACATATCATTTCTTTTTTTTTCTATTTTCAATATAAATAGTTGCTATATCTATTTTATAAAAACTACTGTTTAAAGTGTACAATATTATTTTTTTATGCGTACAATGTAAATTTAGATCTATTTATATATATAAATATTATCTGATTACAAAGTAAATAATTTTTGGAATTTATTTTTAAGGCTAGTTGGTATTTTATACCATGGAAGCGTGGTCGCTCGGATTGGAGGTGATGCTGTTGATGATAGAGGTGTCGTCTAACTTTGAGGTGTTGGAGGCGACTTCGGCGAGCGTCGCCAGCGCTAACAAATCGACGCTACGCGGTGGCTGTTTACATATCTCCATATTATGAACTACAGTGCGAGGCGCTTCCGTGGCAATTTTTATCTCCGGACTTATTTGATGCGCCTCGTTCAAACCTTTGTTTGATACCATACTATTGATTTCGAATCGGGTGATACTGATCTTCCGTGGTTTTCGCTTCTGGCTACCGATTACAGTGTCCCGCCAATTCTCGGTCATGTTCCGCCTGTCGTCTAACATTGACCTAGGTACTGAATTGACTATGTGGGAAGACTCGAGTACCTTCGGCTTCAGATTGATGGTTTTCTTCTTGCGTTTGTTTTCACGCTTCTTTTGCTGAAACTTTTCTAAACTAAGTGAGGGCAAAGCTCTTATTTTGGCATCCAAATCGAAGTCGGCAGCCTTGAATGTTTTGTTTGAATTATTGTCTTGATCGGGTCCATCGATAGTGTCGATTCTATCTTCGCTGTCGGGTGATTTCTCGAGTGATGAACTACCGTGTTTCGGATCATCGTTAATAGAAATGAAGGATTCATCACTGCGCGCACTGCCAGGGTCCCAGCTGCATGTAGCGTTATAGTTCTCATCTGGTTTATCAGAGTCCCGTTTTTGTCGTTTATTGACTATAAGCCCACCGACAGCCATAAATTCCTGATACCTCTTGCCTTTACACGACCTCCCGGATCTCATATTTTTCTCATCATCCGACCAATTCCTCTGATAAGCATAATCATCGTCTTTAGAGTATCTCTTATCAACTATTTGATCTATCACATCTTGGTTGGTGTACGCCTCGTTGGGTATAGCGTAGTATACTCTTCGTTTTTCATCATCAAAGTCTTCTTCGAAAACTCTAGAAGTTTCTGTGAGAGCATTCTGGAGCTCACGTATGGTTTCTTCACTCGCTGGACCTTTGGCTTTGGTCCTTTGTATTAAGTTATGAGATCCGTAATCGTTTGGGGCTGAGATCGTGTTTATTTTAAAGCATGGGGGTGAGTAGTAAGGATTTGTAGTTTGTGTTTCAGTCTTAGTGGCTAGGAGGCTGCTGAGACCTCCCATTTGGGCTTCATCAGCCAGTTTACCAGGTGTGAACATGGATAGAGGTTTGGAATCTTCGAAGATGTCATTTCGAGGATTTTTATTGAAGTCGACCTTAGTAGAATTGTTATTAGTCTTCTCCAATTCCTGGTAGTTATGTTCGCTAGTGGGAGACTCTGCCTGTTTGTCGGCTTGGTCCCTGGGCCGGGACATAAGTGTACGCAGCGGTGGCGCGGGCAACTTGTACCACTTGAATCCAGGGTTAGCGTTGAAGAAGGCGTCTTTATACTAGATAAAATGAGAAAAATACATAAGTTGCTGTTTCAACATTTGTTTTATATTAATAATAATGATAGTTTTTTAATGCACAATAGATTATGTACCTGTTTAGCAAGACCCGTGTAGCAAGCTTTCTCTTCTTTGTCCAAGTTAGCCCACCATTCACCGAGGATTTTGGTTATTGATCTGTAATTATAAAAAAAAAATACATATAATATATATAATTATATATGGAACACTTCGCTTGTTTTTTCTAGCCCCGTGAGATTATCTTTATGTGGAGTGAACGTAACATAATACCAGATTTTATAGTACATATATTATGTTCATTTACAATCTAAGGAGTGAACGCCTGACGTGGTATGGACATGTAATGAGACGGGATGAAGGTAATGTTGTGAGAATTGTTTTAAGTATGAATGTTGCAGGCTAAGGTAAGGGAATACCGAAGAAATGATGGATGTATTGCGTGAAGCATGATATGAATGGAAAGGGAGTCAACGCAGAGATCACATCTGATAGGATTGTGTTGAAGAAAAGGACATATTGCGTGGACCCTAACAAATTGGGATAAGAGCAGGGTAATTATGATTCTTTAGAATGTTATATGCATTTTTTTCCAATTCAGTATTTGAACCTGCTTGCTAATTCTGGATTTGTGTGATCATTGCTACTGTGTACTGATCGACGAGGATTGACAATATTCTTATATATGAAAAAGTAGCGAGGCATGAGCAATGACTTCTTATCCCTATTTATTGCCAATGGAAATCAGACAATTGCTTGTGCAATAAACAAGATTGTGTGTTAGCATATCGTCCATTCATCCACCAAACATCAACGAACACTGGACGTTGTTTCTCCAAGGGTGTGTTATAAATTATATAGGAGAAATAAAAGAAAACCGTTATGAGTGGAAGATAAAACAACTGTTCTCATTTTACAACAGTTACGTAAAAAGAAAGGCCAATTAAAAACAAACCGAGCTAAATTTTGATGTAAAATAATTTAATAAGGGCAGACATATTCCGTGTCGTGATGAAGTATGAATACAATTCATCAGTCCCTTTCTTGCTCGTAGGTGTCGTAAAAGATGACCAATGTATCCAATATCCAAGAGAATGCAATCCCAGGCTCAGGTAGACATAAAAGCTACTAGTTGTCTTTTAAGACATCCACGAACAAAGTAAGGATTGCCAGTATGCGTAGCCGCTAACATACACATTTTTTTTTCCATATTGTATCGGAGTAAAAATTCAACACTCCCTATGTTGCCTGTGATGTAGTTTCATTCATTGTGAATGACGTTCGAGCCCAGCAGTAAGATGTAATGAGCTGAAATTATGGTGATATATTTTTATGTGAACGGCAGCCAGAGAAACCCAGACCTTTGAAGTAGAACCATCGCTCGAGGCGAACCACATGTCAAATCAATTCACTTACATAAATATAATACACAATTAGTCGTCTTTAACGACATCTACGGTCAACAATGTGGTGGTGAAGTTTGTCTTTACTCCGTCACCATATGGAAAGTAATTAGAATTCTGGAATTTTAGCTACTTTTTCAGTGCTACCGCGGGACTGTCACTGGTTTGTCAATGGAAAATGTATGTAACAGAAGAATATGTGTAACAAATGTATATAATTATATATTATTTCAAAACATCACTCTGCCCTAAGTAAATAATCCATGTACTGACTTTACAAACATACAATATTTTATATTGTATGTATTGACATGAATTACCAGACTCGGAGACCAGATTACCAGACTTCCGTGTGGTGACGGAGTAACAATACTATTCACCACCCCATATCTTACCCGTGGGTGATCGTACGAGACGACTAAGGGATATAAAACTCATATAACATCTATGCAAGAGAAGGAAAACTCGAAACAAAACCCTATACCAACACGTCTGACCAGCGCAGTATAGTAGGTCAATTTCCCTCCCATTACGGAGGAGGCCCGAGCCCAACAGTGGGACATTTAGGGGCTGTGATGATGATGATGATAACCAGACTCGGAACAACAATTTATGAAACGCACAAAGTATCGCCCTCTAAGGGGATTGATCTCACGATACCGGCATGTCGGGTCGTTATCTCAGCTACTGCGCCATCTGTGCACTCAGTATAAATATATGTATACACTCAGATTCACGCACCTGTTCTCAAGATTGGGGTATTTGTCCCTGACGACGCTGCGGTGTCTTTTGCAGAATATGAGGAACGCGTTCATGGGCCGACGCGCATGATGCGCGGGCTCACCGTCACCTTCTTGATCGTGCATTGCACTATACTATCTGTTAACAAAAGGAAAATAATTATTAGTTAAATAGTAAAATTTGAAAACACAGGTCCATACCGGACCATCCGGACTGACCATAGAGGTCCAGGAATCGGCACTAATGGTCACGTACGTGCCGCATTTGCCGGATTGGGCACGGCGTGACCAGTTTGTCAAATAATATTCAAACCGACCGGGCTGGAAGTAATGATGAAAATGAGATGACATCTGATAAGATTGGGTGAAAATATAAAATTTTAACTAAAACGACAACGACCTAGACTACAGGTCAAATAAATACTCTTTATTGAGTATAACTCACAAACTACTGACTCTCTTGATTAAATTTAAATGTGCCCACATAGGCAGTACCAGAATCATCAAAATCGGTTCACCTAGAAACAAAGTTCACACAAATAAATAAAGACGAATTGAGAATCTCCTTTTTGAAGTCGGGGAGGAAAAGGGTATATTGTTGATTAATTGGAATAAGAGCAGGCAACGACGATGAGTCGAGATTGAAGGTCCATCAAGTGTAGTAGCTAATTGCTAACACGTCGATTTTCTGCGAGAGTTTAGTATTATCTCCAAACACACATTTATGCAGGCAGCAATATTGTCAGCCGCCTGGCTCTACCACCTTTGATTTAATCACTACATCATGCCAATTATTATATGTAGTAACATAAATATTACAAAATACGCCTTACCCAAATATATATTTATATATAAATATTATATATATGTATAGCATTTATTACAACAAAAAAAAAAGAAAACATCTAAAAAAATATATCCAAAATATATACCAACCATTTCTGTTTGCAGTTTTATGATTTTATTTATTTAGAAAAAAGTAAATAATCGCAAAGCACATTGACAAAATTATTATTAAGTTGATACACGTAGAACGTACACAAAGGACCACGTAGAACGTACAGTTGGGAACTTCGCACATGGAATGGTCTATTTATAACTTATGGTAGCCGGTCGGCGCAAATCAGCTGTTTGCTGCGCAGAGAGACTGATAACACTATCAATATAAACACTGATCCGCGCAATAGATACTTTCTTAAAAAAATCCGCACAATGTAATTTCTTAGTATAGTGTAATTAACAAATAAAATTGCCAGTCAGTATTATCAACGAAAACTAATAAAAAAAATACTTAAAATACATAGTCTTTGTATCCGTAGTGCGAAGCACGTGCGGCATGCCGCAGCAAATTGCATATACTTGTTGCGCTTTGGGGATGTATGCAGTTGTACGCATGAGCGATGGTCCTATCTGACGCGAAGTCAACGTCAAGTCAATCGAACAGGCCCTGGGAATCTACGATACAAAGGGCATGCCATTAATTACATTTATACGGAACTTTTGCATCAAAATCGATAATGTAATTTTGTTTTTCTATAAAAAAACTATTATTTAATCTACATATATATTGGATATTTTCATTGATGTTTATAGATTTGATAAGGCTGTTTGTAGCAATGGGTTAAGGCGTAAAAACCAGCTGAGGGATCACCAGAACAAAGGAGAGTAGCAATTTTATGGGAAATTAATAAATTGCGACCGCTATCTCGCCTCTCAAGCACTTTTCTTGTTAGTGCACAGTTGTTGGATGTAGATAAATTTGATAATTTGAGCCGTGCTACGGGTTTTCAACTTGGCGAAAGTAAACCAAGTGACATCGTCCAAGGGCACCCCCGTGGGGAACGGCTCTCCGTTTGTGGCGTCGCTGAAGGCAACGTGGGTGTTTAAAGATTTTCGCGACACAGATTTAGTACGTCGTCGGCGAGGACCGAACCGCGGATATTTATGTGTTACGGCCGCGGTGGCCGTGTGAGTGAGCGTAAGTCAAGTAAATGTCGAGGGCGTCGGATCGCTGCCAAGGGTAGCAATTATTATTCCTCCTTGAGGAAGCCTATATATACTTAACAGTGGGTGTTATACGTCGATATAGATGTGGCATTTTTTCATCTCCTTACCAAACTAATTAGTGAATATAATAATTAGTTCAGCCAATATACGTCCCAATGTTGGCCACGAGCCTCCTACAATTTGGTAAGTAAATGGACCTTCTATACCACGCTGGTCAGACGTGATGGCATTAAGTTTTATATCGTGTTTTCTTTCGGGTCTGGGTTGGTGAATTGTATTCTTACTCCGGCACCACACGGATAGAAATAATATAATTTAATGAATTGAATATAACTTAATTTAATAAATATTTAATAACTAAAAACTATTTCTTTTTTAATTATAGTTTTACATTCTCAAAGAGTGAATCATATGTGTAAAAGAGCCATATTTCGCCGCGTATTTTTTCATCAAGCTTAATTAAGGTAATATGATGGCTGTTGAGTTTACCCGACTAAGGTTCTAAAGTTACAGTTTATGTACTCATTTCTACATAATTTTTTTAGAAAAGCTCAATAACGAGGTGCTTGTGAATAGCCTCACGATACAAGAATTTGTACCCTAGTGCATATTATTTTAAAAACAAAAATAATAATAAAAAACATGTAAAATATTGATAGGAATTTTGATGGAAACGTGAAAGCGTCATATGATGGTCTTGTATTATATTCAATAGCTTACGAGTTTTAACGTGTTATATTAAATATTATTAATGGTATTTTACGCAATGTGATACGGCAATTTACTGATGGACAAGCACTAATATGAAGATACTAGTCATTTTTGAAGAAAATCGTTATGATTACAGTTACAATGGATTCGTATCAGCAGCTGATTGCCAATACAAAAAAAGGAAACATAAAATATTGATAGTGTCTAATCAGCTACCGAAGGCACTCTGTCTTTCTGCCTCTCGATTGCCATTATGGTAAATCAGTACGATTCGCTTAAATGGCGATCGAGATGCGATACGGTTATTGGATGGATGGATTACAAGCCATCCCTTAGGCTGCCTTGGACGCCTGTACAGAAAAAAGACCAAAACGTTTATTCACCTAGGGTTTAAAACTAGTTTTACTAAGGATTCTATTGCGTTTGTAATACTCGCGTAAACATTAAAAGTTTTTACTTTTAGTGTTTCTTTCTTCAACTTATATATGATAAGTTGGACGTACTTTCCTCACAAAATTTCAAATGATTAATAATTTCACATGCGAAATAATCAAATTTCAAATTTAAATACTTCGGCAAGTATCTGTACACAGCACAGCATACTCAAGGTCTGGACTATACGGCCTGGGCAGGGCAGCGGTGTGAACTCTTCACAACCATCGGGGTCGACCTGGCTCTGCCCACCATCGCTAAGACGCGGTACCAGTGGCCATACCCGATGGCGATGGGGAGGAAACACGGTGGATTATGGGGTCACACACCGCCCTTCCGTCGCCTCGGAAGGAATGGACGGAGTGTGTCCAGACCATAGCCTACCAAAGAAAAAAAAAGGGTCGTGTCATAGTTTAGTACAATTATTAATGGAAAAGTTACAAGTATTAAATAGGTACAATGTGCAATCGTTGTCCGGTAGATGGCACACGTCTCCCATAGAGACGAAAAAAATAACACGGATCGTCATACGAGAGTTCACACTAAGTGGTGGGGCGATTTGGACGGATCTCCTATAGGTGGGGGTCCGAGTCCAACGTGTGACGATCATTATAGGCTCGTAAACAAGAATTTTAATGAAAGATATTTAATATAAAATTTTTCAAAGGCTCTCTAATTTATTGAAGGCTAAATAAAGTCTAGACAAATTTGTCTAATAGTGAATTCAAGTGAATAAAATACACTGGACGTGTGATATTTACATACTTTACAGCGCGACACGCTACCAATACGTCACAATCTCTCCCTACCCTCCACGGTGGAGAGATGGTTGCTCCAGTAGTTAACTCATGATCAGTTGCGGATATCATAATGGACATAATATTTCCTCAGCATGCAATGTACATATACAACCTCATATAATAAAAAAGGAAAAAAAGATAGGCCCGATAAGTGTCTCGCCGTATCTTCTCAGCGTCGTTTACGTTCCAAATCCAGTCCTAGTTTATTGGATTAATTTAAATTAAATTTCAAATTTACAATGCGTTTTTTTTTAATGGAAGAGGCTCGAGCCCAGCGTTGGGACATATATGAGCTGAGCTGATGATTATAATGGTTTTAAACTAGCGGTAATAAATTAACAGATGACGAATGATGAACTTTTGTTTTCATCGCACATTGTAAGTAAAATAAAGACCGTATAATAGTTTATCGTCAATCTATTTCTTTGCCAAGTGCATTATATTTCACGCGATAAATACTGATAAGGGGTTGATGCTCGCTGTTCTCTTATAAACATAGATTTTCATATCATTGCTTATACCTACATAAGTAGTTTAGATTTTTATCATTTTTATATACCTAGTTGACAAAGGGTGATGAGTCAGTATAGCTGAACGATGATGATAAAACATTTCTAATGTTTACACAAGTATTACACATTTGAAATAAAACGTCCTCCCGTGACCATGATCACTGTACAGTGTTCGAAACGTCGGGCAATTAAAAGTCAAATACAAACGCGATAGAATACGTAAAAATAGTTTTATTATAAACTAGCTTCTGCCCACGGATTCACCCGCGTAAAAGGTTACTTGGCTAAAGTTTTTCATCCTCTATTTTTATTTTACCCCTTAAGGGTAATTTTTTTTACAAAATTTTAATATCATATTTATTTACATCTAATCAATAGTCTAAAAATAAGTTTAAAAGCTTCTGGATTTAAAGATGACGATGCTTCCTTACAACTTTTCATCCCCCTTTACAACCCTTTATTGCATTAAAAAGTAGCCTGTCCTTTATCAGGCTCTAGACTATCTGTGTAGCAAATTTCATTTAGATCGGTTCAGTAGTTTCGGCGTGAAAGAGCGACAGACAAACAGACAGGCAGAGTTACTTTTGCATTTATAATATTAGTAAGGAAGTAAGGATTATGATAATGTTTATTACGTAAGAATACAAAATAACGGAGTAAGAATACGATATAAGTTAACCAAGACACGGATACGGTTTTTGTTCAAAATAAAGACCGAAGAGAAAGAATGTTTAAACATTATCCGAGTATCATACAACATTGCTAGAATACCTCCATTATATCCAATGTTCACTCTCATTACTAAGCTATTGTGTCTGTAAGGCAGGACATTTAATTAAACATACAATTAAATATAATAAGTTTACGCTACAACGATTGCTGTCTCATTTGGGAAGGTGAAAACGTAATTTATATCTTTGTAAATAGGATGCCACCAATTATATTTTATAATTAACTAAAAACTTTTATTGGTAGCGTATATAATAACATTTAATTGATACCTAACGATAGAAACGTTACTTAGGACAATTAATGTGTTGATTGTCAATTGTATTATTAAAATACGTTTTATTGGTAGCGTATATAACATTTAATTGATACCTAACGATAGAAACGTTACTTAGGACAATTAATGTGTTGATTGTCAATTGTATTATTAAAATACGTTTTATTGGTAGCGTATATAACATTTAATTGATACCTAACGATAGAAACGTTACTTAGGACAATTAATGTGTTGATTGTCAATTGTATTATTAAAATACGTTTTATTGGTAGCGTATATAACATTTAATTGATACCTAACGATAGAAACGTTACTTAGGACAATTAATGTGTTGATTGTCAATTGTATTATTAAAATACGTTTTATTGGTAGCGTATATAACATTTAATTGATACCTAACGATAGAAACGTTACTTAGGACAATTAATGTGTTGATTGTCAATTGTATTATTAAAATACGTTTTATTGGTAGCGTATATAACATTTAATTGATACCTAACGATAGAAACGTTACTTAGGACAATTAATGTGTTGATTGTCAATTGTATTATTAAAATACGTTTTATTGGTAGCGTATATAACATTTAATTGATACCTAACGATAGAAACGTTACTTAGGACAATTAATGTGTTGATTGTCAATTGTATTATTAAAATACGTTTTATTGGTAGCGTATATAACATTTAATTGATACCTAACGATAGAAACGTTACTTAGGACAATTAATGTGTTGATTGTCAATTGTATTATTAAAATACGTTTTATTGGTAGCGTATATAACATTTAATTGATACCTAACGATAGAAACGTTACTTAGGACAATTAATGTGTTGATTGTCAATTGTATTATTAAAATACGTTTTATTGGTAGCGTATATAACATTTAATTGATACCTAACGATAGAAACGTTACTTAGGACAATTAATGTGTTGATTGTCAATTGTATTATTAAAATACGTTTTATTGGTAGCGTATATAACATTTAATTGATACCTAACGATAGAAACGTTACTTAGGACAATTAATGTGTTGATTGTCAATTGTATTATTAAAATACGTTTTATTGGTAGCGTATATAACATTTAATTGATACCTAACGATAGAAACGTTACTTAGGACAATTAATGTGTTGATTGTCAATTGTATTATTAAAATACGTTTTATTGGTAGCGTATATAACATTTAATTGATACCTAACGATAGAAACGTTACTTAGGACAATTAATGTGTTGATTGTCAATTGTATTATTAAAATACGTTTTATTGGTAGCGTATATAACATTTAATTGATACCTAACGATAGAAACGTTACTTAGGACAATTAATGTGTTGATTGTCAATTGTATTATTAAAATACGTTTTATTGGTAGCGTATATAACATTTAATTGATACCTAACGATAGAAACGTTACTTAGGACAATTAATGTGTTGATTGTCAATTGTATTATTAAAATACGTTTTATTGGTAGCGTATATAACATTTAATTGATACCTAACGATAGAAACGTTACTTAGGACAATTAATGTGTTGATTGTCAATTGTATTATTAAAATACGTTTTATTGGTAGCGTATATAACATTTAATTGATACCTAACGATAGAAACGTTACTTAGGACAATTAATGTGTTGATTGTCAATTGTATTATTAAAATACGTTTTATTGGTAGCGTATATAACATTTAATTGATACCTAACGATAGAAACGTTACTTAGGACAATTAATGTGTTGATTGTCAATTGTATTATTAAAATACGTTTTATTGGTAGCGTATATAACATTTAATTGATACCTAACGATAGAAACGTTACTTAGGACAATTAATGTGTTGATTGTCAATTGTATTATTAAAATACGTTTTATTGGTAGCGTATATAACATTTAATTGATACCTAACGATAGAAACGTTACTTAGGACAATTAATGTGTTGATTGTCAATTGTATTATTAAAATACGTTTTATTGGTAGCGTATATAACATTTAATTGATACCTAACGATAGAAACGTTACTTAGGACAATTAATGTGTTGATTGTCAATTGTATTATTAAAATACGTTTTATTGGTAGCGTATATAACATTTAATTGATACCTAACGATAGAAACGTTACTTAGGACAATTAATGTGTTGATTGTCAATTGTATTATTAAAATACGTTTTATTGGTAGCGTATATAACATTTAATTGATACCTAACGATAGAAACGTTACTTAGGACAATTAATGTGTTGATTGTCAATTGTATTATTAAAATACGTTTTATTGGTAGCGTATATAACATTTAATTGATACCTAACGATAGAAACGTTACTTAGGACAATTAATGTGTTGATTGTCAATTGTATTATTAAAATACGTTTTATTGGTAGCGTATATAACATTTAATTGATACCTAACGATAGAAACGTTACTTAGGACAATTAATGTGTTGATTGTCAATTGTATTATTAAAATACGTTTTATTGGTAGCGTATATAACATTTAATTGATACCTAACGATAGAAACGTTACTTAGGACAATTAATGTGTTGATTGTCAATTGTATTATTAAAATACGTTTTATTGGTAGCGTATATAACATTTAATTGATACCTAACGATAGAAACGTTACTTAGGACAATTAATGTGTTGATTGTCAATTGTATTATTAAAATACGTTTTATTGGTAGCGTATATAACATTTAATTGATACCTAACGATAGAAACGTTACTTAGGACAATTAATGTGTTGATTGTCAATTGTATTATTAAAATACGTTTTATTGGTAGCGTATATAACATTTAATTGATACCTAACGATAGAAACGTTACTTAGGACAATTAATGTGTTGATTGTCAATTGTATTATTAAAATACGTTTTATTGGTAGCGTATATAACATTTAATTGATACCTAACGATAGAAACGTTACTTAGGACAATTAATGTGTTGATTGTCAATTGTATTATTAAAATACGTTTTATTGGTAGCGTATATAACATTTAATTGATACCTAACGATAGAAACGTTACTTAGGACAATTAATGTGTTGATTGTCAATTGTATTATTAAAATACGTTTTATTGGTAGCGTATATAACATTTAATTGATACCTAACGATAGAAACGTTACTTAGGACAATTAATGTGTTGATTGTCAATTGTATTATTAAAATACGTTTTATTGGTAGCGTATATAACATTTAATTGATACCTAACGATAGAAACGTTACTTAGGACAATTAATGTGTTGATTGTCAATTGTATTATTAAAATACGTTTTATTGGTAGCGTATATAACATTTAATTGATACCTAACGATAGAAACGTTACTTAGGACAATTAATGTGTTGATTGTCAATTGTATTATTAAAATACGTTTTATTGGTAGCGTATATAACATTTAATTGATACCTAACGATAGAAACGTTACTTAGGACAATTAATGTGTTGATTGTCAATTGTATTATTAAAATACGTTTTATTGGTAGCGTATATAACATTTAATTGATACCTAACGATAGAAACGTTACTTAGGACAATTAATGTGTTGATTGTCAATTGTATTATTAAAATACGTTTTATTGGTAGCGTATATAACATTTAATTGATACCTAACGATAGAAACGTTACTTAGGACAATTAATGTGTTGATTGTCAATTGTATTATTAAAATACGTTTTATTGGTAGCGTATATAACATTTAATTGATACCTAACGATAGAAACGTTACTTAGGACAATTAATGTGTTGATTGTCAATTGTATTATTAAAATACGTTTTATTGGTAGCGTATATAACATTTAATTGATACCTAACGATAGAAACGTTACTTAGGACAATTAATGTGTTGATTGTCAATTGTATTATTAAAATACGTTTTATTGGTAGCGTATATAACATTTAATTGATACCTAACGATAGAAACGTTACTTAGGACAATTAATGTGTTGATTGTCAATTGTATTATTAAAATACGTTTTATTGGTAGCGTATATAACATTTAATTGATACCTAACGATAGAAACGTTACTTAGGACAATTAATGTGTTGATTGTCAATTGTATTATTAAAATACGTTTTATTGGTAGCGTATATAACATTTAATTGATACCTAACGATAGAAACGTTACTTAGGACAATTAATGTGTTGATTGTCAATTGTATTATTAAAATACGTTTTATTGGTAGCGTATATAACATTTAATTGATACCTAACGATAGAAACGTTACTTAGGACAATTAATGTGTTGATTGTCAATTGTATTATTAAAATACGTTTTATTGGTAGCGTATATAACATTTAATTGATACCTAACGATAGAAACGTTACTTAGGACAATTAATGTGTTGATTGTCAATTGTATTATTAAAATACGTTTTATTGGTAGCGTATATAACATTTAATTGATACCTAACGATAGAAACGTTACTTAGGACAATTAATGTGTTGATTGTCAATTGTATTATTAAAATACGTTTTATTGGTAGCGTATATAACATTTAATTGATACCTAACGATAGAAACGTTACTTAGGACAATTAATGTGTTGATTGTCAATTGTATTATTAAAATACGTTTTATTGGTAGCGTATATAACATTTAATTGATACCTAACGATAGAAACGTTACTTAGGACAATTAATGTGTTGATTGTCAATTGTATTATTAAAATACGTTTTATTGGTAGCGTATATAACATTTAATTGATACCTAACGATAGAAACGTTACTTAGGACAATTAATGTGTTGATTGTCAATTGTATTATTAAAATACGTTTTATTGGTAGCGTATATAACATTTAATTGATACCTAACGATAGAAACGTTACTTAGGACAATTAATATGTTGATTGTCAATTGTATTATTAAAATACGTTTTACTTAAAATATTTTATTGCTTATGGTGGTAAAGGAGCAAGCAGCACATCTCATAGTAAGTGTTACTGGCGCTTGTGGACCATTACAATACCAGGGGCATCGCTAGGCCGCTGCCCATCAAACAAAAGCCACCTAAGTTGAGCTTCCGGCTCTCGCTGGCCGTTGTGCTTTGCGTCAGACGTTGATTTTCTGCGAAAGTGTGATACTACTTAGGACGGTCAGCCCGCGGCTGTAGACAGAAAACTGTGATCAGTGTGGTGTTTAAGTCCAACATTATACTATTACTTGAGGCCGACGCAATATGTACTTTTTCTCCAAATCAAAAAAAAAATACCAAAACGTCAGACGTCATCTCTGTGTTCACTATCTGTCTATCTATGTTATGCTTCACGCAGTCACTCCATCTTTTCTTTCATCTATGAATTTCTGTTTTTTTTTGCTTGAACTGTATGCATTTATAATTTATTAAAGCAACGGAATCCTTCAACATTATTTTTACCGACATTACTACGACCGATTATTTAAAAAAAATCATATTATTTGGTAATAATTTGCCGCAATGTTCGTAAGAACGAGCGATTATTAAATAATAAATAAAATAAAAAGTGTTTAATATAAAACTATTGTTACGGATTCTATCGCACTTGTGTATGATTTTTAATTTCCTGACGTTTACACACATACATATCATCACGCCATATCCCTTGCAGGGTAGGCAGAGAGAACAGAGTGCCAGAGAACTCTATCCTTGCATACTTCACTCGCTTCCTCAACATTCATAATTTTCTTCATCATAATTCTGACATTTACACTTTACTAATTATTGAATTTTCAGCTTACTTTATCTTAAACAAGTTGAATAAAATGATTATTTAACTATTATTGTGGATCAAATCTATACCAACAATAGGTCGTCACGATGTCTTGCAGTCTTGTGGTAGTACTTGTAAGTAATTTATAAAATATATACATGTAACATATCGACGATAGATGAATATCATCTCAGCTCATGTATGTCCCACTGTTGGGCTCGAGCCCACATAATGGGAGGGGACTTGACCCTACTATATCACGCTGGTCAGACGCATTGGTATAGGTTTTTGTTTCGAATTTGCCTTCTCTCGCATATATATTATAGGTATGCGTTTTTTATCCCTTAGTTGTCTGTTACGATGACGGGTAGACCCGTAAGTGGCCGACAGGGGGTGGTGAATTGTATTCTTACTCCTCCACCCCACGGAAAGTAAAAGTACAAGTATAATTTAAAAGACGATTAAAGGATACTATATTTATTTAAAATAAGAGACGGAAAGCTTGAAAAAAAAATACGTTATACCGACCAGTTTCATCAGCGTATTTATAATAGGCCAACTTCTTTCCTATTGTGTAGCAGGCTTGTGCCCAGCATTGGGACGTATATGAACCTGAGATGACAGCTCCATCAAATTATTACAGAATTATTATTCGTTCAAGTTCAGTGCAGTTTTTACAGAGTATAAAAACAGATATTAAATCAATACGACCGCCTACTTACCCGACAAGTGTGGGAAGTACTTAGTACAATACCTCTGTGTGTCTACCTAGTTAATGGATATAAAATCTGTCTATTTAAAAATATATTCTTTTATTTTTAAGACAACACTCCGCGCCAGTGGCGGACTTGTTCAGGTGCAGCCCGTCCCGGACTCCCAGTCTAGCATGTCGTAAGCAGCACGTCTGTATACTTTCGTATCGTACCTTCTAGACCACAATTGTCTGTAAATTATTATTCAACATAAATAAAATATATTAAAATGGGTATTCAATGCTAGTCTGGAGTACTAACTTAGTTATTCCTATAATATGAGGTAATGTCCTCAACAATATCAAAATCATAATCTTTTTGAAAGCCTCTGTTTTCCTACATTTTCAGCGGACCACACGGGAAGACTCTATCGAGAGTTGACGTCCCAAGCACCCAATCTACCACTGCTATCGCTTCTATGTTGATGGAGATAAATATCTGACTGACGTTTATTCTAGCTCGATCGCCATCGACCGAAACCATTCACAATGCGCGACCGCTTTGTTTTTCAGCTCGTTGGAGACCTCATTGTTTTTGGTAAGGTACAGCCTTTTTGTTTTCGAGCTAGCGACTTGAATGAAGAGTATCGTCTTACAGTCACCTTGATGTCACTTCCATTATCATTGGCGACTATTGACTAAACAAACTTTGACATTGTATTGTTTAGGAGTAAACAGTGATGGAGAGGTTTTTGTATTTGACTACTAAACTTATGGGATTACTTCGCACCTTAGTCGTTTACCGTCATTATAGTTTCAGCTCATATACGTCCCACTGCTGGGTCGGTGTGGTAGCGGCTACGAATACTACCAACCCTTACTTTGCTCACGGATGTCGTAAAAGACGCCTAAGGGCCTTATAACGATCTGGGCCAACTCCATCTGTCAACATCATCATCCGTTTGGTCATCAATTACATTCCTTCACTTTCGAAAGGTTTCTTTAACCATTTTAATTTATATTTGTTTATAAAAAATGTTTACAAGCGTAAAATGATTGTCACACACAGGACTCGAACCCATTAATATGTTAAATGTTAAATCTCATTAATTTTAATACATACATACATATCATCACGCCATATCCCTTGCAGGGTAGGCAGAGAGAACAGAGTGCCAGAGAACTCTATCCTTGCATACTTCACTCGCTTCCTCAACATTCACAATTATCTTCATACACGCTCGCCGGTTTCAGAGACTTTTGACTCCACCTTCCTTCAGTACGTGACTAATCTGGTCTAGGTAGGTTAGTCTCGGTCTCCCCCGGTACCTACATCCTACAATTAATTTTAATATTTGTTCTTAACCGGCTTTATTTAGGAAAAGAGATCTTGCAGTATTTAAAAATTGCCAGCCAGATAAAATTATAACGTATCCTAGCAACAGTATCTCTATAAATAAACATAATAACATTATTAAAAAGTTGATTAGCGCTAAAGAATGAATTACCACGAGATGGCGTGTTAAAATGTAATTTTAAATTTTATTTAAGATCAGAAAATTAATGTATGCAGCATTCATTTTCTGATATATGTATACCTATTTTCATCATTATGGCAGATGAGTCGTCATATGGCGACTTGGATCGTGCGATCAAGCACAGAATTAATGCGGGATGGATGAAATGGTGGAAGATCACGGGTACATGTGATTTCCGAGTACCCCTTAAATTAATGGGGAAAATTTACATAACACTAACAAGATCTGCTGTATTGTATGGATCAGCACGTTGAGCACAAAAGCGACGGATGAGAGACATGTTGCGGCCATGCGCATGTTGAGATGGATGTACGGCGTGACGAGAATGGATAAGATACGGAATGAGCGTATAAGAGAATGTTTGAAAGTGGTGCCAGTGACGGATAAGTTAAGGAGTGAACGTTTGACCTGGTATGGACATGTGATGAGACGGGATGAAAGTAATGTTGCGAGGAAGGTTTTAAGTATGAATATTGAAGGCTTTAGGGGTAAAGGAAGACCAAAGAAAAGATGGATGAACTGCATGAGGCATGACATGGATGGACAGCGAGTGACTGCAGAGAGGATGTCTGATAGGACTGTATGGAAAAAGAACACATATTGCGTTGAACACAAGTAATTGGGATAAGGCCAGGAGAATGATGATGATCTATAATTTTTCCTCTTACTATGGAGCTGTCGAGCCAACAGTGAAACAGAGCCGAGCTAAGAAGAAAAATATATATTTACCCGGCCCTATGTTATGCGATAATTAACTACCAAAAATGAACTGCAAGTTTACAAAAATGTATGTAGAGAAAATAAAAAAATTAAATATCTTATATATTGTGGTAATATCGAGGGTATTACAACTGGGTTAATACATTTAATGATTCAACAAACACGAATGGATGAGTTGATACTTAGGGCTGACACTTTTATAACTTAATGCAGCAAAGTAATTGACAACCGATGACAAACACCGGCTGCCGGTGTTCCGTCCGCACGGCGTAGAGATGTACGTGTACGGTGTAAGACAGGCCGTGGAGCCGCGCGCCGCCCCGGACAGACTATCCCAAAAAAGAAGCAAATTAATTGGCAGTAGAAAAAAATAACTGACCAAAACAATATATATTTTTTTATTCAGAATCATTTTCTTTTTGTACTATCATAGTCCTCTTGCGACCGTGAACGCTGTAAAGTGTACGAATCGTTGGGAAATTTAAAGTCAAATACAAACGCTATAGAATCCGTAGAAGCAGTTTTATATTGAATATGTTATATATTCGCGTAAACATCATAAAACTATGGATTTAATTTTTAAACGAATCTATAGATCACCATAGTATCTATAGATCACCATAGTATCTATAGATCACCATAGTATCTATAGATCACCATAGTATCTATAGATCACCATAGTATCTATAGATCACCATAGTATCTATAGATCACCATAGTATCTATAGATCACCATAGTATATATAGATCACCATAGTATCTATAGATCACCATAGTATCTATAGATCACCATAGTATCTATAGATCACCATAGTATCTATAGATCACCATAGTATCTATAGATCACCATAGTATCTATAGATCACCATAGTATCTATAGATCACCATAGTATCTATAGATCACCATAGTATCTATAGATCACCATAGTATCTATAGATCACCATAGTATCTATAGATCACCATAGTATCTATAGATCACCATAGTATCTATAGATCACCATAGTATCTATAGATCACCATAGTATCTATAGATCACCATAGTATCTATAGATCACCATAGTATCTATAGATCACCATAGTATCTATAGATCACCATAGTATCTATAGATCACCATAGTATCTATAGATCACCATAGTATCTATAGATCACCATAGTATCTATAGATCACCACAGTATAAGAACGATTATTTTTTATTGCTTATGTTGGGCAAATGAGCAAGCAACACACCTGATAGTAAGTGTTGCTGCCGCCCATAGACCTTTGCAATACCCATTTTTTTTTTGCGGGCCATGGACGTCGCACCCCGCCAAATCGGTCCGGGGTGACGGAAGAGGCGGCGCGCAACCTCATTGACCCACCCTGCAACCTCTTCTTCGCCGTGCGAGCGGGCCACCGGTACCCGATCTTTGTCTTCGGTGGCCCGCTCGGCGGTATGCCATCTCGGGCTCCTCTCCTGTCGACGCCCCGACAGCTTTCGCCGTCGAGGCGTCGTCCTCACGCGGTGGCCTCACGTCGGGTGACCGGACAATTCACCTTTGCAATACCCAGGGTATAGCTAGGCCGCTACATGGCAATATAAATAGCTATCTAATACTATCCGGCACGGACCGACCGGCAGCTGTCGACAGAAAACTGTCAACAGCGTGGTCCTACCACCACCGCTGTAAACTAAGAGAGTCCCGCAAAAAATCTCATTCAGCTCGTAATTTTTAAAGTTACCTCTTTTAAATAAAATCGTACACAAAATTTTTAGCAAGACATTAACTACTTCAAGTTGTTATTAACGACGCAATAGTTCAAATACAGCGGATACCAGCTCGGTCCGTTACTAAAATAATCTTATCTCGTCCAAAATTTAAAAAAAAAATCTAAGTATTCCTTTAAATCAACTTTAAGATTTTCATTTAATGTAGAGATTCGCCAGTATCTATAATAGTTTGTGCGATTCATTCATTGTTGTTCTAAGTCCGTATGTAGTTTGTGTCCGCTTATATATACGTAAAGTCCCCCGCAATACAAAGTTTATTTCCTTTAGAAATAGTATTAAAAAGAAAAATATGCGTAGAGCGAATTAAAAATGTATACGCGCCTTGGAAAGTTGATATAACATTGATACTGTGAAGGTTATGTATTCAATGCCGACGTGCCATTATTGACATACAAACCTTGACTATTTAACGAACATTGCGTAGACCTCTAGATCCTAATAATATTATAAATGTGAAGAATGTTCGAATGTTTATTATTCAATCACGCGTAAACCGTTGAACGGATTTGGATGAAAATTGGCACACAGATAGACCATTATGTAGATTAATACAGGATTTTAGTTTTCTTTTTCACATGGATTTAATTCTTTTTATGCCATTGGGATAATAGTTTATAACTTTTGGAAAAGTTACTTTTTACGTGTGCGGAATCTAGTCGGAAATGGCAGGACTGACGGTAATGACTAAGTCAAGCTTTTCATAAATATTAATCTTTTTTTAACAATAATTTTAATTCAAAATACATATATATTTTTGTTTTATTTCACGTAACCCCATAAAAAAGCTCTAATGAACAAAACAAGTTAAGACGTAACCAATGAGTGCAAATACAATGTGTTTACTAATAAACAATTCAAGATATCGTCTTCTACCTTCGGACTCCATCATCAGAATAGTTTAATCGTACCATCATATTATAGTAGTTGTATCTATCACTACAGCACCTAACAAACAGCTGACCTTGCAGCTTATTTTTTTTTAATTATAAACCACACATCTACATGAAGATCCTAGTAAGAAATTATTATAAGAATGGCGTTTGTCAAGCAATGAGTTAATAAAGTGTCGCTGTTAATGGCAATGTGCTGCTGTGCTTCGGTCGGTGAGTCGAGAGCCGGAAGACCAACTTTCTGGATGGGTTTGGAATTATCATTGATAAGCAGCGGTCTAGCTATACCCCTGATAATGTGAAGGTCTGTGGGCGGCAGTAACGCTTACCATCAGCTGTGTTGCTTGCTCGTTCGCTACCAAGAGCAATAAAAAAATAGAATAAATATAGGGCGAAATAAGCTCTTGTCCTTCTTATATTGTGAGGCGTATGAATACAATTCCCTCTTCCTTAACGTTTGTTGTGGGTACATATTATTAAATAATCAAATATCATCACCGTAAAAGTCTAAATAAAACCCTATTTTAATTCCCCTCATCGATTCAATTTCCCTATCAAATATGAAGTCCGTGACCCAGCCACCTCAGTTCATATCAATCTCTGTCTAACAATTTTCTTCTCAAATATTTCTTACAGATAACATTATACGATGACGTCTTCGTTTCTTTTGTTAATTACTTCATTATCTGTGCATTAATAATAAGTAACATTTAAGTGACAGCCCTAAAGGTGTAAGAATGTGTGTTAATTACACTGTGCTCGAGATATTCCTTTTGGTAGTTAAACTAATTATACAATATGTTGTTTAAAAACTAATTTAAAATCGAATATTGTATATTTTCCGTGTGGTGACGCAGTATAAGATATTCACCGCTCCTCTATTTTACTCGTGGGTGTTGTAAAAGGAGACTAATGGACATAATATGCGTACAACATCTATGTAAGAAAACTGGAAATAAAACTATACCAATCCGTTTGACGAGCATGTTCTAGCCCTCGTATTACGCAGGTTGTAGCCCAGCAGTGCGACGTGTATTAGTCGAGATAAAAATGAAAATAAAATATGTATGTTAGAAAGCCAACTTGAAGTCCAACGAGGTGGGTTTGGGGTTTGTATTGGTAGGCAGCGGCTTAGCTATACCTTTGGTATTGCAAAAGTGTGCTGTATGCTCGTTTCTCACCATAAGCAATAAAAAAATAAGGAACTTCGTTCCAAAAGTATATTTTGTTTCTAAGTTTATAACCCTGAAGCAGCGGTAATTAGATAATACAATTGGCGAAGTGTTAACAAATTCTCACGTAGATTAATAATGCGATATGTAATCAGGATTTACTTCCTCGCGGGGGATTTTAAAATTCAGTTTAGTTATTATTGGGAGATTGGGCATAGCAATACTTTCCTTGGTAACCGACGGCCATACAACGATTACTAAATTATTCTACGAGTATCTTGTGTAGGTCTCTGCCTTACAGTGGGTGTATGAGTATCTATGTATATCCCAGAGCAGCTATGAGTTTTTATCCAATAGTTTTTTAAATGTACATAAAAGTCGTCATCAAGACAATAATGTGTTTAGACAATTGGAAAGTTACGCCGGCAGTACATATTTTTTTTTATTGTAATTTATTGCAAACGAGCAAGCAGCACACCTGCTGTCGCTCATGAAACTTCGCAGTACCAGGGTTCAACTAAACCATTGCCTATCAAATAATAGCCACCCAGAAATTTGCGTTTCCAGTTCTCTCGCTCACCGAAAGAAGGGTAACAGCATATTACGACTACTCCAACATCGGTTTTCTGTGAGTGTGGGCCTACCCCGGACGGACCGCGGCTGTAGACAGAAAGCTATTAACAGTGTGGCCCTATCACTCTTGAATGCATTTATGTTCCTCTTTAGCGGACAAGCTACGGTCCGGGGCGCCGTAAGGGACAGCATGCACCACCATAATCTATGCTGTATTTCTCTATAATGACCTAGATGGCAGTGAGTCAAATAGTCTTCATTAGTGCCATGTCCACACTGTTAATCTTCTGGCAATTTTGATGGAAAACAAAAACATTTGTAAAACACTTTTGTATCATTGTTCACAGCACCGCAGCAGATTGCTATCAAAATTATTTTACTTTAAAACATTAAACATACATACATACATATCATCACGCCATATCCCTTGCAGGGTAGGCAGAGAGATACATAGAGATACATAAAACATTAAACTACTAAATATAATAGGTACAAGAACATCACATGGCACTTTCATATCCCTGTCAAAACTCCGATTGCTTCAATAAACCTTTGAATGACCGCGCAAAGAAAATTCTGTGGGAGAGACCTGTGTTATGCAGTAGACGACAAAAAGAAGGAGATATTAACGATGACACGATACACAAATTTCGTTTTCGTCCTTCGATGTTGGGACTTAAAGATGGCTTTAAGTCCCGACATCGAAGGTCAAACGGCAAAGCCCCGTGTAGCGACCTTGACCTATTGAGCCGAAGCGTGCCGAGGCTGGCCGACCGACTCGCCGGGAGGTCAATGGCCCGCGAAAGTGAAAACTCTCGCGCAACCGGTACCGAGAGCGGAGCTTTCGACTGTTTTTAGTTAGTAGTGTAGTAGTTTAGTAGTGGCTGTGCTGTGATGACCTTGATATTTGTATATCGTCTATGAACACACACAAAAATAGTTTCCAAGCTCTTTATACACATTGAATTCATTCAACTGAAGTGAACCAAACTGGTTTCATTGGTATTGCAATATGTGAAAATGATTTTAGACCACTAAGCAATGCATTAGGACCCGGTAGAGGTGGTGGTGGCGCTGTAATCAATTTCAAGCCATTTTATTTTTTATATTTGTACAGAACATAGTATGTGAGCTAGTTAGTAGGTAACACTACATTTGTTAATTCACAATTATAAACTGACTAATGAAGCGGGTAGCTATACTCTACTGGGTAACTTTCACAACAAAAGCGATCACCAACTCGCTTGGAAGTCTAAATTACCCATCATTCATTATCATCATTGTATTTTTGTTATCCTATTATCTTCAATTATGAAGGAGGTTGGAGTCCAACAGTGGGACATATTTGAGCTGGGATTATGATAAGTATAACTTATCAGGTATATACTGTTTGCTCATTGGTCACCATCAGCAATTAAATAAAATGTAGTACAAATTAATGATTAGCTTTCTTTAGTTCGGTAAATATATGCTCAACGGTCATGTAGCTTCTATATTACGGTAAAAACGGTAAGCGCTCGCTCTTTGAAGCGACAAGTGATTATATTTAGATGATCATATTTTTTATTGTCAAATTTAATTGATATCAAACGGGGGCCATCTTACCTATCTGACGGTAGGTCCATACGCGACAATTACCATTGTCGCGTATGGACCTCAATACCGAAGCCACGGCCAGATTCCTATTTACAGTATACGAACACGTACTATTTAATATTTGAGTATGGTGACGGAGTAAGAGAATAAGGAACTTCGTTCCAACAAATCACCACCCCCTCTTTTACCTATTTGTATCAAAACAAAGTGTTGGAAACGTGAATAACTTAAAAATCTAATACAAACGCGATAAAAGTCTTAGATATATTTAGTTTTATTTAAAATCTATAATATTAGCGTAAACATCAGAAATCATTATGCAGATAACATCTATATAAGAGAAAGATAACTCAAAATGAAAGAAAATAGGAACTAATAGCAACATGTCTGACCAGTGTGACCTAGTCGATCAAATTCCTTCCGTTGTGGTGGAGGCTTGGATCCAGTAATGGGAGGTATATGACATGACATATTTATGAAGATATTTTTAATGCTCGTGGTGGCAAACGTGCAAGCAGCAGCAAGTGTTGCTACCACTCATGGAACTTTGCAATACCAGGAATACAGCTAGTTCGCTGCCTACAAAAACACACCCTCAGAGTGTTAAGCTACCGTCTCTGTCGCTCATTAAACGAAGCGCTACTGCACATTGACATAGGTCAGAAGTCGATTTTCTGCTCTGTGTGGTACTATCCCGGACGGACCGGCCCGCGGCTGTAGACAGAGAACTGTTAACAGCGTGGCCCCACCACTACTAAATATTAGAGGATGACTATTTACTATTATTATACGTTATTAGCGACCCTTATAACTACTAATTTTGGCTCGGGTTCTTCTAGAGATTTGTTTTTGTAATGTAACCACAAAAACGATTCTACGACCAGTGCTTGGGTATTTTGGAGGATAACGAAATTGTTGTGAAGCACTTTTATATCATAATGACTACATCTCAGCAGTTCCTTCCAATCACATTACATAAAATGCCTCCAAAACTATAACACGCTGAAACACTAAGATAATAAATATAATACAAGATCACCACATGACACTTTTCCTTTCCCGCTAAAACGCCGTCGTCCATATTGTTATCGCAAAACAACAGCTTCAACATGTAAAGTTCAAACAATTAGAAATACATATTATTATCTGAAACAAAATATATGAAAATATTGACATCAAATAAAACATGTTTGGTAACAATAATCAGTGTTGCATGCGTTTCCTGTTAGATAACGATAAATATAGCTAAAATAGTAGGAAATATTTTGTCTATAAGCATGGTAACATTTTTATTTCTATAGACGGCCTCTATCTATTGATATGCGGCTACGAATATTGCCCAAGACTTGTATTGCTCGTGGATATCGTAAGACTAAGAACATCGACATTGTTCATATCTATGTAATGCCCTATGATTAACAATTCGCGTGTATATAATTAGTCAAAAATATATTTATTTATTATTATTGATTGAATTAGGCGATACATGACGGAAATTTATTATTGCAAAACGTTCTTTTTTTTTTTTGGGGTGGGTTATGGTCGGCGCACTCCTCGCACTAATATGTCCGGGGCAACAGAGGGGCGTAAGCACGCACACTCGTAACCCACCCGTGACGTCACCTTCGTCGTTGGGCAGACGACCGGAGCAGAGCGACTCGTCGTCAGTGGTCGGCCCGACGGAATACCCCTGAAGAGTGCCCTCTACACGACCGATGATTGGAAACCGTCCTAAGAATGCCTTGTTTAGAGGCGTAACAAGTGTCGAATCATTTTTCTAGACAAATCTAGAAAAAGAGTGGATTGTCCCACGTGGGTTTTGGTCCAGCCATTATCTTTTTCATAATATTATGGAAATATTATATTCTGGTTCGATAGTCATCACACTGGAGGTCATTATCATCATCATCATCTCCTTTCCATTACTCGAGACCACACTATACCACGCTGTTGGTATAGGGCTAGTTTCGATTTATCCTACCCTCTACCCTTGCACAGATGTTACAGACATATTATTAATGTTTTTTACGATATTCACGAGTAAGATAGGAATTAGTAAATTGTATTCTTATTCGTTCACCATACGAAAAATATACCCCGTAGGTAATACTTAGATATTAACTTAAGTAGGTATATTATGCATAGTAAGTTCTTATATTTTTTACCCCTCATTAAACAGTCACAGCACCGATATAGAAACATGAAAATAACCCATTTTGTTCATAAAATAATAATAGACAAAACACAGTTTCCTTTATTGATTTTTACACGAGGCAATACTAACTATTAGTACTAATAATTACAACGGGAACAACTAGGGTTGTCGAATGACAATAATGAAAGGCAATCTTATTTAAAATATAGCTTGTAACGCGGACGAATAATTGTAAATTTGCAAGGCTTTAAATAGCCATCGGACGCATTTAAACCAAGATATTACTAAAATATCTGTGCGAAAGAGTAATAGAATACAATTAATCGATCCCTTTTTAAGTCATGGATGATCGTAAAAGACGTAAAACTTATTCTAGCTCGCCTGTCTAACGTATTTATTTCCTTCCATTGTGGAAGAGGGTCTAGTTCAACGGTAGAACGACTCGAGAGGAAAATATTTAAATTACTAATAATTTTATCATTACTAAGTATTAAAACTTTTCATATCATGAAATGTATACTTAATAGATTTACGCCTTATCCCCAAGGTCTCTAACTCTCTGTATATTACAAATTTTGAAGTCCTTGTAATAGAAGGTGATAATTTTTTGTTAATAGGCTATGGTGTCTCTATGAGACATGTTAGCCGCCGTCTCCTCTCCTCTCTCCGTTCTGCGCTCTTCTCCGCCTCTTTAGCGGGGATTTGTTTTATTATTTATTTATCTTCATTGGCTGCCTCAAATGGTTTTCAGTTTTGAAAGTCTAAGCCTGGTCTGTCCCGTCCGCGGCCCCTGCTGCGTGTGCCGCCAAAATGTACTGACGTTAAGTATTTTTTTAAAACATGAAATCCATTCCTCTCGACTGCAAAGGTTTCGTATTGGTTAAGATACCGACACATCATGCCTAGTGTTATGAGTTTGATTCCCACACATTACATTGTAATGCGTGTATGTCGTGCTCGTAGAATTCGTAACATACATACATACATACATATCATCACGCCATATCCCTTGCAGGATAGGCAGAGAGAACAGAGTGCCAGAGAACTCTATCTCTGCATACTTCACTCGCTTCCTCAACATTCATAATTCTCTTCATACACGCTCGCCGGTTTCGGAGACTCTTGACTCCACCTTCCTTCAGTACATGACCGATCTGGTCTAGGTAGGTTAGTCTCGGTCTCCCTCGGTACCTACATCCTTCCACTTTCGCATTGTATATCTTCTTAACCAGGCGTTCGTTCGGCATTCTTTCCACATGTCCGAACCATCGGAGCATTCCCTTTCGCATCTTTACACCAATACTCTCTTTCATACCTACTCGCTCTCTTACGTCGTCGTTACGAATGCGGTCGGTCAGCCTAACTCCACAGATTTTCCGCAGAGATCGCATTTCGACCGCATTAATTTTACTGTCATACTCTTTTCTGCATACCCAACTCTCGCTTCCATACAGTAATGTTGGGACAAGCACTGCGTTATGTATTGCTACACGTGCCTTCTGGCTGAGGTGGTGGCTGCCGAGAAGTTGCCCCAACGCTCCGTTCACTCTATTTCCCGCATTCACTCTTCGTTCTATATCAGTGGTGTACCTTCCATCTCGGCTAAATCCACATCCAAGATATACAAATTCATCCACTTGCTCTAGTACATCATTACCTATTGTTACTCTTACTCCTGTTGTTAATACTTCGTTCTTGTTCGATTCATAAATTATTGTTCCGACTCCCGGGTGTAATTTGTGTCTGTTAATTGCATATTTGTAAAGTCTCTCATAGCGTATGGATTTCCTTAGTGCAGGTGTTTATTCTATTCTATTCTATTTAATATAAACGACGTGCAAGTATCGCTTTCAAAACTAGTAAACTATAAATTCGACACCAATCCCAATTTAAGTAATACCAAAAGTAGCCCCTAGGTCAGTGCATTGTTTGTCTTCCCTGACCTCCTACACTGCTTTCTTCTACAAGATCACGATCTCCTAGAAAGAGACAACCCTAGGAGCTGTTCAAGCGGAAGCCTGCTTGTGAATAATTGAGTTAACAATTTGTACAACTATCCAAACAAATTTCAACCCTACATCTCCGTAACAAAGTTGAATTTCCAATGTAAGGCAACTATAGTTTATTAAGTTACACGTGCCCTCTTAGTAATCAATTTTAAACTGTATTACGTAATGTATTAGGTGCAACATTACAGTTTAACAATTTTTAATGTACTACGTTCATATTACAAAATATTATTTCATTTATATTTGTAGATTACAATTAATTCCAGCTCATTCTTTCAACAGTTTCATCACATCTTATAATATTTAAACATCGATGGCACTAAAATAAAATATATTAGTATGTTAATCTCACTTTTAAATGGACCGAACTGCACTCCAAGATACGGGTTCACACAGCATATTCTAACCATACCTATGTCATCTAAGCTTTGCGTCTCTGATACATTTCTAGTGCAATCATATCGACATTATCAAATATGAAATAAGTTGAAAGAGTTAAGGATTATTAGATTCCCAAATGTTACAAATAACTAAAAAACTAACATTAAGTTTAAAGATTTAGGCAAAACTAGGACAAAATTGATTTAGTAAAATTAAAATATAAAGAATTGACAATGATTAAACTCGTCAAAATTGAAAATTTAGTCAAAATTAAATGATGAATTAAAGGTAAAAGAAAAAAAAGGTATAGGTATAATTAAATTAGTAAAATTGAAATCGAAATAGGTTTGATTAAAAACGCAAAAACCTCAATTGAAAGAATTAGGCGTGATTAAATTAGCAAAAAAGAAATTAAAAGATTTTAGTTGTGATTAAATTAGCAAAAATGTAATTGAAAATGTTAAGCATGATCAAATTTGTAAAAATGAAACTAGATGTCTTCTATTTCATTCACCCCACATACGTACTACTAAAGGTCTCCAATATAACGGGGATCTATATACATATGTCCCACTGTCGAGCTCGGGCCTCCCCCATAATGGAAGGGTAATTGAACTACTATACCACGCTGGTCAGACCTTTTGGTATAGGCTTTTGTTTCGAGTTTTCCTTTTCTCGCATAGACGTTATATGCATTTTATATCCTTTAGTCGTCTCGTACGATTACCCACCGGTAAGATATGGGGTGGTGAATAGTATTCTTACTCCGTCACCACACGGAAAATAATAATTATATGTATATTCAAGAAAAAATGGGTAGTCAATTGTATGCCTACTCTGTCAACATACAGAACAAAATTGAAAACAGTTACTACATACTAGTTTTCTAATTGAACCATAGCTGATATGCTAAATTAATATAAAAAACAACTTAAATACAAAATAGTCACACACTAATATCAACTCAGTAATTAAGTTGGCTAAGTTGAATTTCAAATTGTATTAATTTATTAAATTACGCGTGCCCTCATTGTAATAAATTGTATACCCACTGTGCATCTAATGTGTTACGTAAGTATTCGTTTGTGTTGTGTTTAGTTTTAAAACTTACTTTAAAACTGTTATCTTTTTATATAATTTTTTTAAACAACATCACGCTCCAAGGAATAAAACTATGTGTCACAATTTACGAGCACTTTTCAGACGACAAAACAAGAGAGAGAATCTTAAGCCATTAGATGCATGTTAAAAAATTTATAAATATTTTTTAAGAAAACCCCCGACCTAATATTGTAATCAATCTCAGGCTTTCCCATAGGCCTAGTGTTGTACAGCTGCGCTTCACGTATCAGTACGCCTTACCATGCTTCGTGTCTCCCGCCTTTGGCATAGGAGGGAAGTGATATTATTACAACTTCTGTTATACTATTCTAATTAAAGTCGCGGGTTCCAAGACAATTAAAAACGTCCCCCTGAGGTTCAAACCTTGGTGTTTTTTATGGCGACCATTGTGAATCCTGGCTTACAGAAGTTACAAGTATTTAAGTGGTAGAATTAGTCTCTTTAACAAAAAACCCCCGTTGTAAAAGCAGCAAATACAATAAGATCAAACTTGATGGGTTCACCAACACGCAACCTTGGATTTCGTCTTCTACTTTATATCTTATCAGAGTAGCTCAGTGGCACCATCATACATGGGTGTTTTAAATATTAAGTCACATATGTATGAAAGTAAAGTGAGTACCCCCATTGCGCGACTAAGATCCCCACGGCAGCTAACAGAGCTGAAGACCTTTATAACGTCTCAACAGATGTTTACAGATCGTAGCTAAGAAGCATCTCGGTCACGTTAGCTTTCAAATAAAAATGAAAAACTTTATCATAATCGGTCCATTCGTTTAGGAGATACAGTGTTACAGAAAGATACATAGACATGTCATACTTAACACATTTACGCGTCGGAAGTTAAAAATGAAAAACTTTGATGCTTCTTTAATGAAAACTTTTTCATATTTTATTAAAAGAGTAATAAAATATTATAAGAAGCGAATGAAGATTATATTACCAAATATAATATTAAGAAATAATATGTACGTACAAATTGAGTTCTTTTTTTTATACAACACTGTAACTAAGGAAATAATCCTTGTATTGCGGGGGACTCGGAACATTAGTTTGTGGGTCTCATTAAGTATTGTCCTGCGTGGGTACCGAACCCAGAGTACACGCACGGAAGGTCAGTAGGTATCTTATCCACTACGCCATCTGTGCAGTCAAAGTTTAATATTTCTCGATTCATGTTGAGGGCCTTCAGCGATCGTCCACAGTCCGGGTAAACTCGTCATGGCCATCTGCAGCTAACACACAAAAGAAATACCATTACTCAATATGAGATTTTTGACTAAATTTATCTGTTGCCAATTTTAGTGATTCAACCTTTAGTTTGAGTACGTTCGTTTTAAAACATGACCTCCACATTTATAATAAAACTATTTTCACGATATTTTATCGTGTTTGTATTCAATTTTTACTTTATCAACGTTTTAAATACTTCAGTATTCATGGTCAAGGAAGGATTAAGGTGTTTTACAGCTGACAGGAAGCTATTACCGTAGTTTGTATCCGTTACAGTCATCATTACCCTGCTCTTATCCCAATTAGTTGGGATCGATGCAATATGTCCTTTTCTTCCACACAATCCTATCAGATATCATCATTACGTTCACTGCCTTTCTATCCATGTCGTGCTTCATACAATCCATCATTTATTCGGTTTGCCCTTACCCCTAAAACCTTCAACATTCGTACTTAAAATTTTTCTCACATTACTTTCATCCCGTGTCATTACATGTCCATACCACTTTTTTTTGTGTCTGTCTTTTAGGTATTAGCCGCAGATGGCTGTCACAGCTTAACCCGGACTATGGGTGAGCGCTGAAGGCTCTCAACCCGGAGATGTCTTTACCACGTCAGGCGTTTACTCTTTAACTTTTTCGTCACTACTGGCTGGCGTCACTTTTAAACTTTTTTCTATCTAACCGCTACAGTATTAGTTATTAAATTTCGACTTTTATATTTTGATACAAATTCATTAAAAATACAAAAATAAAATAATTCTATATAAAAAAACATTTTGTTTTTAGTCAATTATTATTTAACATTAAATTGATGGTAATTATTAATATTAATTATTTACCAGAATACATAATTATGACGTAAATGGCGCAAAAGTAAACGGTTATATTTATATACCCTTTTTGGGTAGGCTACTCGTATGATCTGGACACAGCGCCGACCGTTCCTTCCGAGGCGACGGCAGAGCAGCGCGTGGCCCCATGACCCACCGTATTCCCTCCCCATCGCCATTGGGCAGGCCACTGGTACCGCTGCCTTGCCATCCGTGGCCAGCCCAAATACGAGGCCCTTAGTATATTTTTACCATTCCCACGGGTAAGTAAGAGCGTGGCGATAGTTGTATCCTTATTTCATCGCTACACGGCTAGTATAGTCAGTAACAATTATAATAATGAGAGGCACATTTTAACACATATTCTGCATTCGTGATACAGGAAACTGTATTATCACATTCGTACTAATTGATATAAGACACGATGACATATTATTATTTATATGTATCTTATGAGGGCCGCTATCAAGCCGCCTTTTTATGACACTTAGGTATAAATTCTTGGGACGAATAATATAGAAGGGATATTGACCATAATGTAGCACGCTGGTCAAACGTATTGGTATAGGGCTATATTTTGAATTATACTTCTCTTGCGCAAAAGGTGAATGCTGTGTGGTAGCGGCTACGAATATTACCAACCCTTGCTTTGCTCGTGGATGTCGTAAAAGACGACTAAGAGCTTTAGGGACGTCCAATAATCACGTGATCTTTTTTTTTATCATTTTAAGACCTCCCCTCCCCCTTGGTGACACGTGGTGCGGTTTAAGACTATGACCCCTCTTCCCCACCAACATCACGTGAATTTTTAGTACCTATGATAATTATTATTTATTACCAATTATAATTATTTACGTATAGTTGGGCTGTACTATATGCGTATTCACCGAAGTTTTTTGAATCAATAGCCATACCAGATGACATAGTTTGTAGTATTATGTACATTCGTTTTATAAGTTCTACGTCTACACCTGTAATGTTTGCAGAGCACGAGTAATTCTGAAAAAATGTCCGAGCGGTGTTTCCGTCATTACTATTTCCAGTGCCTTGACGAGGTTTATCGACAAGCAGTCCCATTTCTTCCCTAAATCGCTTTTGCACCAGTTTTTTCTTTTCGTCTTTGATTTTTTTATTTTCAGGTGTAGTAGCTGACCACTTTTCAAAAGACAAGTTATAGGAAATGTGTAAGATCATCTCCATACTCCTAATCCAAGCATGTAGTGTTGACAGTCCGTATTGAAATGAACTTTCGTTAACATCTCGTGTCCTAACTGCCTCTAAGTTATTCATTTGCCGAGGAGTAGCTCCACAAACTGTACAAGAAGCGCTCGAACGAGTTTCAGTTAAAACTTGTGCCACTTTACCATCAATCATGGTTAAAAATAGGTCATGCGTAATTTCGATTACCTCACCATTCTTATTTATCAGGGAAGGAGACAGTTTTTTTTTTGATCGTTGATATCAGCCACAACATACGTGGTTTTTTCAGGAGTTTCTTTGGCAAACTCTAACAATATAGGTCTGCAATATCTAACAGATGAGCAGGTTTCATTCTTCCAAACAACAGTATTAGTTGTCTCATCTATGAGTCTAATGGGTACAAGTGAAGCAATAAAAAGGTTTGTATCTGATATAAAATCGCTTTCTTCGGGCAAAACTTGCTTGTATTCACTCTGCCCTGATGACCCGTCACAACCCCATTTACAGAATAGTTTCAACTTACTTAAACCGTTTTTATAAACTGAACCAATTTGTAATATACGTGCCACAGTATGATCTAACAAGTCTTGCAGATTCACTTTTGCACTTATGTTAGTAATGGTTATGCTCGAATCTGGTGGGTAACACATCTTCTTCGCTTCGAGTAAAGTTGGATAAGAAGGAAACACTGAGCAGTTTTTGTCCTTCAAACAAAGTCGAAGTTTCCCATACTGTTCTTTGTTAAGGTCTAAGTCAATAAATGTCCGTAGTGCTTCTTCCTTTGTAAAAGGTGTAACGTCTTCAGGGTTCTCAGTTATATATTTAAGAAATTTGTTCTTATCATTTCTTGATGAAGTTCGTATAATATTAACGATTGTGGCCTCCTCCGTCTCACCCATAGACCGTAACTCTTGAGCATATGCATTGAGCACACAGTCCAGTCCGTACTCTTGTATCAATGCCATGTTTTTTCGTTTCTTTGTTTTTTCTGAAAATGCTTCGTATGGTTTCGAAGGTCTGCCACCACCACCACTTCCAGGCGTTTTAGGGTCAGTAACTGTGACTCGACACTCTAGGGGAACACGAAATTGACCATCTAACCAGTTGGCGTTCTTACTTTCAAAGCGTTCTTTTATTCGAGATGCATTTCTCCAGCGTTCGTTACATTTAGATAACAAGTTTCTTTGAATGTAGGAGACCACAGTAGCCATATCCTCTGGTGAAAGATTGAAATTTTCTTGTATGTAGTCTTCTATGTTATGACCATTTATCAATAAATTGCACAACTCTCGTTTGCTACAAACAAATTCACCCATTTTTCAAATCAGTCAACTTCTGCCAATATTTGAAAATAAGTGCTTCTGCTTTTTAGGGCAACAGAATGTCTAACCAACAACTCAGAATGTTTCAGGGTTCGCCTTCCTTTTATAGGCCAATGAAATAGTGATATGTGCAAAAACTACTAACTTGCACTCTTCCCATGACCTGTTTTCAATTTGACCTTAATAGATAATAAGTGACCATAAATTATCAAGTAAAGTGGTCAAAACTGTATCAAAACCACAAAAACTGCACTGTAATCAATTCGAACTTAATAAATACACAATAATTTTATGAAAGATAAAACAAAATTGATAATTTTTTTTTATTACGCGATATGTTTTGGCCCCGTGTGAAAAAAGGAGCAAGTATGAGCAAAATTTTTTTTTCGCCTTGCATTTACTAATGTATAAAGTACTTAAAACAATAAATATCTCGACAGCGGCAAGCAGCGGTAAAGGGTAAAAGTCTCGTTAAAAAAAAATGAACACTAAAAATATACCATCTTAAACTATGTTGGTTAATTGTATTTTATTAAACCAATATTTATAATATTAATTATGAAACGTTATGAGGAGATCATAAGCATTCCAAAAATGTATAATACTTGTATATTTATATGAAAAACTTCTGAGTAATGTGGCGTTGAATTGTAGTAACGTATTGCGTCAAAATTACGTTATTAAACATGAGTTAGCTTTGATGCCTATTTATATACATTATGATTAACTAAAAAATTGCGAAAAGAAAGCTTATTTATTAGACTATATTAATTTATTAATTTTATTCTATTACAACGCCTTTCACATGAAATGGTTTTGAGACGGCTTTGTATGGGGCTTGACCATAGTGCGGCGGCGCGGCAGAAATAACCGCTGAGAAGTACATTTGAGGCGCATATCGTTTCCAGGTGAAATGGAAGAACCCTATTAAGGCGTGTCGAGTGGTAAAGTAGTAAAAAGGTGACGGTACTAAGTCAAACAGTGAAATATAAATATACTTTTCATATCTTCATTTATGACCTTTACCTTTAAAATAATTACGCTTCAGCAGTTTTTTTGCGTGATTTGCAAAGTTTTATGTTTTTGCGTGATTCGTGCAATTAATTTCGAAAATCATTAGAATGGGTTCTACATAACACACCCTTATATTATTTTGCTTAAATATTTTTAATACATATATGTATAGATTTTGTTTCTTTAGTGCTTCATTGCATGTATATAGAAGATGAGTGTCTTATTTGGCGACGAGTTAAGTATTATAATTGGGACTAATCCCACAAAACAAACGCATTGTAATAACTTCTGTGAGCCAGGATCTACTATGGTCTACATAGATGACACCGAGGTATGACCCTCAGGCAGTCCCGGGAAACGTTAAAATTAAATAAGAGGAATAGGAAAAGTTTGATTCCATTTCCGTCCTAAGCAATGGGGGAGACTAAAGCAAAATTGTCTGTTCAGGCAATAAATTTGAGATGATGTTGATATTTGAAAATGATTTTGAACACTCTTTTAGTAAATCCTCAGTTGATTATTACAATGGATGCCACCGAAGTCAAAGATCGGGTACCGGTGGCCCGCTCGCATGGCGAAGAGAGGTGTTTGCAGGGTGGGTCCATGGAGGTGCGTGCCGCCCCTTCTGTCGCCCCGGACGATTTGTCGGGCGACCACATCCATGGTCCACCTTGCGGAAAAATAAAAATAAAAAAGTTGATTTTTACAACCCCCACGGGAGGTGCACGTTATCTTAACCCATCATCTAACAAAATAATGTAAGACATTATAAAAGTATTTTTAAGGCTATATAAAAATCCCATGTAGGTATATCAATCATTGCCCTTTATTAGAGCAAACCATGGCGTTAAATGGTCGGAAGTTGGGTACAATTTACGTCACAGAACTATTGTTCGACAACGCTTTCCTTTTAAACACAACTATAACTTATGAAATACTTTTGATTTCAATTCTATATTATTACTTATTACTTTTTTTTGTTATCATGAACGTGCTAAATAATTTCACATAAGTGACTACTATGTCCAAAGAAGGCTGTAGATGGTTGTACTGGGAATAGGTACCCAAAAACCCGCTGAGCACCAAAGTGAAAAAAAAAAACCGTACCGGTGTTCTGTTCAATTGGCGGTTATACGGTAGATTATAGGTCATTCGTCAACAAATAGTGGTAGGACCACGCTGTGGACAGTTCTCTGTCTACAGCCGCGGGGCGGTCCGTCCGGGGTAGTACCACACTGAGCAGAAGATCGACGTCTGAGTAATGGCAATGTGCTATTGCGTTTCGCTCGGTGAGCGAGAGAGTCAGAAGCCCAACTGGTGGGTTTGGAGATTCTAATGGTAGGCAGCGGCCTAGCTATACCCTTGGTATAGCAAAGGTCCATGGACGCAGCAATACTTACCATCAGGTGTGCCGCTGGCTCGTTTGCCACCATAAGCAATAAAAAAAATCTATCGTCTTTTGGACTAGTTTTAATATGTACTACAAATGAGAATATAACAGATAATATCAATTAATTCCAATTTGGTCAACGAAGTAAACCCTACCAAGCGCACGTATACCTCGTCCGTTAGAATAAATAGCAGCCAATATATTACTAATTGGTCAGATATCTTATTCGATATAATTATAACAAACAGGAAAAAATATGGTTTTACCCGCAGTTGAGAAGTCATTTTTTCTAAATAATAAAGTTGCAGATAAATTCATATATTTTTCTTTAAATAATTGTTCTCTGCGTATGTATAAGGCTCTTCGTTTTCTTGGTAGGCTATCGTCTGGAAATACCCAGTCCGTTGCGTCCGGCGCGACAGAAGAACGATCTATGGCTCCATAACCCACTGTATTTATATGATGGCAATGTGGAGGGACCACATTGCCATCGGGTTAACCAGTACTGATTCTTTGACATCTGTGGCTAGCCGGGTGGGTTACCCTTTCGGGTACCATCCCCGTCGAAGACCGGGCAATCAACAACGGGGATGCCGGGGTCATCCTCACGTCGTCGGCCTAATCCCTAGTCCATCCATCAGTGCCAAGGCGGGTTGAGTCACTGGGTGTCCATATAAATTTCTACAAGCTTTTACTCTGTGTTACCCTACGGTCACAATTTGAATAAAATATCCATTCATCGATTGTATATGTCATGTTGAAGCAGAACATTTGAAATTAAAATCGAATTTAAAAGTTACAGAAGTCGAAATATTTGTGCAAGAATTTTAAAGAAATTATGGGCATAATATAATATATATAATATAATATATAGGTAACATAAAATGTAGGAAATATCTAAAATAAAACTAGCAAAGCAATTTGTATTATTCAAGATATTACGATAATTAAGTTTATTAAATTTTAATTGTTTAAATTTTTAAAACCTCTTTTTCTACAATGTTATATCTTATTATAATATATATTTTTAAAATATTTAGTATTGTTTTAGAGATTTTGGAGGTACGTACATGATTGAATTAGATTTTAATTTTCACTTTTATATTTATGTTTGGTTCGTAAGGTAATACGACGTAGACTATTTAGTCTCCAGAAATTTGTATGGACTCTCAGCGACTAGGCACGCTTTAATATATACAGTTCTTAACATATATATTTACCGAAAAATTGCTATTTTGTTTATTATATTCCACGTGTCTCAGTAGTGGCTCGTATCTATTTAATTAACCGTTTCTTCCTTACAGTTTTGGAGTTGCACATAATATGTGCAACTCATATTATGTCGACGGTGTAGGTACCTATCATCTTCGATCGTATGAAGATGTTAATAATATAATGTCTAAGAGAAGAGATGAGTATATTACGTCCCTAAGTGTTTATAAATAAGGATAGGAGGTGATGAGTATTATTATTCTTAGAACTTCAACGGAAAAATTAAATAACGTAGTTGATTCCGTCACAAGCTCATACAGTCATGACGCGAATGTTGTCATCGTATCAAGCTCATGACTTACATTATCATTTGAAGGTCACCTCGGTAAGTAGGCTAAATGTCACCTCCTTACTCTCTCATAAATATTGTCGCTACAAAATAATCAACTGGAAACAATCACAGTTTGGATGGGAGCCCTAAAAACCGGTTCATGGATCAGGAAAATTGGTAACATTAATTTTCTGGGCAATATTTAATGCCAAGAATTTTTGAATTATCCACAACTTTTTCTGACAGGCTATGTATGGGCCTGGCCACTGTCCGTCTAAGGCGGCCTCATAACATACCGTATTATTCCTCACCGCTAGTGTCGCCCAACTGCAAGACCAAGACTCGCTGCAAAAGTCTCGCAGTGCTCCCTTAGACAGTACTTTACTATTCCTTTGACAAAGAAAGGATTGTGAACATTTTGTATTCTTAAACCAGCACACGGGGACATAATTTGATATTATTTTAAACAGCTTCATGATAGATAGGTGCGATTACATCCCCACTCCCGTTAAGTGGTATGTCCCTAATTATTGATAGTTGTATAGTTAGTGTCACTAGATGAATGGAATTTTATTTATTTAATTGGATATTTCATTTCTATGTAGATTTTTCATTTCTAACAAAATGAGAAACTCTGTGTTATTCTTTCTTTGCCGGGGAGATAGACCTCGTTAGCATTGGTCTGCAATCTATCTAGGAGAAGGAAAACTCCAAAATATAACCCGAGGAGATAGGCCTTGTTAGCACTGGACTGCAACCTATTTAGGAGAAGGAATACTCCGAAATATAACCCGGGGAGATGAGCCTCGTAAGCATTGTGCTGCAACTCATCTAGGAGAAGGAAAACACCGAAATATAACCCGGGGAGATAGGCCTCGTTAGCATTGATCTGCACTCTATCTAGGAGAAGGAAAACTCCGAAATATAACCCCCGATCCAAGGTGTAAACCGACCCGTGCTGAGGGATTCGCGGCCAGAGGGTGAGCTGGTCGAAAACGGAGGGTGCATGTGTTGGTGGTCACAGGGCACAGTAGTGATTCCATCTTGCCCTCACACAAGGGCTCTGTGGGGGTGGACCTTTGACTACCCTAATTCTCGTGGGAACGCTATGAATTCTTATAAAAATATTAAAATTCCAAATGACGGCGATGCGGCTCGCAACCCTTCACGTCTCGTTCCCAATGAGGGCGAAAAGCGGTCTACGGAATGCCGTTTTGCCACGTTAAATGTAGGAGGAGGAATGAACGAGAAATTAAATGAGGTATGTCAAATGATGGATGATAAAAAGATTGATATTCTTTGTGTGAATGAGACGAAGCGAAAGTGTTGTGAAATAACTAATCATGGACCTTACACAGCATACTGGGCTGGGGTATCAAGGAACACTAGAGCCTGCCAGGGAGTTGGTCTCTTTCTTTCTGCGCGAATGGCTCAGTGTGTGAAAGAGTATAAATGTGTGAATGCTAGATTATTATGGACAAGAATGAAAGTGGGTCTAACCCGTATTTTTGTGGTAGGAGTATATGCTCCAGTGAACACGGGTTTATATACAAATAAGTATGAAGAGGATGCGATGGAAAAATTCTGAGAGGATGATGGATGGAAAAATTCTGGGAGGATGATGGATGGAAAAATTCTGGGAGGAACTAAGAGATGTTTTGAGATTGTGTAAGTGCAATGAAAGGTTGATTTTGCTAGGTGATTTTAATGGATGGGTTGGAGTGAGCCGAAAAGGATTTGGAAAAGTTTTAGGAAGGTTTGGCGATGAAAATGTGAATGAAAATGAACAAAGTTTACTAGAAGTGTGCTTGGAATGGAACCTTTGTGTTACAAACACTATGTTTGAACACAAAAAGATCCATATGTATACACGAGATGCAAAGAATGTGAGAAAGAGTATGATTGATTTTGTGATAGTAGATGAAAGGCTCAGAAAGAAAGTTCTAGATACTAGGGTATATCGCGGTATTGGTATTCATACAAACCACTTTCTAGTAATGACTAGAATAAGTGGTTTTATGAAAACGTGGCGAAACCGGATACATAACCCGACAAGCGTGCTAGAAAGAATAAAAGTAAAAAATTTGCAAGATGAGGTTGTTAGAGAGAAGTACAAAAGTAAACTGACAGAAAAGTTGTATGATTCGGTTGATATTAATAATATGGAAGAATTATGGAAGACTTTTAAAGAAAATGTGGTAAATACTGCTACAGAAATATGTGGCGTGACCAGAAGAAGGAAAGTAAATAAGATGAAGAATGTATGGTAGGATAAAGATGTGCAGAGTGCAGTTTGTGAGAAAAAGAAAGCCTGGGTAGATTGGCTTGCTGTCAGAGCCAACGAGAGAATGGAGAAAGCAACAAATGATGATATAGATGTAGCTAAAGAAGAATATAAGAGAAAAAAAAGAGAAGTGAAAGAAATTGTTAGAAGAAAAAAAGAAGATCAAAACGACGAGTATGAGAGATTGTCGCAGGATTTCCAAGCTAACTCGAAAATTTTCTGGAAGTCCATTAGAGCGGCTCGAGGTAAAGCCCAAAATACAGAGCTAGTCTCAATCAGGGATAAATATGGAAGGACAGTGAATGGAGAAGAATGTATGCTAAAACGATGGAAGGAATACTCTGAAAGCCTGTTTGAAAGAGAAGAGCCAAAAAAATTATCATTTGTGAATGGAAGAGATCTCGAGGATGGAGAATGTATAACTGAGATAGAAATTACGAATGCATTGAAAGGTATGAGAGCGGGTAAGTCTGCAGGATACGACAGGATTACAGTTGAAATGCTGACGGCTGGAGAAGATGTTATAGCTAAGAAGCTATACCAGCTCTTCAATCTTTGCTGGACTAATGGCCGAGTACCTATAGACTGGTGTCAGCCGGTAATCGTACCTCTTTACAAAGGGAAAGGTTCGCGGCAAGATTGTAGAAGCTACAGGGGCATAAGCCTCCTTAGCATTGTCGGCAAACTGTATGCGAAAGTGTTGATTGAAAGAGTAGTGAAAGTGACCGAAATGAAAATATGGGATGCACAAGCGGGTTTTCGAAAGGGTATGGGTTGCACGGATCAAGTGTTCTCTTTACGATGCATGACGCAAAAATTTTTGGCTAAAGATCAGAAAGTATTTTGCGCATTCATTGATTTGGAGAAGGCTTATGACAAAGTGAGGAGGAATGAACTGTGGTCGGTACTATCGATGTATGGGGTAGACGGCCATCTTATTCAGGCACTGAAATCCATCTATAAGGATTCCAGAGCCTGCGTAAGGATAAACGGGTCCTACACTGAATGGTTTAACATTGATAAAGGTGTTAGACAGGGATGTGTAGCGTCACCGTGGCTGTTTAACCTATTCATGGATAGCTGTTTGCAAGATTTGAAAAATAATGAATGTGGTTTAAGAATGAATGAGTTACTCGTCAAATGTCTTCTTTATGCCGATGATCAGGTTTTAGTTGCATCGTCGGCTGAAGATTTGCAGGCGATGGTAACTACTATGCATGATGCTTTTGAAAGAAAAGGTATGAAAGTAAATGTAAGTAAGACGAAAGTAATGGTCTTTGAAAAGAATAAATGTATGACGGAATGTAATATTTCTATAAATGGTGAGGGATTGGAACAGGTGAAAGAATTTATATACTTGGGTGTACTGTTTACTAGTGATGGTAAAAATGATGACGATGTTGAAAGACGAGTTAATGCTGGCAATAAAGTGAATGGGGCATTGTACGCTTTTATGAAGAGTAGGAATGTGTCTAAAAAGGCACGCCTAGCTGTACATAGGGGAGTATTAGTGCCCACTCTCATGTATGGTACTGAAAGTTGGATTTGGCAGGGAAGACATGAAAGTAGAATAAATGCTGTAGAGATGAGAGCTCTTCGTAGTATGTGTGGTGTAAGTCTGAAAGATAGAATTAGGAATAGTGTTATAAGACAGCGCTGTGGTGTGAATGAAGAAGTAGCGGCAAAGATAAAAAAGGGAATGCTGAGGTGGTTTGGCCACGTGGAAAGAATGAGAGAAGAAAGGTTGACTAAGCAAGTATACAAAGCGAGTGTGAGTGGGACGTTTACAAGGGGAAGACCACGTCGTACCTTTCTGGATCAAATTGAAGATGTATTGGCGAAAGGTCAGGTCAAGAGTACGCGTAACCGTAGAGTATGCATGAAGACTGTGATGAGTGTGAATGAAGCGATGGAGGTATGTCAGGATCGTGGTTTGTGGCAATCCGTAGTCTCTGCCTACCCCTCTGGGAAACAGGCGTGAGGCTATGTATGTATGTATTCTAACAGCGAGAGTTGCAACATGTGCGAGACTCGCAAGAGTCTTGCATTTGGACAACACCACTCACACCAATTGACTCGCCTACTGGTATATCGATACCAGTCTTTGACCTCGGTGCCGCGCCTGTAGAGTTACCTATTCGAGTATCCTTGCCCGTCGACGCCCTATCAAAATTTACTGCCCAGGCGTGTACGATAGCGGGGTACGATGCCAGAAACCTCCGCGTGGTGTACCCTGGGTGCGGGCGACAGTCCCCCAGATCCCTCTGTTGAATTGTCGCCCGTAGCGAATTTCTGGCGCGAGGGGGGGTTCCCCAGCAATGGGTAGAGCCCCAATTCGCTCCTGACCCTCTAGTTGTAGACGGTACAGGACGCGAAATTTCGGACGGGCCCGGTCACTCATTAACTTGAGGGCTGGGCAGGCTTATGCCACCGCCGACATATCGTAAACCTGATATCTTGCTTCAAGACAAATTGTCGTGAGGCGTAGTTTCAGGAACGAGGGCTTAACCGCCCGGACCGCGAGGAAGACAACCTCTATAAAGAATTCGACCTTCGAATTCGGAAATTACCCAGAATCCTAAGTTCTGGCGTGCGGCGAGAGGATGCATGGCAGATGGGCTGTTCTGTTCCTAGCACGCTCCAGCCAGGGTACCGGCTGACCCCCTGGTTGGTAAATGTAGGCTTGCCCGGGTACAGGGATCTCTGCCCGGGTCGACGGTTTTTCTCCCATACTCGTGGGAATCAACATGGATTTTCTTTTACCTACATCAACACAAGACGGGAATCCAGAGGATTCCCACATCACGGCCTTGTCAAGCCAACGTAAAACTGACAACGACGCCTCGTCCTCAGGACTTGAGGCGTCCGCCGAGGGCCCGGCACAGACGAAAGAGGCCCACAAAAAGAAGACGAAGAAGCGGCGGAAGGCGCATAACTGGTCAGGCAAGGGTGCCTCACGGGACCGGCAGCGTTTGGCGGAGCGGAAGGCGAAGGAGGAGGCCGCTACCGCAAAACTGGAGGAAGACGGCGGCAGATCCACTGCAGAGCCGTCAATGGACGAGGGCGCCAGTAGTGTCGCAGAGCCGTCCAGAGACGAGGGCAATGGATCTGCCGATATAATGGACGAGGGCGGTAGTTCCGCAGAGCCGTCCAAGGAGGCTAGCGGGTCGGCGGAGAAAACCGCCGCCGCCAGGTCGTCGCCGCGTCTTGCGGCTGCGGCCCCGACGACAAGGGAGGAGGCCCTCCCCTCGGAGGTCCGGAAGCGTCCCCTGAACAGGGATGGCAGCTCGGGCGCTGACTCCGAGGGGAGTGCTATCATCATGCCTCCTCCCAAAGTTCCGGCCTCTCGCAGAGGGCGAGGGGCCGCGGCGTCAGGTCGGACGACCCATTCCCCAGCCGGCGGAGTACGCAGAGGGGCGGAGGCTCGCAAGCGGACCGACGACGAGGCGGCCGCCGCGAGGGTGCTGGAGGTGTTGTCCGGCATCCCTCCCACCGAAGTGGCGGCCGCTGGTGCCCGCGCGAGCGGTAGCGCCCCGGACGCGAAGGCCCTGCAGGCCGAAAACGCCCGCCTTGGTGGCGAGGTGTCAGGCCTGCGGGCCCAGAACCGCCGCCTAGAGTCGGAGCTGGCCGAGGTGAGGAGGGAAAACCGCCTCCTCGCCAAGGACGTGGCCGAGTTAAAGGCGCAGATGGCGCGACTTATGCCGACTGCGCCACCCGCGTCACCGGCCAGCGCTGGCCGCCGAGGAGCTGGCCGCCCAACGGTTGCCGCTGCGCCGAAGACGGCTCCGACTGCGGAGCGCGCGCCGCCGACAGTCGCCAGCCCACCAAACGCCGTGGAGCAGGCTCCGATAGCGGCCCAGCCGTTAACACCGACCCCGCTGCCCGCGGTGGGAGGCGTGCCGGACGAGGCCTTGCGCGCCATCATCGACTCGGTAGTCAAACTGGTCGATGCGCGCTTGGTCGTTCTGGAGGCAAGGCTGCCTCCGGAACCACGTGTCCGGCCGCCTCTGGCCGCGGACAAACGGCCATATGCGGCACCAGCCCCCGCCCCGCTGCCTTGTCAGGGTGGCCGCGTGGGGGGTAGCTACGCCGCGGCCGCGGCTGGGCCCAAGTCCAAGGGGCCCGCTCCCGCGATGAAGAAGAAGAAGGTGGCACCGGCTCCTGCCGGACTGCAGTTGTCGTCAGCATCAACACCGCCAGCGACGACCAGCGCGCCCGCGACTGCGCCTTCCGCGCCTGGCACGCCCGCTGCGCCCGAACAGGGTTGGCAGGTGGCTGAGCGCGGCAGGAAAAGTCGCGGTCAGAGGAGGAGAGCGGCGACCAAGCGCGTCGCTGAGGTCGCCGCTCCCCAGGCAGGAGCCGGAGGAGGCGAGAAGAAGAGGAAAAGGCCGCGCAAGGGGCTCCGGCCGCCGAAGACAGCCGCAGTGGTGATCACTGTGCTGCCTGAGGCGGCAGAAAGGGGCCTCAGCTATGAGGCCGTTCTGCGGAAAGCCCGGCGGGAGCTCGACGTCTCCGACATAGGAGGCGTTGAAGCCAGGACCCGCAAGGCCCGGACAGGGGCTCGAATTTTAGAGTTCCCTGGGGCCGAGGGCACCAGGACGGCCGATAGCGTGGCGTCGAAGTTGAGAGGTCTGTTCGCCGAGGAGGGTGGCGTCAAAATCGCCAGACCCGTGAAGTGCGCTGAAATGCGCATTTCGGGTCTGGACGACTCCGTGACGGTGGAAGACATCCGGGAGGCCATTGCCTTGAAAACCGGGTGTCCCCTGGACACCGTCCGGGTTGGCGTCATCCGGCCCGGTCCGGGCGGCGTAGGTGCCGCCTGGGTGCAGTGCCCAGTGGAGTCGGTCAGGCAACTGGCCGACTCAGGCAGGCTTCTCGTGGGCTGGAGCTCAGCGCGAGTTATCGTGCTGGAGCACCGGCCTGCCAGGTGTTTCAAGTGCATGGCGGTCGGGCACACCCGGCCAACATGCACTAATTGCTTTGACTGCGGCGGACTCTGTTTCCGCTGCGGTCAGACTGGGCACATGGCGGCATCCTGCGCCGCCCCGCCCCACTGCCCCGCGTGTGCGGCGGGCAATAAGCCTGCCAAGCACCGCATGGGCTCTGGGGCGTGCAGACCTCCGGCTTCGGCTCCAAAGGGGCGGAGCGGCCCTTCGACTCCGGCCGCCCCAGCTCCTAGCGCGGCCCGATCGCCCGCCGCAAGCCAGGAGGTGATGATGGACACGGCCCATTAATGGCTGCCCAGTCCACTCACCTCCTGCAGGCCAACACCAACCACTCCGCCGGTGCGCAGGATCTCCTCCTGCAATCCATGGCGGAGTGGTCGATCGGTGCAGCCGTAGTCGCGGAACCGTACGTCGTGCCTGATCGCCCCAATTGGGTGGTCAGCCGGAACGGAACCGCGGCAATCGTCACCTCCACGCAGCGGCACTTCCCGTCCTTATCCCTCTTGGATAGGGGCGAGGAATTTGTCGCGGCGGATTGGGGAGGGGTCACGCTCTACAGTGTATACCTCTCCCCTAACAGGAGAATGGACGATTTCGGGGCCTCCCTCACCACCTTGGAGGCTTCGATACGGCGACTGGCACCGGGCCTCGTCCTGGTCCTGGGGGACTTCAACGCCAAATCCACGGCGTGGGGGTCCCCGATGACGGACGATCGCGGGCGGGCGATCGTGGAGTGGGCGGCGTCACTGGGCCTCTGTGTCCTAAACAGAGGCTCAGTGAACACGTGTGTGCGACAGCAGGGTGGGTCGATAGTGGACTTGTCGTTCGCTAGCCCCGCTGTTGCACCACGAGTGAGGAACTGGCGTGTCCTGGAGGAGGCGGAGACCCTGTCGGATCACCGATACATCCGGATGGAGGTCTCCCCTCTCCGGGACCCCAGCAGGGGTCACAGGGCGGACCGGGCTCCCGCATTGCCGCGGTGGGCTGTGGGGCGGCTGGATAGGGACCTACTGGCGGAGGCGGCCATCGTGAACACGTGGCTGTCCTCACCACCCCCAGCGGACGGAGTGGACGTTGAGGCTGTCCGCATCCGCAGTGCGCTAACGCAGGTCTGCGATGCGGCCATGCCCAGGGTGCGGCGTCTACCTCCGAGGCAGGGGGTCTACTGGTGGTCCTCAAGACTGGCGGACCTTCGTGCGGCGTGCATTAGTGCCCGAAGGTCCTACACCCGCAGTCGGCGGCGTCGCCGCGATGTTGAGCGGGAGGGCCAGCTTTACGAGGCGTACCGCAGTGCGCGTACCGCCTTTCGGCTGGCCATCCGGTCCGCTAAGGACGCAAGTTGGCAGGAGATGCAGGACGGTCTCGACCGTGACCCCTGGGGTCGCCCGTATCGCGCGTCGCTGAATAAGCTTCGCGCGCAGGGCCCCCCCCTCACCGAGACCCTCCAGCCCGACCTCCTTCGTAGAGTGGTCGAGGAGCTGTTCCCGCGGCAGTCGGAGCACACGCCCCCGGTCATGGCTTCGCCAGATCACGACCGGGAGGCCGTCGAGAGTGTTCCGCCCGTGACGGAGTCGGAAGTGGGGGCAGCCGTGGCGAAGATTCGTTCCGCCACCACGGCCCGGACGGAGTCCCAGTCCGGGTGTTGACGTTGCTCCTCGAGCATCTCGAACCTCGCCTCAGGCGACTGTTCAACGCTTGTCTGACGTCTGGACAGTTCCCTGAGTGCTGGAAGGAAGGGAGGTTGGTTCTCCTGCCAAAGCCGGGACGGCCCCCGGATTCGCCGTCGGCCTACAGGCCCATTGTGCTTCTGGACGATGTGGGTAAGCTGCTGGAGCGTGTCCTCGCTGCCCGCATCGTCCGGCACCTGGAGGAGGTGGGGCCCGATCTGTCGGACGCTCAATTTGGGTTTCGGAGGGGGCGTTCGACCATCGGGGCCCTGCTACGCCTGAGGCAGACGGCCGCGGAGGTTGTCGCCGGCAAAGGAGTGCTGTTGGCGGTGTCGTTGGACATCGCCAACGCCTTCAATAGTCTGCCATTCAGCTGCATTAGGGAGGCGCTCCGGTTCCATGGAGTGCCCCTGTACCTCAGGCGGCTGGTGGCAGACTATTTGGAGGGGCGCAGTGTTCTCTACGCGAGCCCCGCAGGGGACATTGTGCGGACGCCCATGTCGTGCGGTGTTCCGCAGGGGTCGGTTCTGGGGCCGACTCTGTGGGACATCGGGTACGACTGGGCGTTGAGAGGGAGTCTCCCCCCCGGGCTGAGCGTTATTTGCTATGCTGACGACACGCTCGTCACAGCCCGGGGCAGGACATTCGAAGAGGCGGCGAGCCTGGCCACTCTCGGCACCGAGGAGATGGTCAGGCGAATCGAGGCGCTGGGGCTCAGGGTGGCCCTAAACAAGACGGAGGCCCTGCTATTCCATGGGCCCCGTGTGAGGCTGCCCATCGGCGCCTCGTTAGTCGTCAACTCCATCCACATCAGTATCCAGGCCCATATGAGGTACTTGGGTCTGGTGCTCGACGGGCGATGGTGGTTCCGGGAGCATTTTCGCCAAATTGCTCCCCGGCTGGTCGGCGCGGCGTCCGCCCTTTCTCGGCTCATGCCGAATGTGGGCGGACCCAGTTTCGAGGGCCGACGCTCAATGGCCATGTACGGCGCACCCGTGTGGGCGAGGGCTCTGAACGCCCAGCTCAGGGCGGTGCTGTGGAGGCCACAGCGAGCCATGGCGGTCAGAGCCATTCGCGGGTACCGCACGGTGTCGACAGAGGCGGCGTGCCTATTGGCTGGGACACCCCCGTGGGACCTAGAGGCGGAGATGCTCTCCGACCTCTACCGGCGGGTTGCCTCAATGCGCGAAGAGGGTGGCTCCCCATCGTTTAACGAGATAGCCACCTGGCGCGAGGACGCCCGCCGAGAAGTCATCGCCCGTTGGGCTACGCGGCTGGAGAGGCCTAGACACGGTGTCACTACCGTCGAGGCCCTCCGGCCCGTACTGATGGAATGGATGGAGCGGCGGCACGGGGTCCTCACCTTCCGACTGGTGCAGGTGTTAACGGGGCATGGGTGTTTCGGGAAATACCTGCACACGGTCGTGTACAGGGAATGGACTCCGGGCTGCCATCATTGCAGTAGTGACGAGGACACGGCGCAACATACGCTCGAGGAATGCTCGGGCTGGGACGGGCAGCGCCGCGACCTCGTCGCTATTATCGGTGCCGACCTGACGCTGCCGGCTGTCGCAAGGGCGATGGTCGACAGCGTCAGGAATTGGGACGCGGTCGCCGCCTTCTGCGAGGCTGTCATCTCGCAGAAGGAGGCGGCGGAACGGGCCCGGGAGGATTCCCGTGACCCGGGCCGCCGCCCGCGGCCGGGGCGGCGCAGGCGCGAATACCTGCGCCTGATGCCGCCCTAACCGAGGCTTCGGGTGATCGGACCGGGGAATTGTCCGGTCACCCGACGCGAGGCCACCGCGTGAGGACGACGCCTCGACGGCGAAATCTGTCGGGGCGTCGACAGGAGAAGGAGAGGAGCCCGAGAGGGCATACCGCCGAGCGGGCCACCGAAGACAAAGATCGGGTACCGGTGGCCCGCTCGCACGGCGAAGTAGAGGTGCTTGCAGGGTGGGTCAATGGGGTTGCGCGCCGCCTCTTCTGTCACCCCGGACCGATTTGGCGGGGTGCGACGTCCATGGCCCACCACAAAAAAAAAAAAAAAAAAAAAAAAAAAAAAAAAAGGCGTGTACGATAGCGTTCGAAATATAGGAAGAAAATAATATAATTAAAGCATGAAATAAAAGGATTTTCGTGTGATGATAGAGTAAGAATACAATTGATCGCTCTATCTTATTCGTGGATGTTGTTAAAGACGACTAGGGGAAATATGAAAAAAATATATACATATAACATCTGTGCAAGAGACCACTCACATTTCCGTTTGGTGACAGAGTAAGAATACAATTCACCACCCCCTATCTTACTCGTGGGTGATCGTACGAGACGACTAAGGCATATAAAACGCACTACTACTATACCAACACATTTGACTAGCGAGGTATGGTAGGTCAATTCACCTTCCGTTATCGGTTCAAGGCCAACAGTGGGTATATGAATTGAGATATATGCAAGACAACACTTTAAATAAAACCCTACGTCTAAGCAGCGTGATAAGAGAGTGAAATAAGATGATGTAAGCTGTAAAGCTATGATATGATGCTCTGTGGCGTAACATGAGGTAGGCCTACGTCAAGCAGTGGACAGCAATAGGCTGTGATAATTACAATACTACCGATAGGGCTTACATCAGCTATATTGATTTCAATAATAAATCATTTTTATCATCATTTTCCTGCTCTTTTCTCAATTACTTGGGGTCAACTCGATAAGTAATTGTATAAATTGCAAAGTTATTGGCAATAGTTTTAAGACCGGGCCGCCTGTCTGATGTCAACCCTCCAAAGGAATGTAATTGTTGACGGCTACAGATGGCGTTGGCCCAGGTCTATATAAAGCGAGTAAGGGTTGGTAGTATACGTAGCCGCTACCACACAGCGTCAGATCATTTTTATCATTAAGTATAAAACCTTCACGACGCAGGTTCCAAAAGTAGAACTGCTGTTTGTTAAATTCCTTCTTCTTTAGACTAAGAATTAGTTTATTAATGACCTTAACGATATTTTTTTAAAATACTACACCTGACTCTAAGGAAATAATCCTTGTATTGCGGGGGACTTTACAAACATATAATTTGATTGATATAAACTACATCCAAACACGGGACAAGAGTTTATAATTCATATAAAGTGCTGCATGTGAATCGAACCCATGACACTGGCGTTGTAAGTCGGCATTTTAACCGCTACGTCATCAGTGCAGTCATATAATATTGAATGTTAATCGCTATTATATTGTTGCGGAGACAGTCGACACAGATTATATTTTTGCCAGTTTTGTTCGAATACAGTAAACAATGCATCACATTATACAAAGTTGTTCTAGTTTCGTTGCCAAAACTGACAATACCGTATAATAAATGTTAATTGCCGACACTTTATGCCGTAGGTTATATTCTGGATGATGAACTATCCTCGATCTGTTCACATCGGTGGCAGGTAAGTCGGCCACAATTTAATTGTTTTCAATTTCATATCTATCAATCCGTGTGGTGCCGGAGTAAGAATACAATTCACCACCCCCTATCTTACCCGTGGGTGATCGTAAGAGACGACTAAGGGATATAAAACACATATAATACCAATGCAAGAGAAGGAAAACTCGAAACAAATTCCTGTGCCAACACGTCTGACCAGCGTGGTTTGATCTCTGGTCAATTAAATAATTGATCGGTTATTTTGAATTGTTTCTAATTATACATATAGGTAACTAACAGGTAACTAATTTCCAGAGTTATCGTGAGTTATGAAATTAAAATTATTGTTTTATTTTAGATTTTAACTATTCATGAAACTTGACTACATGATGTACCTACTGGTTAAGATACCGACCTTCCATGCCAGTAACGTGGGTTCGATTCCTACGCAGGACAATACTTTGTGCAATCCATAAATTGTTGTTCTGAGTCTGGGTGAAATTTATCTGCATTAATTATATGTTTGTAAAGTCCCCGGAATCCATGCATCCATCCATCAGCCCGTAAACGTCCACTGTTAGACATAGGCCTCCCCACGAGAACGCCATTCACAACGATCCTGTGCCCGCAATACAAAGATTGTATCCTTAGTGCGGTGTTGACTTTAAAAAAAAAAGAAAAAACGAACGTATTCAGTCAGTGAGTGGAAATTATTTTACAATCAATCTATTTAATAGCTATTAATTAGTAATTAAGTATCTATATAACTAAGTAACTAACAACTAAAGCAACAGTTGGTATTTAAATAGGTGGCATGTACTTCTATTATCCGAAGTTTCATCATTTATTGAAACTATTACGTAATTATTACGCTCCGTGTGAAATACTAAAAAAAAACCGCAATTTCAAACATCCCATCGAAACGACCACGAAGCATAGATATATACCTACTTCGCGGAAACAACATTAAATATAGGTATTGCAGATTAAAAACTATAAGCAAGCAATAGACAATAGCAAGCTTCTTTATTACTACAACCAAGTGTTAAATAACGCACATATAATAAATAAATAAACTAATTCCGCTTGTATAAATGCACCTTTAGATTCAAAGACAAAAATTGGGTCGTGTGTTCACCGACCGTTTAAGGCACGTGACCATAAACGACAATAAAAAAGTTACAAGTGCCATTGATATTAAAAATAATAAACGCGATCAGTTAACTATGGCGATTAAGCACAAGTACTTACATACTCATTTATATCCAATATATCAACCAGTTTGTTTTAAACATATATTTATATCGAAGAGATTTGCTATTATAAGTACGCAGTACGTACAAATATGACATAATTTAGGAGCTACCCACACCAAAAGTCAAAGGAGTTATTGAATTAATGAATAGGGAATTACCTACCCTGTACGACTCATAACACGTACACAGAATAATGTACTTGCCTTCCTCTTAAATATCTAGGTAGGTATTTGTTTTGCGTACGATCGACGCCCACAAATTAGTGATATTTATGGTTATGTATTACCTACAATATAAGCGCTACCAAAATGTAATATAGAAATAGAGAACAGAGATGTACATTTTACATTCGTACTGCAGATAAAAATATTCAAATAACTACTAAATATCAATTCTTCATCTACCTACTAAATCAAATAAAAGAAATTGAAAGTGTATAATAATAGATAGAGAGTGTTCGAAAAGGGTTTCCGTATCAATAAATATAATATAAACACACTTTCGATGTTGATGAACAATACTTTCTATGAGTCGAGATCGTTCCATTTTTAGTCAAGTCGCGAGGCCCGTTGCCATGCAAAATGTTAAGGCAAACGCGTAGACGACGATATATCCGTCATTATGAATGGAACATTATGCATTGCTTTTACTCTCAAAAATATAAAATCATCATCACGGTAACGACGCGATTTTTGCTGCATAATTTTCAAGGGCATTCGTACCCAACAACAGTTTGACGCGTATGGACAACGAAAGGGGCCTCCCGTTTAACATTGATTAATGAATGAAACAATTAACATAAAGTATTGTTAAAGAGCACATCGACGCTTATATATTAATAAAATTAACACAGAAATAAAAGAAAATACTTACAAACTCTGCAGCCGAGATACGTGTATAATCACATACATGACGTCATTTGACGCAACACAAACCCGAAAAATCGGGCAAAATATGAAGTAACTGTTTCAAAAACAACACCGACATGAAATAAACACGATACTTTATTATATACAACAACTTATTTATGTCAGTAAGAAGGATTTAGGACATTTTACAATATTTATTTGTTGTCACCGACTCAGAGTTTTGACAAGATGGTCGCGCACCGACTGTTTTGCTTTGGTTGTCAGCTGATACCAAAGACTGTTCTACTTCGAACGCAAATATGATATTTACCATCTCTTTCTAGTAAATATGATAGGAGCCATTGTGCGAAAGAGATGGATAGAATGGTTATCATAATTGAACAGAACTTCAAATAAAACAAACGTCATTTTCTTGTTGCATTATTATTGCGAGGCAAAACTGGCAAATAAAACTATTTAATCCATGTGATGAATTGAAAAGATGTATTAAATAGGTGAAAAGATGTTTCTATTTCACAAGAACACGTAACCATGCATCAGTTAGTTATATTTGGGCGTGACACAGTTTGTTGTTTTTCATGCCTGTAGCGACATCTAGCAGAAGATGTGGTATTTATGTCGCATCCGATTCGGACAAGGTCATGGTTGCAAATTTTGTTATGGTGTTTATTATTTAAGTAAAAGATATTTCTCTTTCATTAAATTTATTAGATATAGGTATAATTCTTCATCTAATATTTTAAATGAAAGGTAACTTATATGACAGTAACATATGTGAGAGTTTCAGTTTGTTTGGACTTAGCACCGAGAGTTCGTTGTACATGTAAAGTAACAGATGGCGTTAGTAGTATATAAACATAAATGAAAAAATAATTAAAAAATATAATATCATCTACATAAGTATGTTTTATATAATTAAAACTGGAGATAATACGTAAAATTATTTTATTGTTACATCTGCATAATTATGTTACAGATAAATAATTTCGTAGAAATTTTCTCTTTTTTTTTAAATGTGTTTCTATTCAGTTTATATTACTGGGGACTTCCCAAAAGTTATGCTTGCGGTTGTCATGAGTCACAGAGTCACTATCATTATTTTAAGTAGTTAACTGATTAGTGTAAGCTGGATTTGGGGTCACAGATATGGTAAAAAAGTTATAACATTAGTAAGATGGGCCCAGTAGTAAAGACATATATGATTTTGATTAGATGTTATTCAAATAATGATTGATTAACATCTAATCAAAATCATATATGTCTTTAAATGTAAATCAAGTATTGATTATATTATTACTAAATTTTATATGGTAGTAAAGTAAAAAGATATGTGGCTCTTACCATCAGAAGGATTCATCCATCCATCAGCCGGTAGACGTCCACTATTGGACATAGGTCTCCCGACGAGAATGCCACTCGGAACGGTCCTGCGCCACTTACATCCAATGGCTTCCTGCGACTCTTAAGATTTCATGAGTCCACTTAGTGGGGATCATCCTACGCTGCGTCGTCCGTTTCGTGGTCGCCATTTGAGAACCTTTCTTCCGTTGTCAGTTCGATGAGTAATGTAGCCTGTCCATCGTCACTTCAACGTGCTAATTCTTCGGCCTATGTCGGTTCTTCTACACCACCTGTTCTTCTACGGATTATCGCATTTTATTGCGTAGATAAATACTAGCCCTCTACATAGCACAACGATCGAAAACTTTTACGAATTGCATTCCGAACCAGGGCCGGTACAGAAATAACATGGGCATTAGACATGACTTTGGTTTTGTCCATTATCATTGTTCAATTCCAGACCGACTAGTTGATAAACCTTGCTGAGGTCGTTGAGCACTGTGCCAACGTAGTCCAGGGATTCTGCCAAAACTAGGATATCATCTGCAAATCAAAGGTGAGTGATGTATTCGCTGTTGATGTTGATGCCAAGTCCGGTCCAGTTTTAGAGCTTAAAGACATCTTCCAGTGCAGTGGTGAACAGTTTTGGAGAGATGACGTCTTCCTGTCTCACACCTTTCTGCAGCTGAATCGGTTTCGTACTCTTATCCTGGATGCGGACCGACATAGTAGCGTTTTTATACAAATACTTCAGCACTTTGATATATCGACAGTCAATTTGACACCTCTGAAGGGACAGCAGCACTGCCCAAGTCTCAACAGAATTACGAGTATTAGTATCTATATAAAATGACACGCGAATCCTGTTACCGTATTATGTAACGTGCGAGGGGCTGTCAAATTAAGTACCTACTATTGACTGCGCAGATGATGTAGTAGTTAAGACACCGACCTATCATGCTAGCGTCGAGGTTCGATTCCTCCGCTAGGCAATACTGTACAAGATATCTTAACCACTACTGCACAGATGGCGTGCAGTCAAATTTGATTTTCATTTTCCTGAAGTTTCGAACACTTTATTGCGATTATGGCCACGGGAAGATTAAGGTGTCTCACGTCCAAAGGTTATGTACCTTTCCTTAAAAATAATTTTATTTCATATAAGTAATACTCGCGTTAACATTAGAGATTATAATATTTAACGTAAAAATAATAAAAACAAATCAGCTGAGGTATATAAATGGGATCGTCTCAGCTCATAATATATATGTACGTGTCACTGTTGGGCTCGAGCCTCCCCCTAATGAAAGGGAAATATACCACGTTGGTCAGACATGTTAGTATATGGTTTTGTTTCGAGATTTCCATCTCTTAATGGATAATGTGTGCCAATAGTACATACATACATACATATCATCACGCCATATCCCTTGCAGGGTAGACAGAGAGAACAGAGTGCCAGAGAACTCTATCTTTGCTTCTCAGTGCTGGTCTTAAATATTTTGCACCGCCAAAGAACTATGACCATATTGAAATTCCTAAAGGTCAGAGGCTTCGTGTCTATGACAAAGTACCTTTATACCCTTCTAACTTGAAACCACCTAAGATGCAAAAGCGCCTAAGGTATATGCGACATATTTCACTCGCTTCCTCAACATTCATAATTCTCTTCATACACGCTCGCCGGTTTCGGAGACTCTTGACTCCACCTTCCTTCAGTACATGACCGATCTGGTCTAGGTAGGTAAGTCTCGGTCTCCCCCGGTACCTATATCCTTCCACTTTCGCATTGTATATCTTCTTAACCAGACGTTCGTTCGGCATTCTTTCCACATGTCCGAACCATCGGAGCATTCCCTTTCGCATCTTTACACCAATACTTTCTTTCATACCTACTCGCTCTCTTACGTCGTCGTTACGAATGCGATCGATCAGCCTAACTCCACAGATTTTCCGTAGAGATCGCATTTCGACCGCATTAATTTTACTTTCATACTCTTTTCTGCATACCCAACTCTCGCTTCCATACAGTAATGTTGGGATAAGCACTGCGTTATGTATTGCTACACGTGCCTTCTGGCTGAGGTGGTGGCTACCGAGAAGTTGCCCCAATGCTCCATTCACTCTATTTCCCGCATTCACTCTTCGCTCTACATCGACTGCACAGATGGCGTAATGGTTAAGATGCCGACCTTCCGTGCCAGTGCCGGGGGTTCGGGACAATACTTTGTGCGCTCTACAAAGTATTGTTCTGAGTTTGGATGTAATTTGTCTGCGTTATTTGCATGTTTGTAAAGTCCCCCACAATACAAGGATCATTTCCTTAGTGCAGGGTGGTGTTTTTTTATTATTAAATAAATTAAATCAGTGGTGTACCTTCCACCTCGGCTAAATCCACATCCAAGATATACAAATTCATCCACTTGCTCTAGTACATCATTACCTATTGTTACTCTTACATCTGTTCTGGCTTCATCTCTTTCAAAGACCATTATTTTGGTTTTGCTCACATTCACGCGTAGACCCCTTTTCTTACAATCTTCTGTCATTGTGTCGACTAGGGTCTGCAGGTCAGTCGCTGACTGTGCCAGCAGGACTGCATCATCTGCATAGAGCAGAGCAGTGATCACTGAGTCGCCCATCTGGACTCCCACATTCATATCGTTCAACCTTTGGAGACATTTATCCAGATATATGATAAACAGTCTGGCTGACAGAACGCACCCCTGCTTAACGCCGATATTGACGTCAAACCAAGGCGACATTCCATCATCCAGCCGCACACAGGCTCTACGGCCCATGTAACTGGATTGCACAGCCTGCAGCAGTTTACCGTTAATACCACACTCCGCTAAAATGTCCCAAAGTTCCTTTCGTACAACCGTGTCAAATGCTCTCTACAGATCCACAAAACTACAGAAAACCCTCTGACCTAGAGCCATATGCTTCTCCACAATGTTGCGCAGAGAGAACACTTGATCCATGCATCCCCTTCCACTCCTGAAACCTCCTTGTGTCTCACACAGTAAACCATCAGACACCATCCTCATTCTCCTTTCAATAATTTTACCGTACACTTTTGCTGCCAAACTGGTCAAGCTTAGGGCTCTGAAATTTGCGGAGTCATAACATGAACCCTTGTTTTTAAACAAAGGCACGTTGACTGCACCGTTCCAGTCCCTGGGAACCATTCCCGAGCTCCAACGTAAATTGAGGAGCAACAGGAACGCCTCCCAGACATGGGAGCCGCCAAGCTTGATCATCTCGGCAGACACCATATCAATGCCCGCTGCCTTACCATTTTTCAAACTCCTTTTCGCCCATTCAACTTCATCCATACTGATGCCATCGGAGGACACCGGTGCCGCATGTTGATTTACTAAACCACATGCGACACCGGCGCCAACCGTAGTATCCGCATACATATCACCAAAATATTCACTCCATCGGCTTAACACGTCTTGTGTTTGTGTAAGAATGTCTCCACATTTAGACCTTATTTTATTCATTCTGAAGGCTGACCAACCACCCCGAGACTTCTTCACCTCCCTCCAAAAGAGTTTGGTGTTACCCTCGAAGTTTTTAGTCAGCCTATCTTCTGCACTCATACTTGCTCTATCACGTTTCTCTTTCACTAAGGCCTTGGTGTCATTCTTACATTGCCGATATATTTCTTTCTTCTGTTCAGTCATACTGTCATTCAGATTCAAAGAAGAGACATAGTCCAGCCACGCTTTCTTCTTTTGCTCTACGGAAGCTGCCACTTCCGCATCCCACCATGCATCACCATTTGTTTTTCTATGCTTCTTTGAACTTCTATATACTTCTTTCGCTGTATCTACTATACTCTCTTTCAATACTCTCCAGCATTCTTTAATGTCCGATTGCGGCTGGCTTGCCATTGTCAGCCGTTCTCGACACCCTCTACATACTTTTCTCTTACACACTCTTTTTGCAACCTTTCAACCTTTATTCTTTCAAGCCCTCCGAAGTGGACACGCTCTCGCCAGTGCCTCCACTTTCTGAACAGACCACTAAATCTCGCAATAACGAGATAGTGGTCCGTATCGACTGTGGCCCTGTAGGCTCTTGCGTCCAATATTTTGCTTCGGAGGCGACTGTGTACCAAAATTAAATCTATTATACTTTTCTGTTCATTCCTTCTCCATGTATACATATGGATGTCCTTATGTTGGAAAAATGTGTTTGACACAATAAGGTTTCTCTCTATGCATACATCCGCTATGAGCCTACCTGCGTCATTGACTCTCTTATCACCAAATGGATCAATTACGTCCTCATAGTCGGGACGCTTGGTCCCCACCCATCCGTTCAAATCTCCGCATAATATCACTGGTTCACTAGTTTCTGCCATATCCAGAACTTCCCTAACATTATCCCAAAACTTCTCTAGGTCTGATGCCACAGAGGATCCTACGGGAGCATATGCTACAACCATGAATACCTTGGTGACACCTAGTTTTATGCGGACCTAAAGAAATCTGGGATCATACATTCCGTAATCCTTCACACCTGAGGTCAAGCGAGAGGACAACAGCACTCCTACCCCCATGCTGGCTCGATCGCTCTGTGGTACACCAGACCACATAGCCATCCCGCCACCAGGAAGATCGCAGGCATCGCTGCCCCTTCGCTTGGTCTCTGTTACACAGAGCACGTCTAGCTGTTTGTCCACCATGACGGTTATCAGCTCGTGCAACTTACCTTCCATACAACCTCTTACATTCCACGTGCCCACTCGGCACTCTGCTCTCCTCGACTCACCTGACTGGGCACGGCGGCCACCCATCAGGTGGCGGCCCCCATCGCCGCATCTGCCAATGTTCGTACCGACGGGGGCAGGTCGGTACGCGTCGCCTCCAGGGGACGCCCTAACCCGCACTGCGGTACGCATATCGAGCCGGATTAGCAGTCTAACTAGACTGGCAGAGGACGCGACGATCACGCTCTGGACTATGCCCCCCAGCACGCTCCGGACTATGCCCCCCAATGCCAATCTCAAGTGCCAATAGTCTCTAATTCTAATAGCAGCATTCAAAATTTTTTATATATTTTTTTTATAGTTTTCTGTCTACCGCCGCGTGCCGGTCCATCCGCGGTAGTACCACACTCTCGCAGATAATTGGCGTCTGAGCTGTGGCGATGTGCTGTTGGGCTTTGTTCGATAAGCGAGAGAGCAAATCCAGCTTTCTGGGTGGGTTTAAGGTTTCCATTGGTAAGCAGCGGCCTATCTGTACCTCTGGTATTGTAAAGATCCATGAGCGGCACTCGTCGTCGTCATAAGCTATAAAAAAAACCGTAATAATAGTTTTATTTCAGAAAAGCTAGTATATTATATCAATTTTTTTTAAAGACAACGAGAATACTTTTAGTTAGAGTTCTCTGGTACTCTGTTCTCTCTGCCTACTCTGCAAGGGATATGGTGTGATGATATGAATGCATGTATGTATGTGTAGAATACTTTTAACTAAGGAAATATACCTTGTACTGCGGGCGACCTTACAAACATATCAAATAACAATCGGACACTAATTACATCCAGACTCGGACCAACAATTTGTGGATCGCACACAGTATTGTTCTGCGTGGGACATTGACCCCGGGACATTTGGCATGATAGGTCGGTATTAACCGCTACTCTATATATATGCAGTTATCTTACCACCATTCATATTTCTCTATTACATCCAGACTCGGACCAACAATTTGTGGATCGCACACAGTATTGTTCTGCGTGGGACATTGACCCCGGGACATTTGGCATGATAGGTCGGTATTAACCGCTACTCTATATATATGCAGTTATCTTACCACCATTCATATTTCTCAATTACATCCAGACTCGGACCAACAATTTGTGGATCGCACACAGTATTGTTCTGCGTGGGACATTGACCCCGGGACATTTGGCATGATAGGTCGGTATTAACCGCTACTCTATATATATGCAGTTATCTTACCACCATTCATATTTCTCTATTCAATATTATCATCCTTATTAGACAAGTTCACAATTAAACTATTCCACAAATTGCGTAAAATACAATTTTGTAATATCTAGGTAGCTACTTTGACAAATTCGCGTGATTTGCATAACTTCTGTAAGTTTAGTTGAACGCGATTATAATTCTCTGAACAAGATTGAGATGGGGTGGGATTTGATTGAATTACTTGCTCGAATTTAATAAGTTCAGTAATTTGTGTTCGATTTGTTTTATATTCTATATCTATAAATGAGAATGTTTGTATATATGACATCACTTAACTCAGAAACCATTTGACCGATCATTATGAAAATTGGTATGTATATGTATTTTTTTCACGGAAAAGGTTTATGTGTCCATTGATGTAACTCTCCACCAGGTGGTGCTGCGATATACTGACTTCTACAAACAAACCAAAGCTCTGGGTTTGCTTGCCTATTTACGTTTTAATTATATTTAAGTTTTACATACGTACATATCATCATTATATATCAGATCATCATCATCACGCCATATCCCTTGCAGGGTAGGCAGAGAGAACAGAGTGCCAGAGAACTCTATCCTTGCATACTTCACTCGCTTCCTCAACATTCATAATTCTCTTCATACACGCTCGCCGGTTTCGGAGACTCTTGACTCCAACTTCCTTCAGTACATGACCGATCTGGTCTAGGTAGGTTAGTCTCAGTCTCCCCCGGTACCTACATCCTTCCACTTTCGCATTGTATATCTTCTTAACCAGACGTTCGTTCGGCATTCATTCTACATGTCCGAACCATCGGAGCATTCCCTTTCACATCTTTACACCAATAATCTCTTTCATACCTACTCGCTCTTTTACGTGACGACGTAAGAGAGCGAGTAGTTACGAATGCGGTCGGTCAGCCTAACTCCACAGGTTTTCCGCAGAGATCGCATTTCGACCGCATTAATTTTACTTTCATGCTCTTTTCTGCATACCAACTATAATAATACTACATGTCAATGTTTTGATATTGATAAAACAAGATTTTCTATAAACGCAGCTTAGCTAGGCAGCAATTTATCGGCCTCGAAATCTCCTACATGCTTATTTTCATGGAAATCATTTCCGAGATTCTGAATATATACAAATATATAAGAAATATTCATTTTAAGGTATTATAGATATGGTTTGAGATGAAGTTAAACATGTATACCAACAGGAACAGTATCCATTTTGTTTACAAACTACACTAAATATTAGTTAATATTCAAGGTTTATTTAGTCAAGAACTAACAACACATTAGAGCCATTAATCGACAGTAAACAGTTTCACCCATTAACTATTGTAGCAATAAACTATAACACTATCAGCGAACATTAGTAAACATCTGGGTTATAACTCACACGATGTTATCCCCCAAGGGGTGTTTGTACCAGGGGTACGACGCCAGAAACCTCCGCGTGGTGTACCCTGGGTGCGGGCGACAGTCCCCCAGATCCCTCTGTCGAATTGTCGCCCGTAGCGAATCTCTGGCGCGAGGGGGGGTTCCCCAGCAATGGGTTGAGCCCCAATTCGCTCCTGACCCTCTATTTGTAGAGGATACAGGAGGCGAAATTTCGGACGGGCCCGGTCACTCATTCATTTGAGGGCTGGGCAGGCTTATGCCACCGCCGACATATCGTAAACCTGATATCTTGCTTCAAGACAAGTGGTCGTGAGGCGTAGTATCAGGAACGAGGGTCTTGGCTTAACCGCCCGGACCGCGAGGAAGACAACCTCTATAAAGAGTTCGAATTAACATTCGAATTCGGAAATTACCCAGAATCCTAAGTTCTGGCGTGCGGCGAGAGGATGCATGGCAGATGGGCTGTTCTGTTCCTAGCACGCTCCAGCCAGGGTACCAGCCGACCCCCTGGTTGGTAAATGTAGGCTTGCCCGGGTACAGGGATCTCTGCCCGGGTCGACCGTTTATTTCTCCCATAATCGTGGGACCAAAATGGAATTGCCTATTATAAATATTGAAGACGGGGAAGCTTCGGATTCCCAACTGACGGCCTTGCCAAGGCAAAATAAAACTGGCACAAACGACGCCTCGTCCTCGAGACTTGAGGCGTCCGCCGAGGGCCCGGCACAGACTACGGAGGCCCAAAAGAAGAAGCCGAGGAAGTACCGGAAACGGGCCAACTGGACTACGGGAAAGGCTTCTCCTACAGAAAGGAAGCGTATGGCGGAGCGGAGGGCGCAGAAGGAGGCCGCCGCTGCCGCCCAACTGGAGGAAGACGGCGGCAGATCCACTGCAGAGCCGTCAATGGACGAGGGCGACGGTAGTGTCGCAGAGCCGTCCAGAGACGAGGGCAGTGGATCTGCCGATATAATGGACGAGGGCGGTAGTTCCGCAGAGCCGTCCAAAGAGGCTAGCGGGTCGGCGCAGGAAACCGCCGCCGCCAGGTCGTCGCCGCGTCTTGCGGCTGCGGCTCCGACGACAAGGGAGGAGGCCCTCCCCTCGAAGGTGCGGAAGCGCCCCCTGAACAGGGATGGCAGCTCGAGCGCCGATTCCGAGGGGAGTGTGACGATCATGCCTCCCCCCAAAGTGCCGGCCTCTCGCAGAGGGCGAGGGGCCGCGGTGTCGGGAAGGGCGACCCACTCCCCGGCCGGCGAAGTGCGTGGAGGGGCTGAGGCTGGCAGGCAGACCGACAACGAGGCGGCCGCCGCGAGGGTGCTGGGGGTGTTGTCCAGCATCCCTCCCACCGAAGTGGTGGCCGCTGGTGCCCGCGCGAGCGCCCAAGCCGCAAATATGGAGGCCCTGCAGGCCGAAAACGCCCGCCTTGGTGGCGAGGTGTCAGGTCTGCGGGCCCAGAACCGCCGGCTGGAGTCGGAGCTGGCCGCAGTGCAGAGGACCAATCGCGCCCTCGCCAAGGACGTGGCCGAGCTGAGGGCTCAAATGGGGCGGCTCGTGCCGCCTGCGCCAACTGCGCCGGCTGCGCCAACTGCGCCGGCTGCGCCAACTGCGCCGCCTGCGCCAACTGCGCCGCCGGCCAGTGCTAGCCGCCGAGGAGCTGTCGCCGTCGTCGCCGCTCCGAAACCGCCCCGAGGCGCCGGCCGTCCAGTGGCTGCCGCCGCACAGAGGAAGACGCCTCTGACCGCGGAGCGTGCGCCGCCGACCAACACGCCAATTGTCGCCGTCGTGGAGCAGGTCCCGGCAGAGGTCCAGCCGGTGACACCGACCCCGCTGCCCGCGGTGGGGGGTGTGTCGGACGAGGCCTTGCGCGCCATTATCGACGCCGTCGGTAATATGGTCAATGCGCGCTTGGCCGTTCTGGAGGCAAGGCTGCCTCCAGAACCACGTGTTCGGCCGCCTCTCGCCGCGGACAAGCGGCCATATGCGGCACCAGCCCCCGCCCCGCTACCTTGTCAGGGTGGCCGCGTGGGGGTGAGCTACGCCGCAGCCGCGGCTGGGCCAAAGAAGAAGGGGCCTGCTCCGAAGAGGAAGACAGCACCGGCTCCTGCCGGACTGCAGTCGTCGCCAGCACCAACACCGCCAGCGACGACTAGCGCAGCCGCGACTACGCCCTCAGCGCCCGGCACGCCCGCTACGCCCGAACAGGGTTGGCAGGTGGCCGAGCACGGCAGAAAGAGTCGCGGCCAGAGGAGGAGAGCGGCGGCCAAGCGCGCCGCTGAGGTCGTCGCCCCCCAGGCAGGAGCCGGAGGAGGCGGCACGACGAAGAAGAAGAGGTCGCGCAAGGGGCTCCGGCCGCCGAAGACAGCCGCAGTGGTGATCACTGTGCTGCCTGAGGCGGCAGAAAGGGGCCTCAGCTATGAGGCCGTTCTGAGGAAAGCCCGGCGGGAGCTCGACGTCTCCGACATAGGAGGCGTCGAAGCCAGGACCCGCAAGGCCCGGACAGGGGCTCGGATTCTAGAGTTCCCTGGGGCCGAGGGCACCAGGACGGCCGATAGCGTGGCGTCGAAGTTGAGAGGTCTGTTCGCCGAGGAGGGTGGCGTTAAAATCGCCAGACCCGTGAAGTGCGCCGAAATGCGCATTGCGGGTCTGGACGACTCCGTGACGGTGGAAGACATCCGGGAGGCTATTGCCTCGAAAACCGGGTGTCCCATGGACACCGTCCGGGTTGGCGCCATCCGGCCCGGTCCGGGCGGCGTAGGTGCTGCCTGGGTGCAGTGCCCAGTGGAGTCGGTCAGGCAACTGGCCGACTCAGGCAGGCTCCTCGTGGGCTGGAGCTCAGCGCGAGTCACCGTGCTGGAGCACCGGCCTGCGAGGTGTTTCAAGTGCATGGCGGTCGGGCACACCCGGCCAACATGCACTAATTGCTTTGACTGCGGCGGACTCTGTTTCCGCTGCGGTCAGACTGGGCATATGGCGGCATCTTGCGCCGCCCCGCCCCACTGCCCCGCGTGTGCGGCGGGTAATAAGCCCGCCAAGCACCCCATGGGCTCTGGGGCGTGCAGACCTCCGGCTTCGGCTCCAAAGGGGCGGAGCGGCCCTTCGACTCCGGCCGCTCCCGCTCCTAGCGCGGCCCGATCGCCCGCAGCAAGCCAGGAGGTGATGATGGACACGGCCCATTAATGGCTGCCCAGTCCACTCACCTCCTGCAGGCCAACATCAACCATTCCGCCGGTGCGCAGGATCTCCTCCTGCAATCCATGGCGGAGTGGTCGATCGGTGCAGCCGTAGTCGCGGAACCGTACGTCGTGCCTGATCGCCCCAATTGGGTGGTCAGCCGAAACGGAACCGCGGCAATCGTCACCTCCACGCAGCGGCACTTCCCGTCCTTATCCCTCTTGGATAGGGGCGAGGAATTTGTCGCGGCGGATTGGGGAGGGGTCACGCTCTACAGTGTATACCTCTCCCCTAATAGGAGGATGGACGATTTCGGGGCCTCCCTCACCACCTTGGAGGCTTCGATACGGCGACTGGCACCGGGCCTCGTCCTGGTATTGGGGGACTTCAACGCCAAATCCACGGCGTGGGGGTCCCCGATGACGGACGATCGTGGGCGGGCGATCGTGGAGTGGGCGGCGTCACTGGGCCTCTGTGTCCTAAACAGAGGCTCAGTGAACACGTGTGTGCGACAGCAGGGTGGGTCGATAGTGGACTTGTCGTTCGCTAGCCCCGCTGTCGCACCACGAGTGAGGAACTGGCGTGTCCTGGAGGAGGCGGAGACCCTGTCGGATCACCGATACATCCGGATGGAGGTCTCCCCTCTCCGGGACCCCAGCAGGGGTCACAGGGCGGACCGGGCTCCCGCATTTCCGCGGTGGGCTGTGGGGCGTCTAGATAGGGACCTACTGGCGGAGGCGGCCATCGTGAACACGTGGCTGTCCTCACCACCCCCAGCGGACGGAGTGGACGTTGAGGCTGTCCGCATCCGCAGTGCGTTAACGCAGGTCTGCGATGCGGCCATGCCCAGGGTGCGGCGTCTACCTCCGAGGCAGGGGGTCTACTGGTGGTCCCCAAGACTGGCGGACCTTCGTGCGGCGTGCATTAGTGCCCGAAGGTCCTACACCCGCAGTCGGCGGCGTCGCCGCGATGTTGAGCGGGAGGGCCAGCTGTACGAGGCGTACCGCAGTGCGCGTACCGCCTTTCGGCTGGCCATCCGGTCCGCCAAGGACGCAAGTTGGCAGGAGATGCTGGACGGTCTCGACCGTGACCTCTGGGGTCGCCCGTATCGCGCGTCGCTGAATAAGCTTCGCGCGCAGGGCCCCCCCCTCACCGAGACCCTCCAGCCCGACCTCCTTCGTAGAGTGGTCGAGGAGCTGTTCCCGCGGCAGTCGGAGCACACGCCCCCGGTCATGGCTTCGCCAGATCACGACCGGGAGGCCGTCGAGAGTGTTCCGCCCGTGACGGAGTCGGAAGTGGGGGCAGCCGTGGCGAAGATTCGATCCGCCACCACGGCCCCCGGCCCGGACGGAGTCCCAGTCCGGGTGTTGACGTTGCTCCTCGAGCATCTCGAACCTCGCCTCAGGCGACTGTTCAACGCCTGTCTGACGTCTGGACAGTTCCCTGAGTGCTGGAAGGAAGGGAGGTTGGTTCTTCTGCCAAAGCCGGGACGGCCCCCGGATACGCCGTCGGCCTACAGGCCCATTGTGCTTCTGGACGATGTGGGTAAGCTGCTGGAGCGTGTCCTCGCTGCCCGCATCGTCCAGCACCTGGAGGAGGTGGGGCCCGATCTGTCGGACGCTCAATTTGGGTTTCGGAAGGGGCGTTCGACCATCGGGGCCCTGCTACGCCTGAGGCAGACGGCCGCGGAGGCTGTCGCCGGCAAAGGAGTGTTGTTGGCGGTGTCGTTGGACATCGCCAACGCCTTCAATAGTCTGCCATTCAGCTGCATCAGGGAGGCGCTCCGGTTCCATGGAGTGCCCCTGTACCTCAGGCGGCTGGTGGCAGACTATCTGGAGGGGCGCAGTGTTCTCTACGCGAGCCCCGCAGGGGACATTGTGCGGACGCCCATGTCGTGCGGTGTTCCGCAGGGGTCGGTTCTGGGGCCGACTCTGTGGGACATCGGGTACGACTGGGCGTTGAGAGGGAGTCTCCTCCCCGGGCTGAGCGTTATTTGCTATGCTGATGACACGCTCGTCACAGCCCGAGGCAGGACACTCGAAGAGGCGGCGAGCCTGGCCACTCTCGGCACCGAGGAGATGGTCAGGCGAATCGAGGCGCTGGGGCTCAGGGTGGCCCTAAACAAGACGGAGGCCCTACTATTCCATGGGCCCCGTGTGAGGCTGCCCATCGGCACCTCGTTAGTCGTCAACTCCATCCACATCAGTATCCAGGCCCATATGAGGTACTTGGGTCTGGTGCTCGACGGGCGATGGTGGTTCCGGGAGCATTTTCGCCAAATTGCTCCCCGGCTGGTCGGCGCGGCGTCCGCCCTTTCTCGGCTCATGCCGAATGTGGGCGGACCCAGTTTCGAGGGCCGACGGCTGTATGCGGGGGTGATCCGCTCAATGGCCATGTACGGCGCACCCGTGTGGGCGAGGGCTCTGAACGCCCAGCTCAGGGCGGTGCTGTGGAGGCCACAGCGAGCCATGGCGGTCAGAGCCATTCGCGGCTACCGCACGGTGTCGACAGAGGCGGCGTGCCTATTGGCCGGGACACCCCCGTGGGACCTAGAGGCGGAGATGCTCTCCGACCTCTACCGGCGGGTTAACTCAATGCGCGAAGAGGGTGGCTCCCCATCGTTTAACGAGATAGCCACCTGGCGCGAGGACGCCCGCCGAGAAGTCATCGCCCGTTGGGCTACGCGGCTGGAGAGGCCTAGACACGGTGTCATTACCGTTGAGGCCCTCCGGCCCGTACTGATGGAATGGATGGAGCGGCGGCACGGGGTCCTCACCTTCCGACTGGTGCAGGTGTTAACGGGGCACGGGTGTTTCGGGAAATACCTGCACACGGTCGTGCACAGGGAATGGACTCCGGGCTGCCATCATTGCAGTAGTGACGAGGACACGGCGCAACATACGCTCGAGGAATGCTCGGGCTGGGACGGGCAGCGCCGCGACCTCGTCGCTATTATCGGTGCCGACCTGACGCTGCCGGCTGTCGCGAGGGCGATGGTCGACAGCGTCAGGAATTGGGACGCGGTCGCCGCCTTCTGCGAGGCTGTCATCTCGCAGAAGGAGGCGGCGGAACGGGCCCGGGAGGATTCCCGTGACCCGGGCCGCCGCCCGCGGCCGGGGCGGCGCAGGCGCGAGTACCTGCGCCTGATGCCGCCCTAACCGAGGCTTCGGGTGATCGGACCGGGGAATTGTCCGGTCACCCGACGCGAGGCCACCGCGTGAGGACGACGCCTCGACGACGAAATCTGTCGGGGCGTCAACAGGAGAGGAGCCCGAGAGGGCATACCGCCGAGCGGGCCACCGAAGACAAAGATCGGGTACCGGTGGCCCGCTCGCATGGCGAAGAAGAGGTGCTTGCAGGGTGGGTCAATGGGGTTGCGCGCCGCCTCTTCCGTCACCCCGGACCGATTTGGCGGGGTGCGACGTCCATGGCCCACCACAAAAAAAAAAAAAAAAAAAAAAAAAAAAAAAAGGGGTGTTTGTACCACATTGTTATGTGTTGTTAAAGGTTGTTTTGATATTATAATAGTTTTGCAAGGCTTCTTCCGGTCAGTAAACAATTCAGTTCCGCAAATATTACTTTACTAAACGTATATTCATGTGAATTTATGATTTATTTTAGATTTTTACCTTCTCTAAGGAATAATAAAATATAATAGGTCTTCTTCTTTTTTTGTATATAGGCAATCCGTTACTAATAAGAGCCCAATGTTAGCGGTGTCGAGGTAAAATTTTCTTCATAAATTATATGTTAATTTACATCGTATGTATCAAATAAATCATTGTTCGTATTCAAAACGTCGGTAAAAATACAAAAATGAAAAAAAAATCCTTAAAAATATTATTTATTTTAATGTATATTTAACTTTTAATCTTATACGGTTAGGTTAGGTTAGCAAGTTTACAACAAAATGTCGTCTTGTTAGTTAATTGGCAGTCGTAAATGATAAGAAAAGTTACCTGTCTGCGACCATTACACGCCTTTTACGACGAGTTTATACGACTTTAGAAGTCTGTCTACGGTTTATCTCGCGATGTTTTCTTGTTTTAGTAACTGCTCACTTTAAAGTGTGTAGTCAACACAGATGTCGTAGTGGTTAAGATTAACGATCTACAGTGCCAATATCGTGATTTTGTTTGCCCCGCAGGATAATAGATGATCGTTAAGGATTTGGTACCAATGGCCGGCTCAATGGCGATGGGGCAGGAATACGGTGAGAAGAAACGGACGGCGTGGGTCCAGACCATAGCCTGTCAAAACAAGGACGAAGAAGTTGTTGTTCTTAGTTAGGATGTATTAATAAAATTCCCCGCAATACAAGGACTATTTCCTTAATGCAGGTTTGCAAAAAATCTCTTAATATTAATTCCCGTGGGGTGGCAGACTAAATTAGATAGTGTATAAATACAATTCACCATTCCTTTCAATGGCTTGGGTGTCACAAAAGACAACGAGACGTGAGCTGATAATATTACTATATGAGAAGTAAGTGACTGTATAAGAATACAGCCCCACCAACCCCTATCTTGACCGTGGGTGTCGCAGATAACATCTATGCAAGAGAACTGTTTGATTTGGCATCATCGTACGGACGCCGTAACAGGGTTCAATCATTTCATCTAGAAACGTTATGGTTTTCAACCGTAGGCATCATTTCTCTCATGTGCATTTCGCATCATCTAGCATCTGCATACTTAGCTAGCATCCTTATTGAAAGGAGAATGAGGATGGTGTCCGATGGTTTACTGTGTGAGACACAAGGAGGTTTCAGGAGTGGAAGGGGATGCATGGATCAAGTGTTCACTCTGCGCAACATTGTGGAGAAGCATCTGGCCCTAGGTCAGAGGGTTTTCTGCAGTTTTGTGGATCTGGGGAGAGCATTTGACACGGTTGTACTAACGATGGGTAATTCGAATCGTTTAATTCGAATAACTCGAATAAGACTATTGACTCGTTCATTCGAATCGCCTTTGACCGAAACCGAATCAATTCGTTAACTCGTGTCGTACCTACTCGCAGCGCGGGCGACCGCTGCGGCGCAGCGATCAGTCGACTCGGCTTAATTGGACATTCGTTGATTCGCTCTCTCGTACTAATACGGAGTCGAATAATCTAACGAATGAATTCTACGAGTGAGAAAATACGAAAATACATGAAATGTTCTAAGAATCACGAATTGGTTAGATACAATTCCATTCGTTTAACGTACCTATTACATTTGCAAAGAGTCGTCTAGTGGAAATAAAAGTTTGAACTGGGAGTTTTTTAATAAAAATGAAGATGGAAACAGTTTCGTGTAAACTATGTTCCTGTAGTTATAAATATTGGTAATACAACAAACAGTATAAATAATTTAAAATGAATAATAACGTAAACGAGTTATAAACTCGCCAACTCGGCTTAACAGGCGGATGACTCGACATAGGAGTACGAATTCGACTGTAATGCTTTCGCGAATTCATCGCGCTATTTGACGACTCCCATGTGACGATTCGAATCAATTCGAATTGTGATTCGAATCAATAATAATTTTAATTCGATTGATTCGAATTGAAAAAAATACCATTCGTCTCATCGCTAGGTTGTACGAAAGGAACTTTGGAACATTTTACCGGAATATGGTATTAACGGTAAACTGCTGCAGGCTGTGCAATCCAGTTACATGGGCTGTAGAGCCTGTGTGCGGCTGGATGATGGAATGTCGCCTTGGTTTGACGTCAATATCGGCGTTAAGCAGGGCTGCGTTCTATCAGCCAGGCTGTTTATCATATATCTGGATAAATGTCTCCAAAGGTTGAACGATATGAATGTGGGAGTCCAGATGGGTGACTCAGTGGTCTCTGCTCTGCTTTATGCAGATGACGCAGTCCTGCTGGCACAGTCAGCGACTGACCTGCAGACCCTAGTCGACACAATGACAGAAGATTGTAAGAAAAGGGGTCTACGCTTGAATGTGAGCAAAACCAAAATAATGGTCTTTGAAAGAGATGAAGCCAGAACAGATGTAAGAGTAACAATAGGTAATGATGTACTAGAGCAAGTGGATGAATTTGTATATCTTGGATGTGGATTTAGCCGAGATGGACGGTACACCACTGATATAGAGCGAAGAGTGAATGCGGGAAATAGAGTGAACGGAGCGTTGGGGCAACTTCTCGGCAGCCACCACCTCAGCCAGAAGGCACGTGTAGCAATACATAACGCAGTGCTTGTCCCAACATTACTGTATGGAAGCGAGAGTTGGGTATGCAGAAAAGAGTATGAAAGTAAAATTAATGCGGTCGAAATGCGATCTCTTCGGAAAATCTGTGGAGTTAGGCTGACCGACCGCATTCGTAACGACGACGTAAGAGTGCGAGTAGGTATGAAAGAGAGTATTGGTGTAAAGATGCGAAAGGGAATGCTCCGATGGTTCGGACATGTGGAAAGAATGCCGAACGAACGTCTGGTTAAGAAGATATACAATGCGAAAGTGGAAGGATGTAGGTACCGAGGGAGACCGAGACTAACCTACCTAGACCAGATCGGTCAGGTACTGGAAGGTGGAGTCAAGAGTCTCCGAAACCGGCGAGCGTGCATGAAGAGAATTATGAATGTTGAGGAAGCGAGTGAAGTATGCAGAGATAGAGTCCTCTGGCACTCTGTTCTCTCTGCCTACCCTGCAAGGGATATGGCGTGATGATATGTATGTATGTGTAAAATACTGGCAACTATGCAATTTCAATTTTTTTATTATGCAAGCCGCTAAGTTTTACCTAATAAAATCTTGAAAATGTTTTAATTTTTTTTATTGTTTATTGTGGCAAACGAACAAATAGTACATCTGATGGTAAATATTACTGCCGCTCATGGACCTTTGCAATACAAGGGGTACAGCCAGACCGTTGCCTATCACCCAAAACTCTTCCAAGCTGGATTGTCGGCACTCTCACTCATCGAACGAAGCGCAGCACATTATCATTACTCAGACTTCGATTTTCTGCTAGAGTGGTACTACAGACGGACCGGCTTCCGGTCGTATACAGAAAACTATCAACAGTGTAGTCCTACCACCTACCACTAATATTGGTAGGCTACATTCTTATTATTAAGTTATTAAAGCTTCGAACATAATATGGATCTGATATCATTAACACAAACGTTTGTTTGACAACGATAGTGGTTTATGATCGACAACAAATTTATGAGTCGTTGTGATATTAAATGGACGTGTACAACGATAAATCTTAAGTGTTTGTATAATTCTTGAACATGTACGTCGTAATATTTGGGCGGGATTCATGCGATCAAGGTTGAGGGTCATTATTTGATTAAATATTCGCGTAAGAATAAGATTGTTTGTGGTTATTATATATGTTTATATCCATTGTCAGATTTTTTATTTTATTTATACATACATACATATCATCACACCATATCCCTTGCAGGGTAGGCAGAGAGAACAGAGTGCCAGAGAACTCTATCTCTGCATACTTCACTCGCTTCCTCAACATTCATAATTCTCTTCATACACGCTCGCCGGTTTCGGAGACTCTTGACTCCACCTTCCTTCAGTACCTGACCGATCTGGTCTAGGTAGGTTAGTCTCGGTCTCCCTCGGTACCTACATCCTTCCACTTTCGCATTGTATATCTTCTTAACCAGATGTTCGTTCGGCATTCTTTCCACATGTCCGAACCATCGGAGCATTCCCTTTCGCATCTTTACACCAATACTCTCTTTCATACCTACTCGCTCTCTTACGTCGTCGTTACGAATGCGGTCGGTCAGCCTAACTCCACAGATTTTCCGAAGAGATCGCATTTCGACCGCATTAATTTTACTTTCATACTCTTTTCTGCATACCCAACTCTCGCTTCCATACAGTAATGTTGGGACAAGCACTGCGTTATGTATTGCTACACGTGCCTTCTGGCTGAGGTGGTGGCTGCCGAGAAGTTGCCCTAACGCTCCGTTCACTCTATTTCCCGCATTCACTCTTCGCTCTATATCAGTGGTGTACCGTCCATCTCGGCTAAATCCACATCCAAGATATACAAATTCATCCACTTGCTCTAGTACATCATTACCTATTGTTACTCTTACATCTGTTCTGGCTTCATCTCTTTCAAAGACCATTATTTTGGTTTTGCTCACATTCACGCGTAGACCCCTTTTCTTACAATCTTCTGTCATTGTGTCGACTAGGGTCTGCAGGTCAGTCGCTGACTGTGCCAGCAGGACTGCGTCATCTGGATAAAGCAGAGCAGAGACCACTGAGTCACCCATCTGGACTCCCACATTCATATGGGTCAACCTTTGGAGACATTTATCCAGATATATGATAAACAGCCTGGCTGATAGAACGCAGCCCTGCTTAACGCCGATATTGACGTCAAACCAAGGCGACATTCCATCATCCAGCCGCACACAGGGTCTACAGCCCATGTAACTGGATTGCACAGCCTGCAGCAGTTTACCGTTAATACCATATTCCGGTAAAATGTCCCAAAGTTCCTTTCGTACAACCGTGTCAAATGCTCTCTCCAGATCCACAAAACTGCAGAAAACCCTCTGACCTAGGGCCAGATGCTTCTCCACAATGTTGCGCAGAGAGAACACTTGATCCATGCATCCCCTTCCACTCCTGAAACCTCCTTGTGTCTCACACAGTAAACCATCGGACACCATCCTCATTCTCCTTTCAATAATTTGACCATACACTTTTGCTACCAAACTGGTCAAGCTTATGGCCCTGTAATTTGCGCAGTCATAACGTGAACCCTTGTTTTTAAATAAAGGCACGATGACTGCGCTATTCCAGTCCCCGGGAACCATTCCCGAGCTCCAACATAAATTGAGGAGCAACAGGAACGCCTCCCGGACACAGGAGTCACCAAGCTTGATCATCTCGGCAGACACCATAGCAATGCCCGCTGCCTTACCATTTTTCAAGCTTCTTATCGCCCATTCAACTTCATCCGTACAGATGCCATCTGAGGACGCCGTCGCCGAATGTTGATCTACTAGACCACATGCGACACCGGCGCCAACCGTAGTATCCGCATACATATCGCCAAAATATTCACTCCATCGGCTTAACACGTCTTGTGTTTGTGTAAGAATGTCTCCACCTTTAGACCTTATTTTATTCATTCTGAAGGCTGACCAACCACCCCGAGACTTCTTCACCTCCCTCCAAAAGAGTTTGGTGTTATTCTCGAAGTTTTTAGTCAGCCTATCTTCTGCACTCATACTTGCTCTATCACGTTTCTCTTTCACTAAGGCCTTGGTGTCATTCTTACATTGCCGATATATTTCTTTCTTCTGTTCAGTCATACCGTCATTCAGATTCAAAGAAGAGACATAGTCCAGCCACGCTTTCTTCTTTTGCTCAACGGAAGCTACCACTTCCGCATCCCACCATGCATCACCATTTGTGTTTCTATGCTTCTTTGAACTTCCACATACTTCTTTCGCTGTGTCTACCATACTCTCTTTCAATACTCTCCAGCATTCTTCAATGTCCGATTGCGGCTGGCTTGCCATCGTCAGCCATTCTCGGACACCCTCTGCATACTTATCTCTCACACACTCTTCTTGCAACCTTTCAACCTTTATTCTTTCAAGCCCTCCGAAGTGGACACGCTCTCGCCAGTGCCTCCACTTTCTGAACAGACCACTAAATCTCGCAATAACGAGATAGTGGTCCGTATCGACTGTGGGGCCCCTGTAGGCTCTTGCGTCCAATATTTTGCTTCGGAGGCGACTGTCTACCAAAATTAAATCTATTATACTTTTCTTTTCATTTCTTCTCCATGTATACATATGGATGTTGGAAAAATGTGTTTGACATAATAAGGTTTCTCTCCATACATACATCCGCTATGAGCCTACCTGCGTCGTTCACTCTCTTATCACCAAATGGACCAAGTACGTCCTCATAGTCAGGACGCTTGGTCCCCACCCATCCGTTCAAATCTCCGCATACAATCACGCGTTCACTGGTTTCTGCCATATCCAGAACTTCCCTAACATTATCCCAATACTTCTCTAGGTCTGATGCCACCGAGGATCCTACGGGAGCATATGCTACAACCATGAATACATTGGTGACACCAAGTTTTATACGGACCCAAAGAAGTCTGGGATCATACATTCCATAATCCTTCACACCTGAGGCCAAGCGAGAGGACAGCAGCACTCCTACCCCCATGCTGGTTCGATCGCTCTGTGGTACACCAGACCACAGAGCCATCCCGCCACCAGGAAGATCGCAGGCGTCGCTGCCCCTTCGCTTGGTCTCTGTTACACAGAGCACGTCTAGCTGTTTGTCCGCCATGACGGATATCAGCTCGTGCCACTTACCTTCCACACAACCTCTTACATTCCACGTGCCCACCCGGCACTCTGCTCTCCTCGACTCGCCTGACTGGGCAAGGCGTGATGGGTGGCGGCCCCCATCGCCAATTTTATTTATAAGGAGTATAAAAACTATTTTTACGGATTCTATCGCGTTTGTATTTGATTTTTAATTTACAATGTTTCGAAAACTTTACAGTGATCATGGCCACGGGAGGAGGTTTTATTTCAAATGTGTAATACTCAGCGTAAACATCAGAAGTCATTATTCTAAAGTAAATCATCATTCTCCTACTCTTATCCCAATTACTCGGGGTCGATACAATATGCACTCTTCTTTCGTAGTACATATTGTAAAAGTTATTGGCAATAGTTTCATGACCGGCCGCCTGCCTGACGTCAACCCTTCTTGGGAATTATTCTAAGGTAAATATTTAATTACAATTCATAATAATTTATTATGTACAAGTTTTGTAGCGGTTCTTAAATATTGCTAATTTAATATTTTCTTATATATTATTTTACTTTGAAATAATGCGATAGACTACCACCAGTTCACATGAACTTTTTTTCAAGAACTTCTTGTACAAAATTTTCTCTTTTTATTTTTGTACAAAATTGTATACAACTTTTTTAGTATCACCTCCCAGTGCCTTTCGAACCAGGATATAATATTTTTAGGAGGTTTTGACTGGACCAAATCCAACAAACGGCACCCCAATTACAAATTAACTACCTACTAGAATTTTTAAATTTGTTTTATTTTATGTATTCTCACAATATACCTACATATAGTTATTAAGAAAGTTTTTAACTAATATTGTAGCAGATAGACATGCCAATACAGTTTCAGTATTTAATTTTGACACCCCCTTTTTGATATTGATTGCTAGTAGAAGATTGAAATAATATTACATAAAGTATTTTCTTTATAAAACCCGATTACGAAGCGAAAAATGATGTCACAAGCGGGATTTTGAACCCGCGCCTATTGGGATCCCGGCCCAATCGTGCTGCCACTACACCACCGTGACTTATTGTAGGACATGCAAAGTTCGCTTCGTATCATATTTACGTCTTAAGGTGACGGTATGCGGATTCGAATCCCGCTTGTGACATCATTTTTCGCTTCGTAATCGGGTTTTTTAAATAATTAAGTATATTAAATGCTAAATTTCAGTAATTTAAATAACAAGGTTGTGTCATCGTTTAATACAATTCTAACTGTAAAGTTAGAAGTATTAAGCCTATAACAATGTGTAAACATTGTCGGGTAGATAGCATATGTCACCTTAAGACGTAAATATGATACGAAGCGAAATTTGCATGTCCTACAATAAGTCACGGTGGTGTAGTGGCAGCAGGATTGGGCCGGGATCCCAATAGGCGCGGGTTCGAATCCCGCTTGTGACATCATTTTTCGCTTCGTAATCGGGTTTTATAAATAATTAAGCATATTAAATGCTAAATTTCAGTAATTTAAAGTATTTTCGTTTATTTGAAAAATAAGTCAGTAAAAAAAAGAAAAGCATGTTGTTTCTTGTTGGAAAACTTGCCAAGTCAAGGCGTGTATCAGTCGAGGTTCAATAGAATATAAGTATATAGGTTTATTTAAATAATTCAACTATGACAATTTAAAAAGTAATAATAAATAGAACATTTTTTTTTGTAGCAAAAAATAAACAAGAAGCTATGTTTTAAAATTATTTAAGAATGTTATACGTTGTTCTAATAAATACATTTTAGGTTTGTCTATAGAACGTGGCATCTATTTAGATCTCAAATCTGTTCTTGGTGATGTCGATAATCACACAATAGACTTGAGTCTCATTTCTACATTCATGCAACTGATTTAGGCTTAGACCCGCGAGACCCGGATCAAGGGCAGAACATTTTTACAGATGCTGAAGTTTTATTAACTGTAAGATGATTTTATTTTTGCTACATGTTTCTTTTACAATCATAAAATAGCAAAATTTAAAAGCATTAATTAGCGTTGTTAAAGTGATTAATCATGTAAGCACTAAAATTTAATATATCTAACAAATTGGTATTCAAAATACCTAATTTCGTTAAATTATTATTGTATAATTATGTTATATTAACTTGGGCTTAGGGCGTTATTGAATCTAACTCCATAACTGGCATTAATGTTTTGATAGGATGGTCTTTTACTGAACAGTAAACAGTCATTTTCCCTAAAAATTATAATTATATATTCGTTTATAAATATACGACTTACGGCACTGAGACTTAAGATTTAAATGCCGCTGTCTATAAAAAACTAAAAGTCGCTCAGCGTGCTATGGAGAGGCTATGCTCAATATTTTTTTACGTGATAAAATCCGGCATACAGAAATCCGTAGAAGAACGGCTGTAACCAACATAATCCGAAGAATTAGCACGTTGACTTTAACATACATCGCTGGTCGAACCGACAACCGTTGGAGAAGAAAGGTTCTCGAGGGGCGACTACGAATCGGATGACGTAGTGTAGGATGACTTCCCACTAGATGAATTGCGGACATTATGAAGGTCGCAGGAAACCGTTGGATGCAGGTGGCGCAGGACTGTTTCGAATGGCAATATCGTGGGGAGGCCTATGTCCAACATTCGTCGTCTACGGCCTAATGGATGTATATAAATATAGGTATTCTCTAATAACATTGAATTATCCCCCCAATAAATAGCAACATACGAATGCAAACAATTAACGACGATCCATTCAATTATTTTATCAACAATATCCAGTATATTTTGAACTCTGTATCGAAACGACCCGTACTAAATCATTCAACATGGATTGCCATTTGAACAGTATGTTCGGATCAAAGGTAATTGGCGCAGTTTAATTTTTATCGGATATCCAATAACACTGATTCGTTTAGCGTTGCGAGACTTATTTAAAAAAAAAGCCAGTATGGATGAGTTAATTGATTCTGAATGAAAAATTCATTCTAACTGTGGATTATAACCTACATGTATTGGTTTTCAATATCTATACATGGATCAATTTCAGCCTATTTTTAAAATCGTTAAAATTTATAATGAAATTAATTATAACGAATTATAAACTAAAGTTTTTATATTGTTTTGAAATGGCGGTAATTTTTCTTATCCTTCTTTTTTTGTTATTGGCAATCAGCTACATATACGAGCCATTGTTGCCAGTGTCAAGTTACAATTTTCTTCATTAAAGATATGAATATGTCTCTTTAGGTTAATCATTGTTCGTAAGTCAGCTATAGCCATAACGGTTGACTATGACCATTAACAATGTCTTAATAGTATCTTCTTGGGGTGTCGGGGATAGAATGTCAATAGACGATCTCTCCGGCATCCCATAAAAGCGCGGTAGGGACCGCTGTGGTTTTAGTGGGTATTTCGGTCGAACCAGCTGACCGGCGAGTCCCACACACCCCCTCGTCTGTCACCGGCGAGAGCTAGTGCGCAAAGGCATTTCCACAGCGTGAACAAAAAAAAAAAAGTATCTTCTGGTATTTTTTTTGTAAAACGAAAACATTGTAAAGCATTTTTAGCAAAAATATTTAATATAACATATTAAAACACTAAGATATTGAATGATAATGAATGCAAAACTACCACAGAACACTTTCATATTGCATTCTGTTTAGGTTCTTTTCTTCCGTTTGGATAGGGAAAGGGAACAAAGCCTATACAATCAAGTCTTAAACAATTTTTGTCTAAAATTATTTAACACATCTTCAGCGTCTCTTGAGTAACTTTTTATTTGTGGTAGGACCGCGCTGTTGACCGTCTCTGTCTACAGCCGCGGCCCGGTCCGTCCGGGGTAGTACCACACTCTCGCAGAAGATCGACGTCTGAGTAATGGCAATGTGCTGTTGCGCATCGTTCGGCGAGTGAGTGAGCCGTCAGCCCAACTGGGTGGGTTCAGAATTTATATTGGTAGGCAACGGCCTAGCTTATACCCTTGGTATTGCAAAGGTCCATGGGTGACAGTGACATTAACATCAGGTGTGCAGCTTGCTCGTTGGCCACTACAACAATAAAAAATTATGCGTGCATACAAAGTACACATATCAGAAGTGAAACTTTGGCAAACTATTTTTTAAATCTATTTTATACACATCAACCAATAGCGTGTACTCTCTCTCTCTCTATCTCTCTAGTGGGAGGTCAGATAGCGGGGATGCTACGAAGAGTCGCACAAAGAGGAGACCGAGAACGTCTAATGTGTTCTATCTCATTCTCTCGCCGGCTGAATCCTATACATTTATGTGTTTGTGTCTCTATGGACTTATTTTTTCGTTTCATCGAGTTTGAAATCACAACAATTCTAAAGAAGTTTCACTTCAAAAATAAGCATCTGCTTGAGTAACCTTTTTTCTTGCCAATGTTCATTAGTAAATCAAGTTGCTATCATTACTGATTAGAAATTTTGGCCAAGTATGAACACCACTGTTATATTATTATCACTACGCTTTAGTACTTTCTATATATTACATTACAAAAATACTAATAAAATGATTTAATATACACTATAAAACACTAAATAAATAACATAATTCAAGGGCGCGACATAACATTTCCATATGTCTGCCAAAAGCCCCGAAGTTTCATATGTTTATCACGGCTGCCTGGTTATAGCCGTTGTAGAAACATATATAAACAAGATGGCGGCCGTATGTACGATATCTGTGTAGCGAAGAAGATTAAAACAAAACTATTTTCAAATATTATATCTCGTTTTAATTTATGTAATTAGTGTATCAAAATTTACGGTCATTGGATGACTTTAAAATAGTTGGTGAATATAGATAGATTTTCGATTCTTCTTTTTTCTTCTTTCTTTAGCCAATAAGAGAAAGTTTGAATATAAGAGAAAATAACACCAATGACGGTAAAGTTAAAGAGTGAACATCTGATGTGGTATACACATATGATGACATGAAAGTAAGTAATATTGTAATTTCTTACATTAAGTATGAATGTTAAAGGCTTTAGAGGTTAGGGAAGACCGAAGAAATGATGGATGGATGGCTTGCGCGATGTATGATGAGGACAGATAAGGAGTGAACGTAGAGATGACATTTGATAGGATTGTGTGGAAGAAAAGAACATATTACGTCGCCCCCAAGTAATTGCGATAAGAGCAGGGTAATGATGATGATGATTCATGGATTCTTCGCCTTATTAAGACTGGTTAATGTTAGTAATCCATATCATGATGTTAGTTAGTAAATATAAGACGTATGGGAAAATTAGTCAACGCAAATGTCGAGATTCATTACATCATAATTTTATAAGATTTATGTAAAAAAAAATTACTACGTGTATTTTAAAAGTCATAATAAACAAATAGGTTGCATTTTTGTAATGACAAAAAAATCTAATCATGTTTTTAAATTACTTAAGAATACTATATCATTTTTATTTAGCATTGTCTAAAGTACTTGGCATCAATTTAGATTTTCAAATGTTTTCTCGATGAACTCGTCAAACACACAATAAATATCATTAATATTAAACTTGGCGCCCATTTTCGCATTTATGTTTTGATTGTGTATTGGTTAACGAATATAAACAAAACCGATAACCTAATACCATTTATTTCAACATCAATAAATACAACTTTTTATTTTATCAACATTTACACATTTTATTTACATTTACATAAAATATATTTACATATTTGGCGTTAAAATACAAATTTGAGTAGAACATTATCTGTTTATAATATCATACTGTGAACAAAATGCAACTTTTAATTCAATCATACATTTCTGTGGCCCTTAATTACATGTTATAAGCACATATATGTTCTATATATACAGGCAGAAACGAATAAAAATATGACAGACTGGACATATGACGGAAGTCAAACATTTATATTATATATGTTAAACTTTTTAATTATTTATTATTTACTGTGTGGTAGCGGCTACGAATACTTTCAGCCATTGCTTGGCACGTGCATGTCGTAAAAGACGACTTCTTGGTCGCTTTACATCGACCTAGGTCAACTTCAACTTCTTGACGAATGGATTCTATTGGTGGTTGACCGCAACTTCGACAATGTCCCGTAAGATTCGTTCGTAGGCGGTCAAACGAAGGAGATTGTACGATACAAAATAATATATAAAGGGCCGGTAAATATGGCTCTAACAGTAGATACATGAGAAATACAATGACAAGTAGTATACTGAAACAAAAAACAATACTAACTAGATTGAAATATATATATAACTTAAACGATTTCTAAATTTAGATCCTTAACTAATTTACATATCTACAATTTAAATTTATTAATTTTAATAAATTTACAGAGAATATAAATAAAGAGAGTAAATGCAAGAGTAAGAAGGAATTTAACACAAGTACGACGGGACATTTCAGGTGGTAAAATATCGTATAAAGAAAACTACAATTTGGAACAACTGAAAAAATATAGTTCATGTTGACCTAGGTTAACTCCATCTGATGCCGTTTAATCTGACATCCGACGCCGAATAATTGAATGATATTTGTAAAATTGGATGCAAAAGTGAGCGGTCCTTTTCTTCGTTCCATTTTTAAAAATCGATAAGCTAGGTCACAGGTCTGGATAGAATTATCTTTGTTTCATATAAGTACTATTTCATTTGTTCTATTCAAAGAAATAGGTTTATCGGCAATAGGCATTCAACCATTCGCATGACCTGTTTGTTACCGATGTGACGTTATCTACAAACGGTGCGAATTAACTTCACGGCACTGTTCAATAAGCTTTTGTTTTTCCTTAGTGCTTTGTTTTAAATAGATTTTCCGAGTAAACAAGTATAGGCTTACAATACATTGTATTTAGGTAAACGATTGAATTTAAGCAGCAAGATCTATTGTCTATAGACAAAATAAAAAACAAAGAACCTTTAGTAAGTATGAGTAGAACTTTCTTATATATGTTTAAATGTACATAATAATTATATACTGAGCATATATATATTTCTTACATATGTACTTAAATAATATACAGTCGAATATTTGTTATAGTTAGGTATATATACAATATAATATTATTGCTTCACATTAAAATGCTAAAACATCACAACCACAGAAAAATTTAGATAGATTTGGAAGGATTAGAATGTTATATAATTCATTCCACGGACTTCGAAAGTTATGGTAAGTAACTATGTTATTTCATTCCATTCTACGACTAGAAGTCTATAATAATAAATTGGAGCAAAATATAGTTATCATACCAGCCACAATTGAATTTATTTTTTGACTATTAGAGTTGATTAGATAGGTAATATCTTTTTCGTTCAATAATTCAGTGTCATTTACACGTTCAGAAATGTCTTCAAAAATAATATTTGGTATTGAAATAGTGTAATTATGGTGTAGGCGTTTATGCGATATTTTAAAAATGTCATGCAATCTTAAATCATAAAGAATGATTTTGTGTTTACTATTGATATTTTCAATTATTTTGTTGACATTTTATGTAATATATTTCAGATAGAGTAGTAAAGTATAGTGAGTATGACTTAACAGTGTTTTACATGTGATGTTAGTGTGGCAAAAAATCTAGTGTCCTATTATGGGGGGTGTTAGAGGCAATGACTTGACCTATTGTCTATGAATAAGCGAGCGAGCGTGCGTAACATGAAGAAACAAATATAGATCTAAATTTTTTTTTAATAAAATTGTATAACACTTGTATGTACAGGCTTAACTACTTTTGCCTGTCCGAATGGACGAATCAAGCCAAAAAATATTTATTGGTGTTTTATCTAGTAATTATTTTGAAGACGTAAATAATTATATTTTTATGTATTTTTACTCATAATCAAATTATTTATTAGCATTATCGCATAATCAAATTATTATCGCCTTTCATTTTGGTATCTGCTCTCTGGGCGACACCACGGAGTACTTCGGCATCTTTTATTAACACAGTATGCCATGGCATACTGTGTAAGTATATAAATAAGTATATGAAATGAATATAAATTGCGGCTGGTGAGCTATCCCTATTCCATTAATTCGCTAAAGGTAAGCGTCTGTCCATTAAAAAGAATCACCATAATGTCTAAGACTGGCTTGGAAATACATTAGTAACTAATGTAATACAATTTGTAGCATTTTCTAATTTTAGCATATTTACAGATTTCTATAAAGGTACATCCATCATACTTTATCGTAATTTTACTTATATTGAACGTCGCTGGGATCCTAGAAGACACTTGATTAGATATCAACAGAAACAAGCCTTTAAAATTTACTTGTAAAGGTCCAATTTCAAAAACTTCGGAGACTTTTCAATTTTACCACTAAAATTTTGAGCGGTCTGTCTTTAGTCATAAACTACGTAATAATCCACTAGCTAGGTACCACAATGGAGTATCTTCCTAAACGCCTTACGGAATTCAGGGTTGAAGATTGTGTAAATAACTGGATTGAGGAACGAGTTGATGTAGCCCAGCCATGTGGTGAGAATGAAAACGGTAACTCCTGGAGAGTACGGAAGGCCGAACTTAGAACACATCGCATCAAGTACTGAGCAGCTGAAGAACGGCGCCCAGCAAAATAGAAAAACTCCTAAAAAAAGAAATTCATTATTTAATTATTCACCCACATTTAGTACATAAGTTTTGCAGAAGAACACACTTCTTTGGGGCTCCCTTAGCCAGTTTTTACGAAATCCACAGGAATATAAGAGACAGAAATGTATTATATTCTTAATTCTCATGAAGAATCATGTGTTTTTTTTTGTATTCACCTTACATATCTGCCTGCTATCACTTTTTCTAAACTTTTTTTGGTATGAAAAATAGACTATGGTAAATAACAGGTTGCCCTGCATATTTCATTTCTAAATTGATGCGAGCACCTAATATCATATTCACGAAAACATTTTTCTTAAGAAAACGTACGTATAATACTCGCGGTCTTGCAGATTATTTCTTAAGAAAAATAACCTCTGTGCTTCGTAGAACATATTAGTTGAGACGATTTCTTTGCTAAATGTACTACAAACCTTTAGCATAGAGATGTAGGTTAATACTTCTTACAAATATTTGTTCTGGGAAATATTGTTTCTTTGTCAATCTAATGTAATAGATTTCTGTAACTTCAGAAACTCATTGCGTCGTTAGTCTGGAGTGGACTTATATTATAAGTATGAATTAATCGTCGCTAGGTTTTTTGTTGAGGAAAAAGTATATTTGGATTTTATCGTCAGGAATGTTCTATATAATACTCAATACCCTGTTGGATGCTATATTCATCCATCACATTGGACTCTCCAAGTAGGATAATACTATAATCTATGGCTTAACCGCAGTAGGTGTTGGCAATTTTCAAGAGATTACTGCTGTTCGATCTTTTGATGTAAGATCATACGGTTTATAAGACATACTTAGCTGGTCATTAAACGGGAACGGAAAGAGCGCAATAGATCCACCCGTTATGTTAACATCCTCTACAGTGTCTTCTCATCATCATTATTTTAGCTCATACAGATCTTACTTTTGGGCTCGAGCATCTAAAGAATAGTCTAAAAATTTACCTATTATATCACGCTGGTCAGACGTATTGATATAGGGGGATATTTGGAGTTTAATTTTGTTTTTTTTTTTATAGCTGATGGCGGCAAACGAGCAAACAGCCCACCTGATGGTGAAAGTTACTGCCGCACATGGACCTTTGCAATACCAGTGAAACCACACAAAAAGTTGGGTTGCTGGCTCTTTACATCACCGAACAAAACACAAAAACACATTGCCATTGCTTAGACGTCGATTTTCTGCTCAGTGTGGTAATATACCGCGCGGACCAGCCCGCGGCTGTAGACAGAGAACTGTCAACAGCGTGACCCTACCACAGTGACCTTCTCTGTCATGGATGTTATATGTTAATAATATTACTCAATCAACTTTTACGGTACCCACGACGGCCAAGATAGGGGGTAGTAAAACGTATTCATATTCCGTTATCACACGGAAAAATTGTTCTTATTATTATTTCAATCGAATCAGTGCTAAGAACAAAACTATAAGACATCGTGTAGAATATACACAAAGGAATCTTACCTAAGACAATGGCCAATGTCTGCGTGGCTTTCTTTTCCTTCTTAGCGAAGGATTTTGCTCGCAGCTTACCAGCTCTATTGGCCCTGAAAATCGTGAACCTGGCCGCTGAAGCTGCACTCCTGAAGCGGCGACGAGGAGTTGAAATCAAAGAAGTGCTACTTAAGCGACTGAGCTTCTTTCTGTTGAACAAATACAAAGTGTATATATTTTTTAAAAGATTTTACCCTGTACTAAGGAAGAATCTTTGCACCGCAGAGGACTTAAATTTATAATTTGAGATTGCATAAGTAGCTTAGTGGTTAATATACATACATACATAGCCTCACGTCTGTTTCCCAGATGGATGGGCAGGGACTACGGATTGCCACAAACCACGATCCTGACATACCTCCATCGCTTCATTCACACTCATCACAGTCTTCATGCATGCTCTACGGTTACGCGTACCTACTCTTAATTTGACCTGAAAGGTCAGGTCAGTGGTTAACATAGTACTTTAAAATACGACCTTTTTATTGTCAGGCTATGGTATGGACACACCCCACCCATTCCGTCCGGGGTGACGGAGAGGCGGGGCTGCTCCATAACTCTGCATGTTTCCTCCCCATCGGCATTGGGCCGACCACTGGTAGCGCGTCCTTGACATCCGTGGCCGACCCGCCAACGTTAAGGTAAGACCTACCATGCCGTTATCGTGGGTTTGATTCCGATAAAGGTCATCTGTGCGATTCACAAAGTGTTGTTCTGAGTTTGGGTGTAAGCGGTGTCCGTTGTTAATCCGTTTGTCAAATCCTTTCACAATATACGGATTATTTCTTTAGTGCGAGATATTAATTTTATTAGAAAAATGTCGCCTGGCTGACCTCAAGCTTTCTTGCTCTCTCACTCCTCAAGCTTCTTGAGAATTCACTTTGAATTATTAATTATTTAAACAGTATAACCTGTAACCTATAGCCTGCCCGTGGATGTCTTAAAAGATGACTAACGGATATAATATGCATATAGCATCTATACAAGAGAAGGAAAACCTGAAATATATATAGCAAACCTATATAAACCAGTCTGATCGGGCATGTAACTCAATATTCCCCCTATTATGGAGGAGGCTCGAGCCCAGAGATATTATTATACAATTTTAGCATATAACAAGGTACAAAAAATATTATATATTCGGTTGGCGTTATCCTACTTCCTAGAAATATTAGGTTGGGAAAAAGTGTTTTCGCATATAGTCTGTATAAACTTCTAATAAAATCTCTTTGGCTGTACTGGTTGTATCTGGCTGGTTTTGATAACATTAAAAAGGCTACATTTCAAAAAAAGAAACAATTTAGTAAAGTTCGTTTCTCGCCGTTTTTCATTTGCCTTCTTTTTGCCAAAATGAGTGAATCTAAAGAAGAAATTCGATAAATTTTAAAATTGTATTACAATAAAGGTATAAATGCAACGTAAGCTGTGAAAAAAATTGTGACATTTATGGACCTAATGCAGAGTCAGTAAGAGTAGCACGAAGTTGGCATAAACGTTTTGAATCCAGAAGTTTTTATGTCAAGGATGTACCTCGCTCTGGTCGCCATGTCACTGATAAAATGGATTTCAGATTGCTACCTGTTTCGGTCTCTACAGAATTCTTTAGAAAGTATCATGTTAACATCAAAAGAGGACTGACAAAACTACTTATCGTTATATTTCGATCATAAGTCCAAAAATTTCTACAGCAACGGGATCATGTCATTATCTAAAAAATAACAGACAGTCATCGAACAAAATGGACATACATATATGTTATAATTAAACATAAAGAAACTCTGAGAAAAATGTCTTGAATTTTCATATAGAATGCCAACAAATTTTTTCTCGACTTTGGCTCTTTGTTACTCAATTATGTGTAAACTCTTACACATATTTGTATGAAAATTGTCAGACAGATAGATCATTTCCTCGTTTAACACATAGGATTTTTTTATCCCGGTAATTTGCCTTGGGATAATAGTTCTACTTTGGTAAATATACTTTTTACACGGGTGGAAGCTAGTACAAAATACGGCACATATTACCGTGCTAAAAAGTATCCTATCCAGGAAATGACCTATATATGTGAAAATTTTCATCCAAATCTGTTCAACAGTTTACGCGTAATTGAATAACAAACATCCAAACATGAAGATGTTTGTTAATATATTTTCACATTTACATTATAAGGCCGGGAAAAAAGATTCTTGGTATTCTATATGTAGATTCAAGACATTGTTTTCAAAGTTTACTTAGATTTAATTGCAATAGATATTTGGCATGTTGTTCGATGACTGTCTGCCATCTTGTAAGTAGTGACATGATCCCATTGCTGTAGAAATTTTGGGACTTACTAATAAGTAAGAGTAAAATGTAGCACATATATGATTACACATTATACAAAGCGTAGTGCTTTGTTTGTGCTTTGTATATAATTGATGTTTAAGCGTGCAATCAGATTCAATCCCTTCAAACCGATGGCCTTGCTCCTTTCAGTTTAATTTCATAGTCAATATTAACAGGTAAGCTGTAACGGTTTCAATATAATCAATCAGAGCGAGATATTAGCATAATTGGTATGCGTGACTCAATCAGATTTATTAGTCTGTTAAACTGGATTGTGAAATGTCAACGAAAGTATCTGCCGTGTATATAAATACCTGTATACCTATGTGGTGATAGGATAAGAATACTATTATTGCTACCTCTTGCTTGGTCATGGGAGTTGTAAAAATGGGTTAAAGTATCATCAGTTTAGGGGTTGCAATTGACACCTACTTCATTGAGACGATTCATCATTGAATAGGAGGCCCATGAAAGTGTTACGCTTATTACAGACCTGGAAATGGGAACGATTATGCCGTGAATACTGAAGATGATGATTCTGCTGAAGCCAAAGTGATTCCTGATTCGGCTGGAATTTTATATGTAAGGACTATATGGAAATTATATTTTCTCAAACGCACACGCTCACGCTTGGAATTTGAGCATTATTTTGACAACCTTCTTCGAGATAAATCGAAATTGCTGTACTGACCAAATACATGCGAGCAACGGCCGGCAAAAAATGTATGAAAAACCATATCTGTCGTGTTTTAGCGGCCAAATAAATATACATGTAAATTTATGTCTAGCGTGTATATTAAAAATGAAACGATTTGTTACTTCAAAAATAGCCACCGAGGAGACGACTTATCAGAGTTTTATTTAAATATCGAACTGGCTTGAATTAGAAACCTGTTTGATAATGAAAAAAAAAACATGAACCCTGTAGCACGTGAAAAATGTTGTTCGTTGTTCGTCATGTATACAGTTCTACTTAGTAGGTACTACTTAGTTTTAATTTCCGCGCATTGTTTGAGAAAAGCACTATACAAGCCTTGGCGACAACTAGGAATTGATGGACTTACGTATGTGTGCATGTAACATGTATATGTTGCATTCATATTTTATCCCTTAGTCGTCCTCTATGATCACACACGCGTCAGATAGGGGTGGTGAATTATATTCTTACTCTCTCACCACACGGAAGATTGATATATTGGGATGTCATCATCATCTCAGCTCTTACATGTCTCAATGTTGGGCTCGAGCCTCCTCCATAATGGGAGGGAAATTGAACCACTATACCGCGCTGGTCAGACGTGTTGGTATAGGCTTTTGTTTCGAGGTTACCATCTCTTTCATAGATGTTATATGCATAATGCATATTTTATCCCTTAGTCGTCTTTTACAATCATCCACGGGTGAGATAGGGGTGGTGCATTGTATTCTTACACTATTCGTCACCACACGGAAGATATTGGGATGTAATAATTTTTTTTCATTAACTTCAATTTTACTCGGTTGATGAATTCCTCGTCATTTTTGAATACTTTAAAACTTTTCAAAATGCAAAAAACATAATCTGTACAAAATCAATTTAATACTCAAACAGAATTCACTCTCTAGAATTTAATTAAGCTGCTCTTTGCTGAATATATTTTACAAAACTATTACGTATTTCATACCTCGGCGAATAAGTTTTCCCGTCAAGCTTTATCGCGATGCCAGAATATTGGGTTACCTATCAAAAGTAACTTTGCAACTTAAAATTTATTTCAGTAAATTTAAAAGACTATTAACGTGAATTACGTCGTTCAAGTATTTTGTACGATCAATTAACTGCGATCATATTTGACATATAAAAATACTTTTATTATTATTTAGCGTTAAAAAGAAATTATATATAATCAATATATTTAATAACAGCTGTGTGGTAGCAGTTACGAATAATTTTTACCCTAACTTTGCTCGTGGATGTCCTAAAAGAGTTTATATAAACGTGGGCCAACTCCATCTAATGCTGCTTGTCAACAATTACAATCCCCACGAGATAATTAACTATTGCCAATAAGTTATGCAATATATATGAGTACATACTGAGTCGACCCCAAGTCATTGGGATAAGAGTAATGTTGGAGAACTTGAGTCATTTATAGCTGCAGGTACAAAACTGATAGCAGCGTGGTATACTAAACAAATAAGCATAAAAACCAAAGTATACTCTGATACTATGCAAAGGAATTCATCATTTGTTGAAGTAGCAACTGTAGAAACATTATTCACTCCTAGAATAAATTGTTCATCCTTTTGTAAGACTAAATATATTTTAAAATAAATTAGTTTTGAAGAAGAAAACTATTTTGTCTTAAAATGAATTAATTTTATTTGTTACAATCCAGTGGAATTAAGATGGAAGGGGTGACGTAACTAATTTACACTAGAAAACCTTGTTTTAGGTAAATCCGTTATAATTAGTGTAATGAAATGAATTTTTCTTCGTACTGACGTGCTAACATTATTAAATTTTAGTAACTATTTCTCTCTAGATATCGTGGAAAGTTTAATAGAAGTTAGAATAACTATGTTAGAGGCACGTTATGTTCCATTTAAAGCCGTAGGTAAGAGACTGTCAGTAGTATGAACCTTTTACTGGAGGACTGGCTGTGGTTTGGTCGGACCTCGCCCATATCACCTGGGACGACAGAAGTGTGTGCGTGTTGACTTTTGGCGAGAAGGTGTGGCGTAGTTGAATGTGTTATATTTACTAAACCTGAATAAATTATTTTATGTAAATGCAGAGACACTGCTTGAGTAATGAATGTGATATAAAACTTCTTATTTTCCGCAAAAATTCTCAGAAGATACCGTTACCAGTGTAGCTATAAGCACTTAAAGGACAAGGAGACGCTTTGCTTTACTGACGGACGAAAGAATAATTTGAACAAATAAACACAAAAACTCATAATTTGTGTAAAAAAATCTCACTTGACAATGGCAGCAATGGAGTATTACCAGCCGAACACTAATACAAAAAAAAAAGGACGAAGAAGAAGGAACCAAGTATAGTACCAAGATCTGCCGTAACGTCACTTAGATTTAAGTAAGATTAGATATTTTAATATATTTTTATATTTAATAGTAGTAGGACTACGCTGTTGACAGTTTTCTCTCTACAGACACACACACACACAAAACACATGTTAAAACATATATCTCCACAAATAAATCTGAATTTGATTTACCAAAGTGGACTAGGGACGACCTACTCGACCCTAAATACGGTTGTATGGTTTCTGTAATTGTACTTTATATATGTAAATAGATGCCGAGCCCACTGACGTTTAAGGGGGCAACGCTCGACCGCTGGCTTTGTAATATATTAAAATATTCCACGAACATTGAACAAGTTCTTCTCTTTTATTGCTTATGTTGGCAAAAGAGCAAGCAGTATACCTGATTGTAATTGTTGCTGCCGTTCATGGACGAGCAATACTAGGGGTACAACTTGGCCGCTGCCTACCAATGAAAATCCCAAACCCACCTAGAAAGTGGTGCTTCCGTCACTCTTGCTCACTGAACGAAACGCAACAGCACACTGCTACTGCTCAATAGGTTAGCCATCTTTGTCAAATTATAACAGAATAGAGAAACATCGCGTTCAAACACATAACATTTCGTAGTCCAGTAAAAAGATAATACAGCTTCTCTATATGCCATACTTAAGTTTCATAAGCCATTAACAACCCTCAAATAAAATGTAACGTGTTTGTTCCGTAGACTATCAAATAAGGAGGTGTTGTTTTTAAGCTTACGTTTGTTAGCCCATTCAATTGTTACGTGCTTTTCATGTGTGCGTTAAAGCACTTTGACGAATAAAAACATCTGCATCATTCTTTTATATAATCAACTTTATTAATAATTAACTTAACTAGTAATCTTTTATATAATGTTTATTGGGATATCGATTCTATTTATTTGTATATTGATTGAAAGAAAGAAAATTGTTTATTACTAGTAATTTCTTGTGGTTTCAAGCTTAGTTGCCGCAGGATTACGGGTATAAAATATTGTCTATTTAAAATCGCTGACGCTGTAGTCATTCCATTGGTGAAATAATTTTTAAAAATGATTTAGTCGTTTAGGTGTGAAAGCGTAACAAATTAACATTCGGATTTATAATATTACTTAGGATGTGCTCTACAGCGTGATTTTCTAAAAATAATTTATTTACTACATATCATAAGATATAAACCATAAAAATACGGCTATTTTTTTTTTTTTTTTTTTTTTATATACACCTCCCTGCACTAAGGAAATAATCCTTGTATTGCGGGGGACTTTACAAACATGCAATTAACGCAGACAAATTACACCCAGACTCAGAACAACACTTTGTGGATCGCACAAAGTAATGTCCTGCGTGGGAATCGAACCCACGGCACTGGCACGGAAGGACGGTATCTTAACCACTACGCCATCTGTGCAGTCGAGTCGTTTAAAATAATAATGACAAAGCAAAATGTAAAAAAAAAATTAAAAGAAAGATAATTTTTGGTAGAAACCTACCACAAATTATAAGTATAAGATAATTTAGATAGATATTAGACAATTTAGTAGTAGCGTGGTAGGTGTGTATAAGATAATTTGTGGTAGTAATATTATTTGTGGTAGGACCACACTGTTAACAGTGTTCTGTATACAGTCGCGGGACGGTCCGTCCGGGGTAGTACCACACTCTCTCAGAAGATCGACGTATGAAAAATTGCAATATACTGTTGTGCTTCGTTCTATGAGCGAGAGAGCCGGCAGCCCAAGTCTCTGGGTGGGTTTGAGAGATTTATTGGTAGGTAGTGGCCGCGCTGTACCCCTGGTATTGCAGGTTTATGGGCGGCAGTAACACTTACCATTAGGTGTGCCACTTGCTCGTTTGCCACCAAAAGCAATAGGAAAAAAACAAAAAATGATAAAAAAGGAAGAAAAATAATAAAAGAAGGGATAAATTGAACCAGGGCTGCCTGAATCAAGCGGCAGCTTGATTTCCCAACTGAGCTATTTTTATGCCTGATGCCACTGGTTTACCTTCATATTTTAGATATATTTTTCAATTGCCTGAAAACACTAAGAAAACAAGATTTTCTATAAATGAAACCTAGCTAGATCGTTTTATCTTCCGAAACCTCTTGCATACTAAATTTCATGTAAATAGTTGGAGTCGTTGCCGAGGTTCTGACTATATAGAAAATATAAATACACAAGAATTGCTCATATATATATATATATATATATATATACAAGGTAGTCTCAGTAACATGTGGTGGTTATGCTAATAAATTGTAGCTTATATGAAACGTTTGTACGTTTAACATAGCGCCATCTATTAAATACTTACTCAATCCAGTCATAAAATACCGCCATCTGTTAGAATCGTTTGGAAATAACAGATAATTGGGACTGTCAAATAATAGACAAATAATTTGCAATAAAATAATATTGCGACTATAAATTGAGAAGGAAGCTATCCTATCTTTTAAATTGGATCAAACTACACATGCTGTGTAAATTTGATTAAAATCGGTTAAGTACTTTAGGAGTCCATCGCGGACAAACAACGTGACGCGTAATTCATATATTTTACACATCACGTAGATAAGATATTAGGATGATATTTCATTATCATTCCCATACATAAAAGTGGGTCGAAATCCGAGATATAAAATTATCGCGCCGTTGCGGTACTGTCAGTATTTGCCAAAAATTTTAGAATCAGTATTATATGCTGATCTGACTGATCTACAAGCAATTACGTGGATGGTTTAGTGATCAACAGCACGGCTTTTTACCTAACCGATCCACTACAACTAATCTATTAACCATATCATCTATGATATCAAATGTAATAGATGCTAAAAAGCAAGTAGATGTGGCTTAACTTGATTTTCAGAAGGCGTTTGATCTAGTGGATAATGACCACCTATTGTTCAAAATGGCATCAATAGGATTCTCGGAAGAGCTTATTTTCTTTTTCTGCAGCTATTTGGCGGACCGTAAGCAATATGTTGCGTACAAAAAATGCTCTTCTTCCACATATAGTGTAAATTCTGGTATAGGTCAGGGCAGCTGTTTGGGCCCATTACTGTTTTTAATGCTAATTAATTATCTACCATACAAAATTAAGCATAGTCTCTGTCTAATGTTTGCAGATGATGTCAAACTTGCATTGACCATAGATTCACCATCAGATTGCGCGCTATTACAAGCGGACATTAATAGCGTTCAAGAATGGGGCAAACTCAACAGCTTGAACCTAAACATTGATAAATGTGTTGTAGTAACGTATAGTCGTATTCGGTCCCCAATAAACTATAACTATCACATTGCTAGCAAACAACTGAAACGTGTTGACACCGTAAAAGACCTAGGTACATGGTTTGATAGCAACTGTACATTTAAAAACCATATTTCTAAAATATGTGACCAAGCTAGGAGGAATTTAGGTTTTGTACTGCGACAGTCAAAAAATTTTAATAATAAATTAACATTTAATATTTTATACAATGCATATGTTCGTTGTACTTTAGAAACTAATGCTATTGTTTGGAATCCCAACACAATACAATTAACTCAAAAAGTTGAGAGAATACAAAAAACATTTATTCGTTACCTATACAAAAGAATTTATTTTTATTACCCCTATCTATACCCCACATTATATGTAATAGGTATGGTAGATCATCATATGTTGGCGACGCGTCATAACACAGCATTAGTGAAATATTTCTTCAGACTAATACGGGGTTCCGCCCACAATCCGTTACTTTTAGCAGAAATAAAATTCAATGTGCCTCGCCAGGTTGTAGGTAAATTGCGCGAGCGACAGCGACCTCTACTGGCGTCACATACGGCGCGCACTAGCATAGGTCAATTCGCACCGCTTCCTCGCGCATTACACTACATCAATGAGATACTAGCCTCTGAACCCTCACTAGACTTATTTTCTTGTACAGAGAGATGTTTTATGTCTGTAGCTGAGAAGTATGTGGAGGCACTGACCATTAGCAGTAGTATATGTTGATCCAAGTTTATTATATTTTATCTTTATTGTAATTATTCAATACATCTTTTATAATATGTTATTCTCCTCAGTATGTATAAAAATATTGTCTATTATTGTGTATGACACGCTGTTAGCAATAATGAAATTAAATTAATAATAATATGAATAATTTTTTTTCAACTTTCTTTTTTTTTCCATAACAAAAATATGAAGGGAAAATGTCGATTCGTTAATAAATTACAAGCATTTAAAGTTTTCAATTTTGTCATCGCTTTTTCTTTAAAACTGAATGAAATGTACCAAGTAAATGATAAATAGTCTGCTACATACTCATACTTTCTAAAATATTCATTAGTACCTAAATAAATCAAGGATTACGTTTGCTACAGTTTAACAAACGTCACCTTTACAAACAGCTGACGAGTCAATGACCTTGAAATTTTCCCTTTAAATTTTTGTTATGGGTTCCTACCATCATTACCTACCACCCTTCTGACCAGCTGCTCCATTCTCTGATACACCCTGTATATACAGGGTGGAAGTGGATCGCTCCCGAAAACAAAGACAGGTGACCCTACTAGTTCTACTTGTAATGATAGGCTAGAAAAAAAATCGATCAGGATGAAACAATTTTTTTTCCACAAATATTTTAAGTTTTTTTCACATTCCATCGTATTAGGACAGTGCCATGTAACGATAACTCGATAAAAAATACGTAACTATACTCAGATGAGAAAAGACGCAATCTATTCAAAACTCATGATCATATGTTCAAGAGTTCAACGACCTCGCGTGGTAAAAAAGAACCATTTTTTTCATCCGAATCGATTTTTTTCTAGTCTATCATTACAAGTAGGACTAGTAGGGTTACCTGTCTTTGTTTTCGGGAGCGGTCCCCTTACACCCTGTATATATATCAGATTTTCTTAAGATAATATATGCCCGTGTTTGTTATTCCTGTACTGCAGTATAATATACGATACGGATAATGGGTACAATTTATTCATGCCAGTAGGCCGAGTTGTTATACGAGCACCTGCCTAAAAGTTAACATTGTATCCTTCGGGAACAGTACTTTTTTTCTGAATGCAAGATAAAACTTCACGGCAAAATGTTGATTTTCTCAATATTTTTCTATTTCTCGGTAATATTTTTTTATTGTTAGGTAATATTTTGATTTTTAAAAAGGTACAATCTGTTACTTTTTAGGTAATACCTAAAGCAGTTTAAACTTTATTGTTATCATCAATCCAATCTATCAGAATCTACTTGTGGTAAGATTGACGATCATTGTTGGTGTTAGGAATTTTCCAGTAGTACCATCTCATATCCTGGCGATTCCTCAGCAGTCAGTACACACGAGAAAAGGGGTGGTGACATCATATATTCTAGTACATATATATTAAATTCAAGGTCAGATTAAGAGTGCGCGTAACCGTAGAACATGCATGAAGACTGTGATGAGTGCGAATGAAGCGATGGAGGTATGTCAGGATCTTGGTTTGTGGCAATCCATAGTCTCTGCCTACCCCTCTGGGAATCGCCTCACGCCTGGCTATAACAGGCGTGAGGCTATGTACTCATATGTATGTATTAAATTTAAATTTATAATTTTTAACTTCATATAGTTATTTATTAATTTTTACAATTAAACAAATAAAATATGGCACCTTAAACATAATATGTTTAATGTCAAAGCTAATCGTAGTAAGTCATGATAAATCACTTTACTTAATTTGGATAAACGTCCAAATGAAATTCAATGTCCCTATAAAATCTATAACAAACAAAAGTACCATTTATTTTGTAAAGAACAGGTCATTCCTACCTGAATCCAAAATAAACCCAACGCAGTTTATAGATTCTAAATAGCGGCGATAACAATTGGTGTGGATTTTTTTATGAGGCTGTTCGTATTGCTAGATTTGACGGGAAAATAAATTTAGTTCATGTTAATTTAAAAAAAGATAACCCGCCGGGTGAATCATTGGATCCAAATAATGGTTATTTTTTCTGTGTAGTGACGGACTAGGAATACTATTCACTATCCACTCTCTTGCCCGTGGATATCGTAAAAGACGATTAAGAGCTATAATATGATATGGCATCTGTGCAAGAGAAGGAAAACTCGAAATAAATCCTTATATCAACACGTCTGACCAGCGTGGAGCAGGTCAATTTCTTCCAAATTTTGAAGGAAGCCCGAGCCCAACAGTGGGACATATGCGGGTTGAGTTAAGGTGAGATGAGTAGTTATTTGGCTTGTACATAGTGTCAGTTATCTTTCATTCTCCTTATCTCAGCATGTATACTGTCAATTATCGCCATTATCTCAGATTATATACTTCTTCCTCTTTTTGTAATGACAATCAACTACTAATGCGACCCCATTGTTGCCAGTGTTGAATTTAATATGATGAGTCTATATTTAATCTTTAATATAATATTCACTACATCCCAGTAGTTTCTCCGCATCACATTACATGAAATGCTATAAATATTATTTAATATAGTACGTTAAAGCACTTAGGCATTGACTGTAAAGCAATTCCACCACATGACGCTTTCGCGTTCCTGCCAGAACTCCAGCTTATCTTATCTTTAATTTATATAAATTACGTGTCACGTTGTTTGTCCGCGATGGACTCCTAAAGTACTTAACCGATTTTAATCAAATTTGCACAGCATGTGTAGTTTGATCTGACTTAAAAGATAAAATAGCTTCCATCTCAATTTATAGTTGCAATATTATTTAATTGCAGATTATTTGTCTATTATTTGACAGTGACAGACAGATTATTTGTCTATTATTTGACAGTTTGAAGACAATTATCTGTTATCACCAAACGATTCTAACAGATTGCGGTATCTGTTAACTGGATTGAGTAAGTATTTAATAGATAGCGCTATGTTAAACGTACAAACGTTTCATATAGGCTATAATTTATTAGCGTAAGCTAGCTTCTGGTGGTTATCCACCACGTGTTACTGAGGCTACCTTAGCCACAGCAACAGTAGACAGAGAATTGTCAACAGTAGACAGAGAACTGTCAACAGTAGACAGAGAACTGTCAACAGTGAGGCGCTCCTGTTACGAAAATTATCTAACACCACTAATTAGTTTTCTAATAATGTAGAGTGTGAGAATATGTGTGGTATACAACAGTAGGTACGGTACAGTGTAATGGTAGGTTAAGAGATAAAGTGTACAATATGAATATGTTACAACAGGGCCTAATCGTTCGTGAGCTGTATTAAATATTTATTATTATTTACAAATGAATCCTCTGTGAAGAGCTTTCCATATTCACATAATAGTTAGTTACAACCATACATACAACTAAATGAACCGAATAAAGTTGTTATATTAATTCTATTTCATATAGAATATAAATGCTAATATCTTAATTTGCTAAGGGTTACTTAAACGTTTACGTGTAGTGTATGGTGCATTTTATTAATTTATTGATTTTTTATTTTCTTTCATTTCAGCTTATATACGTTCTACAACTTGCTCATTCCCCCGGGGCGATGAAAGGGCGGCGTATAGCCCCGTAACCCATTGCGCGCCTTCCCCATCGCGATTGGTACCAATCCTAGACATCCGTGGCCGGTCCGGCGGGTTACTTTTTCAGGAATCATCTCCATCGACGCTCCGGCAACAAATAACTGTACTGAGACGTCCGACGGTTTCTCGTCTATCTACCCGCGTTAGAACTCACCCTGTCTAGATTTTTTTTATTAAATAACGCCCCATACTAAGGCCAAATCGTGTCGCTTAGGATTTCATAAACATACAATGAACGGACACAAATTACATCTGAACTCAAAATAATCATTTGGACTACAAACATATCTGTTCTACATGAAGATCAAACCCACAACATAATGACTTCTAATGTTTACGCGAGTATTACACATTTGAAATAAAACTACTTTTACGGATTCTATCGCGTTTGTATTTGATTTATAATTTCCCGACGTTTCGAACACTTTACAGTGATCATGGTCACGGGAGGACTGAGGTGTCTTACGTCCAATATGTCATTGTTATTACAGAAATTTATTTATATCTACCCTATAGGATATTAAATTTTGACTCACATTTTTATACAAAATTAATACAAATTCATTGGCAGTACAAAAAGAGAATGATTCTATATATAAAATTTATGTTGTTTATGATTTGTTATTATTAAGGCATTTAATTTATGATAATTATTATTGTGGCAATTTTTCAATTTTTACAAAACTAACAAAAAACTATTCAGCTACTACCGGATCGGAACGCGGCCACACTGAAAAAGATCCGGCGAGAAAACTCAGGAGTCATGATACTAATTTTATTATTGAATTTTTGAGTGGCGGCCTACTTTATCTTACTAAAATTAATTAAATTAAAATTTAACTATTATTGTGGGTCAAATCTATACAATAAGTGCTCACAGTGTCTTGCAGTCTTGTGGTGGTTTTCTTAGTTTTATTTTTAATTAAGTGAATAACAGGATCCCAGCTTGAGGATAATATCCAGCCATCCTCCCTATTGAAATTTTTATGTTTTTTGATTTCAATAGCCTCGAGAACCATTCTAGGCAGGTATCGGTGTTCTTTTGCGAATTTTCTGTAATAACAATGACATATAGGACGTAAGACACCTCAGTCCTCCCGTGACCATGATCACTGTAAAGTGTTCGAAACGTCGAGAAATTATAAAGCAAATACAAACGCGATAGAAGCCGTAAAAGTAGATTTATTTAAAAAAAAAAACCCACAACACTTGATACGAGAAGTGCTTACTTAAACCAATCTACCATTACTTCATCTGCGGTTGAATAAAACCAGATGTAAGCGGCAATTACGCAAAGGTTACCGCATAAACAGGGATTTATTTCGTCTTCATCCAATTTTATTCTCATTATGTTTTACGACGAAACGTCAGCTGTACTTCAGTTTTTCGACACTGAGACTGTATACTTTTATGGCGCCTCAGTACTTAAGAAATAGGTTAATGCAGGCTTGAGTAGGTTTGCTTACGAACCAAATTTTGTATGCTCTTTTTAATCCCTGAAGAAAAAAGAAGGATGTTATAAGTGTCTTTGTATCTATATGTGGCTTTACACTGCGTTAAAATTAAATGGACTGATTATGTGTCTTTTATCACTTCCCTGCAGGTGGTGACCTAATTCCCGATCCAGTCACTGACAATGTTGATAGGCTCCTGAATGGATGGACCTTTTCACGGTATATAATAATTTTAGTATTAAAATTATCGTGAGTTTGACACATATTAAACAGTTGTATTTCCGGCTCGCAGACGCAGCTGCGCACTCGCCCTGATGATGAGCATCGGACATGCTCGAAACCCGGGTCGACATAATCGACTCTAACGCGTGAGTATTGCCGGAAATACAACTGTTTAATATAATAATTTATTGAATACATATACGTCCACAGCTGTGTGCTATGTGGAAGAAAAGAACATATTGCGTCGATCCCAAGTAATTGGGATAAGATCAGGGTAGTGATGATGAGCTGTGTGCTAGCGGCTTCGAATACTACCAACCCTTATTTTGCTCGTTGATTTCGTAAAAGAAGACTAAGAGTCTTATAACGGCCTGGGTCAACTCCATCTGGTGACGTTTGGTCAACAATTACATTCCCAAGAAGGGTTGACGTCTGGGAGGCGGCCAGTCATAAAAATATTGGCAATAACTTTTACAATATGTGCTATGAAAGAGGAGTACATATTGTATCGACCCCAAGTTATTGGGATAAGAGTAGGAGAATGATAATGATATACGTCCCACAGTACACCTTGAATCTCTACAATAATATGGAAATTGTCATTATATCACACTAGCCAGACGGATAGTTGTTTAATTTCGAGTTTTCTTTCTCTATCAGAGGTGTTGTATGCATATTATATCCCCCACACGCAAGATATTTGTGAATTGTATTCTTATTCTGTTACTATACAGAAGTTTTTCTTATGCAAAATTATATTTTACCTTATAATATATGGTTAAATAAATATTTCTACTTACTTTAACTCCGGTTTCTTTGGTGCATCAGTCTTATCTTTTTCATCTTTCTTCTCTTCTTTCGGTGTAGGTGATGGTGGAGGAGTGTGTTCTTTATCTCCATCTATATTAGATGGCGCATACCCGGAGTCGTTGTTAGTATTGGGATCCATCATGGGGATTGGAGATGCTAAGTTGGCCATTATGCTGTGAAAAAAATAAATGTGTTTTTATTCAAATATTATTATATACTTGACCAAATTACGTCGTGTTAAAATGTCTTAAGATCTTTTTTCTATTTATTTTGATTGCTGACGATTTAGGAGCCCACTTATTATATAGTTACCGGCACTGATGGTCCCCTGTAATAACACATGAACAGACACTTCACTCCCTACCAGCAAATAAGGTTTTTTGCCTCCCGTAGTTGTGAGTGAAGAAAGTACAAGATATCATCCTAGGACTATATAAATCACCTTTCATCCAAACCTGCCTTTTGAATGGATCATCGTTACGGTATTTATTTAAATTCAGGAACATTCTATTGTATACGTTTTATGTATATTCTATATTTATAAAAGAGTATGTTTTGTGTATATGATATCGCTAAACTTAGGAACTATTTGACCGATCATTATGAAAATTGGTATGTATATGTATTTTTTCATAGAGAAGGTTTATTTATATGCTATCCCTATTGATGTAACTCGTCACCAGGCGGCGCTGTAATATATCGACTTAACAAACAAACAAACGGGCTGGGTTTACTAGTAGCTTATATTTTTTTTACATAGACGATTACTTTTCTTATTACATTAATGCCTACTCTAACATAAGATGGGTAGTGATGTTTGAAGATTAACACGGTCAATCAATAAAAAAAATATTTTTAATGATTAGATCGTATTTTTTTTTTTGGTTTTGTATTGTATACTTTTATGAATTGAACAAACATAAACCACATTAACTTTTCACTTCAATTTATAAACGGTGCAGACAAATCAATTCACGTCAATTTCTTAAAATGAAATAATTAATTACCTAGCCGAATGCTTAAACCAATCGTGCCTCTACCGCTTGTTCCGCGGTCTCGCTTGCACGCTGGGCTCAGACGGAACGTGACCCTTTTTCCTACGTGCAGCCGGCGTTCATGAATTAATAAGAGGTTATCACGTCAAAAAACATATAAACACACACTTAATACATTTATAAAAGAAAATAGTTAAACATTTGTAATTTAATGTGTGGTATTTATAGAAGAGCATTTTTACTTAAAAGGTCAAATAACCTTTTCAAATCGTATTACTGATTTAAGATTAAATCCACCGAATATATTTATCGAAACCAACGAGCCGATATAAGTGGGTTCCAAGATGGTTTCAATTTATCGAACCATTCAAAGCGCACTGGACTGACATTAAAGGTTTTTAGACTTAAAACAAAGTAGTCACATAGCGGTTTTTTGGTAATCAATATTAATAATAATAATCATAATGCATTTATTTCATATTCCATGTCTATTAAAGAGAATGTTTGTATATATGACATCGTTCAACTCGGAAACTATTTGACCGATCATTATGGAATGGTATATATATAATATGTATTTTTTCACGGAGAAGGTTTATATGTCCACCGAAGTAACTCGCCACCAGGTGGCGCCGCCACTGCATCGATTTCTACTAACAAACCAACTGGCTGGGTTTGCTAATAAATTGTAAAATTATATACTTTTTGTTTTTATTTTACATATTCCTAAAGTTATTGAAGTTAGTTATTTATTAATTCTGAGATATGGAATCTTCTTTGGATAAAGGCCTTCGCCAAAATTTTTCCAATATTTTTTTATTATACATCCTCACGCTTTTATACTCTAGGAATATGCAAAGGCACCGAAGACAAAGATCGGGTACCGGTAGGCTCGCATGGCGAAGAGGCATTTGCAGGGTGGGTCCATGAGGTTGCGCGCCGCCTCATCTGTCGCCCCGGGCCGAATTGCCGGGGCGCGACCACATCCATGGTCCACCTTGCGAAGAAAAAAAAAGGAATATGCAAAGGCGTAGATGAACAACAACTTTAAGTATCCAGTAATAGAAGTAGATCGATGAGGGCCTACTTCTTGATTATTGCGCGAGTATCTGCCAATCTAAGCTTCGAAATCATCATACAAGCTCAATAAGGGATATAATAATAATATTCAACATCAAAATGTAGCCGAAACCATAGCCGAATTTGATAAAACAGTTTCCAATAATTTGGGAGAGGCAGAATCTAAAAGGGATTTGTTACGTTGTCATCATCTCCATCTGAGATGTTCATATATGGCCCCACTGTTGGGCTCAACTCTCCTCCATAATAGGAAGGAAACCTTGACCTACTATACCATTTTTTTTTTTTTTTTATTGGTGGGCTATGGGTGCGTCTCGCCCCGCCAAATCGGTCCGGGGTGACGGAGAAGGCGGCGCGTGACCCCATAGACCCACCGTAAAATCCTCTCTCTTCGCCGTGCGAGCGGACCACCGGTACCCGATCTTTGTCTTCGGTGGTCCGCTCGGCGACCTACTATACCATGCTGGTTAAATGTGTTGGTATAAGGTTTCTTTTTTACCCGACTGCGCAACGCAAAGGAATGGTATTGTGTTTAACAGTCTATGTATGTATGTTTGTATGTTCCTTTGAAGCACTATATAGATCAAACGCCTGGGCCGATTTTTATGATTCACACGTCAATCCATTCCTCTTAGTCCGGTGAGTGTCACTAAAGACATGACGTTAGTGAAAATTCAAAATGGCGACTATTGGACGCCATATTGTGAAAATGAAAAAAATTAGTTTTTTATAGGCAAGAGATGGAAAACTCGAAAAGAAACCTCTATAATAAATGTCTAACAAATCTAATAAAACATCTATATGTTATATGCATTTTATATCTCTTAATCATCTCTTACGATCACCCACGGGCAAGATGGGGGGCGGTGAAATGTATCCTTACTCCGTCACCACACGGACAGTTACATTATAGTGGCTACTAAATGTTACTCTACAAATAAAGTCAAATCTTTTTTTTTAATTTTTCCATCCATAATCAATAATTTGATAAGCGTAATTGTATATGAAAATTCATATTTTCTACATCCCTAATTAACACCTAAAAGTGTGTCTTATAAATAAAATAATAGACCCGCTACGCGCTCCTCTCGTCAATGTATCATTAGATAATACTCAGTCTTTTTATGTTCGGCTAATAATGCCAGTACTCAAGATAGAAATATAACATAATAACATTACACATTTGAAATAAAACTATTTTTGCGGATTCTATCGCGTACATATTTGATTTTTAATTTCGCGGCGTTTCGTACACTTTACAGTATTCATGATCACGGGAGGACTAAGGTGTCCCACGTCCAACAATTCATCGTTATTATAGAGATTTACATTTACCCGCTACAGTATTAATTATTAAATTTGAACCCACATTTTATTAAGATTTTATAATATGCATATTTTTATACAAAATCATATTAATATTGCTATGAACCTACGAATATTACTAATCCATAGTTTGCTTATGTTTGTCTTAAAAGACAATAAGCTCAACGTCAACTTCACTAATGCCGTCTGTTCAACAATTACGTTCCCAAGAAAGGTTGACGTCAGACAGGTTGCCGGTTATAAAACTATTGCCAATAACTTTTGCAATATGTAGAAAACACACAAAAAACCTACTCCTCGTAGGTACATATTGCATCGATATTAAATAATTGCGATAAGAGCAGGAGAATAATGATGACTTTCTACAGCTGAGCTCGTATCTCCTTCACAATAGGATGGGTATAGACCTACTACACGGCGCTGGTGAGACAGGTTGGTATTGGGTTTTATTTCAAAGTTTTCCTTCCTTTGAATAGATGTTATATGCTTATTATATCCATTGGAAATAAAACTATTTTTACAGATTCTATGGCGTTTGTATTTGATTTTTAATTTATCGACGTTTCGAGTTTTATAGTCACGGAAGGTCTGACAGTCTACGGGACTTTCAAATGTGTAATACACGTGTAAATATCAGCAATCATTATATTACATCTCTTAGTCATCGTTTACGACATCTTTTTTTTTTGCGGTGACTATGGACGTGGTCGCGCCCCGCCAAATCGGTTCGGGGCGACAGAAGAGGCGGCGCGCAACCCCATAGACCCACCCTGCAAACACCTCTCTTCGCCGTGCGAGCGGGCCACCGGTACCCGATCTTTGTCTTCGGTGATCGTTTACGACCCCAAGAGTAAGATAGGGGTTGGTGAATTGTATTCTTACTATGTTACTTCACGAAATGTATAATCAAATATAGGTTATAGGTACTTTACAAACGTACAATTGACAATAATTAATACTTACAGACCAGTCTCTTCAACAACAGCTGCCAGCATAAATCTTGCCGATCTTGAGTTGACTAATTCTTCGGCATATTCCCCCATCTCTGTTCTACCGAAGCTGTGTGAAAGAGATAATAGATTATTAACGTCGCCCAATTAGTTGGTCCATTAACAGATTTCTATCTTACCTAATCTAACGTATAAATTGTTTTCTGAATTGATGGCAATAAATCACTTCAAATGATGGTTCGCTTGTTATGTTCAATAAATGATGGTTCGCTTGTTATGTTCAACAATACCATATTACTGTTTTGTTTTGTTACTATTTGTAATATAACATGATTATTATAGTCACTACGCCTTTTTTCTGAATTCATTGGTATCCACTTGTAAGATCCGGTTCAGCCATAGCTATTTTTGTGTTATATTTTGATAAAAATAATATGATGTAAATGAAGTACCATATCATCATTATCATCATCATCACAGCCCATATAAATCCCACTGTTGGGCTCGGGCCTCTTTCGTAATCGGAGGGAAATTAACCTACTATACCACGCTGGTCAGACGTGTTGGTATAGGGTTTTATTTCGAGTTTTCCTTCTCATGCATAGATGTTATGTGCATTTTATATCTCTTAGTCGTCTCTTACGATCACCCATCGGGTAAGACTGGGGGTAGTGAATTGTATTCTCAGTTCGTCGCCACATGGTAAAGTACCATATACCCATGGGTAAAATAAGATCTTAATCTCGTAAACGGCTTTAAGGATTTTCATGCATTTCAGCATACAGGGAGTTCCATGGGGCGATTAATCGATCTAGCTAGGTTTCATTCATAGACCATTTTGTTTTTCCGTATTTTCAACGCAACGAAAAATATTTATACGTTATCTGAAAATTATTAAAATGTGAAGGCAAATTTTGACGCTGCCATTAAGAATAGACATATCTCAATTGGAATAGTGAGCAGTTTAATCGAGACAGCTCTGGTTTGAATCCAGATTTTTTTTTTGTTATATTTTGCCCTTTTAATTGTTTTTCATTATTTTATTATATTTAAAGATCTTTCAAAACACACAAGAAGAAAATACCGGTCACCCATATATTTTAAATAAATTTTACAATAGTATGTACATATATGTGTCATGTTCTTTCTAACTTGATAGATAAAATCATACTTCTGCGTTGACTTAATTTCTATCTATGTCAACCTCCACACAATTCGTCCTTCTGTTTTTCTCTTACCCAACCTTTCAAATTCATAGTTCAAGTTCTAAACTTGCCGCATAACATTACGTTCATCCCGTCTCGCCACTTGTCCATCCACACACTTTTTTTTAGTACTGCCGTCACTGGCGCAACTTTCAAACTTTGCTATTATATATCCAGCTCAAAAGTATAAATATGGAAAAAAAGATTTTAGATACTTTTCATATATGACTGCACAGATGGCGTAGTGGTTAAGGTACCTTCTATGCCAGTGTCGTGGGTTCGATTCCCAAGCAGGACTACACGCATTACTTTGTGCGATCCATAAAGTGTTGTTCTGAATCTGGGTGTATTTTGCCTGCGTTAATTGCATATTTATAAAGTACCCCGCAATACAAGGATTATTTCCTTAGTGTAGGGTGGTGTCTTTAGGGTACGATGTCAGAAACCTCCACGTGGTGTACCCTGGGTACGGGCGGCAGTCCCCCAGATCATTCTGATGGATTTAGCGAATATCTGGCGTTAGGGGGTTTCCCCTTTTTTGGGAAGCCCTGATTCGCTCCTAGCCCTCTATCCGTAAAGGGTGACCGGACGCGAATTCTCGACGGGCTCAGTCACTCATTCATTTGAGGGCTGGGCAGGCATATGCCACCGTCGACATATCGTAAACCTGATTCTTTGCTTGTCTTAGTTTCAGGAGCAAGGGTCTTGGCTTAACCGCCCGGACCGCGAGGAAGACAATCTCTATAATGAATTCGAATCGACATTCGAATTCGGAAATCACCCAGAATCTTAAGTTCTGGCGTGCGGCGAGAAGATGCATGGCAGATGGGTTGTTCTGTTGTTAGCAGGCTCCAGCCAGGGTACCGGCTGCCCCCCTGGTTGGTAAATGTAGGCTTGCCCGGGTAAAGGGATCTCTGCCCGGGTCGACGTATAGTATCTCCCATGCTCGTGGGATTCGTTATGGATACTTCAAAATTAAAACAATTTAACGACGGGGATCATAGCGATTCTCACCTCAAGGCCCGGTCAAGCCAACGCAAAACTGACCAAAATGACGCCTCGTCACGCCGGTAACAACACCGTGTCTAGGCCTCTCCAGCCGCGTAGCCCAACGGGCGATGACTTCTCGGCGGGTGTCCTCGCGCAAGGTGGCTATCTCGTTGAACGATGGGGAGCCACCGTGTTACCGGCTGGGCGGCTATCGGGGCCTGCTCCACGACGTTTGGTGGGCTGGCGACTGTTGGCGGCGCGCGCTCCGCAGTCGGAGCCGTCTTCCGTGGTCCGGGTGGTTTCGGAGCGGTGGCATCAGCAGCTCCTCGGCGGCCTGCGCTGGCCGGTGGCGCGGGTGGCGCAGGCGGCATGAGTCACGCCATCTGCGCCTTTAACTCAGCCACGTCCATGATGAGGAGGCGGTTTTCCCTCCTCACAGCGGCCAGATCCGACTCTAGGCGGCGGTTCTGGGCCCGCAGGCCTGACTCCTCTCCACCAAGGCGGGCGTTTTCGGCCTGCAGGGCCTTCGCGTCCGGGGCGCTACCGCTCGCGCGGGCACCAGCGGCCGCCACTTCGGTGGGAGGGATGCCGGACAACACCTCCAGCACCCTCGCGGCGGCCTCCTCGTCGTCGGTCCGCTTGCGTGCCTCCACCCCTCTGCGTACTCTGCCGGCTGGGGAGTGGATCGTCCGACCTGACGCCGCGGCCCCTCGCCCTCTGCGAGAGGCCGGAACTTTGGGAGGAGGCATGGTGATAGCACTCCCCTCGGAGTCAGCGCCCGAGCTGCTATCCCTGTTCAGGGGGCGCTGCCGCACCGCCGAGGGGAGGGCCGCAGCCGCAAGACGCGGCGACGACCTGGCGGCGGCGGTTTTCTCCGCCGACCCGCTAGCCTCCTTGGACGACTCTGCGGAACTACTGCCCTCGTCCATTATATCGGCAGATCCACTGTCCTCGTCTCTGGACGGCTCTGCAATACTACTGTCGCCCTCGTCCATTGACGGCTCTGCAGTGGATCTGCCGCCGTCTTCCTTCAGTTTGGCGGCAGTGGCCTCCTCCTTCGCCTTCCGCTCCGCTAAACGCTGCCGGTCCCGTGAGGCAGCCTTGCCTGACCAGTTAAGCGGCTTCCGCCGCTTCTTCGTCTTTTTTTGGGCCTCCATGGTTTGGGCCGGGCCCTCGGCGGACACCTTAAGTCCTGAGGACGAGGCGTCGTTGTCCTTTTTCCGTTGGCTTGACAAGGCCGTGATGTGGGAATCCTCCGAATTCCCGTCGTGATGGTGTGGTGTAGTAAAAGAATCCATAGGGTTCCCACGAGTATGGGAGAAAGACCGTCGACCCGGGCAGAGATCCCTGTACCCGGGCAAGCCTACATTTGCCAACCAGGGGGTCGGCCGGTACCCTGACTGGAGCATGCTAACGACAGAACAACCCATCTGAGATACATCTTCTCGCCGCACGCCAGAACCCCTCCCTCAGACCCTCGCTCCTGATACTACGCCTCAAGACAACGTGTCTTGAAGCATGATATCAGGTTTACGATATGTCGGCGGTGGCATAAGCCTGCCCAGCCATCAAACTAATGAGTGACCGGGCCCGTCCGAAATTTCGCCTCCTGTACCCTCTACAACTAGAGGGTCAGGAGCGAATTGGGGCTCAACCCATTGCTGGGGAACCCACCCTCTCGCCAGAAATTAGCTGCGGGCGACAATTCAGCAGAAGAACGTTCTGGGAGACTGTCGCCCGCACCCAGGGTACACCACGTGGAGGTTTTCTGGCACCGTACCCCAGGACGCCCTCCCCTACGATGTCAGAAACCTCCACGCGGTGTACCCTGGGTGCGGACGGCGGTCCCCAGTTCTTCTGTTGTACTGTCGTCCGTAGCGAATATCTGGCGCTTCGCTCCTAGCCTTCTATCCGTAGAAGGTGACCGGACGCGAATCCGCGACGGGCTCAGTCACTCATTCATTTGAGGGCTGCGCAGGCATGTTCCACCGCCACCGTCGTCAAATCGTAAACCTGATTCTTTGCTTGTCTTAGTTTCAGGAACGAGGGTCTTGGCTTAACCGCCCGGACCGCGAGGAAGACAACCTCTATAAAGAATTTCGAATGTACATTCGAATTCGGAAATCACCCATAATCTTAAGTTTTGGCGTGCGGCGAGAAGATGCATGGCAGATGAGTTGTTCTGTTCTTAGCACGCTCCAGCCAGGGTACCGGCTGCCCCCCTGGTTGGTAAATGTAGGCTTGCCCGGGTACAGGGATCTCTGCCCGGGTCGACGTAATAGTATCTCCCATACTCGTGGGTTTAACTATGGATACTCATTTAAATTTTAATAGCTACGTGGATCATAGTGATTCCTACCTCAAGGCCCGGTCATGCCAACGGAAAACTGACCGAAACGACGCCTCGTCCTCGGGACTCGAGGCGTCCGCCGAGGGTCCGGCACAACACGCAGAGGCCCAAACAACATCGAAGCGGAGGTCGCCCAGGAGGAGCAGGGGGAAGACCTCCAGCTTCAAACGGCGTTTGGAGGAGCGGCGAGCGCGCAGAAAGGCTGCCGCCGCGGAAGCGAGGAAGGACGGCGGTAGAGCCGAAACGGAGCCGTCGACGGACGAGGGCGACAGCGATGTCGCAGAGCCGTCCGGAGAAGACGGGGGTGGCGGTTCTACCGCCAAAATGGACGAGGGCGGTGACATTCCCGCAGGGCCGTCCAAGAAGGATAGCAGGCCGGCTGTTGAAGCCCCTGCCAGGTCGTCAGCGCGTCTTGTGGCAAAGAGCCCGGCGCCGACAGCGACAACGCTGACGACCAAGGAGAAGGCCCTCCCCTCGCAGAGGAAGCGCCGCCTGAGTAAGGGTGGCAGCTCGGGTGCCGACTCTGAAGGGAGCGTGGCCAACATGCCGCCACCTAAGGTCGCCTCCCGAAGAGGGCGAGGGGCCACGGGAGAGGAAAGGGCGGCGGCGGTTGCTGCCCGCGCCAACGGCGACCCCCCCGACCTGCGGGCCGAAAATGCCCGCCTTAATGGCGAGATGTCCGCCATTCGGACCCGGAACCGGCAGTTGGGGGATATGCTGGCGGGGATGCGGCGGGCAAACCGCCAGTTATTAAAGGACGTGGCCGACCTAAAGGCGCAAATGGCGCTGCTCGCGCCGCCTGCGCCAGTTGCGCCACCGGCCAAGGCCGGCCACTCAGCGGCCGCTGCAGCGCCAAAGCCGCCTCGCGCCGCGGTGCCGACGACGTTGGGCACTGGTGTGACGGTAACACCCGTGCCCATGGCGAGAAAGACGCCAGCCGCTGCGAAGCGCGCATCGCTGGCTGGCGCTGGCCCAGCCGCCGCGGCAAAACTCGTCCCCGTGGTGAGGACGACGCCTCTCGCTGCGGACCGCATGCCGCCGGCTAGCGTCCCTGCGGCGCCAAAGCCGCCAGACGCTGCGGAACGGGCCCCCGAAGAGGCCCAGCCGACCCCGATACTTGCGGTGGGAGGCCTACCGGACGAGGCCCTGCGCCAAATCATCGACGCAGTCGGAAAACTCGTCGATGCGCGCATGGCCGTTCTGGAGGCAAGGTTGCCTCCAGAACCACGTGTCCGGCCGCCTCTCGCCGCGGACAAGCGGCCGCATATGGCATCAGCCCCCGCCCCGCTGCCTTGTCAGGGTGGCCGCGTGGGGGGCAGCTACGCCACGGCCGCGGCGGCGCCCAAGCCCAAGGGGCCCGCGCCAAAGCCAAGGAAGAGGACGGTACCGGCTCCTGCCGGACCGCAGTCATCGTCGGCAACAACACCGCCGGCGACGACCAGCGCGTCAACGACTGCGCCTTCCGCGCCTGTCGCGCCTGCTGCGCCCGAGGGTTGGCAGGTGGCCGAGCGCGACCGGAAGAGTCGCGGTCAGAGGAGGAGAGCGGAGGCCAAGCGCGCCGCTGAGGTCCCCGCTCCCGCTCCACAGGCAGGAGCCGGTAAGAAGAAGAGGCCGCGCAAGGGGCTCAAGTCGCCGAAGACAGCCGCAGTGGTGATCACTGTGCTGCCTGAGGCGGCTGAGAAGGGCCTCAGCTACGAGGCCGTCTTGAGGAAGGCCCGGCGGGAGCTAGACGTCTCCGATATTGGAGGCGTCGAAGCGAGGACCCGCAAGGGCCGGACAGGGGCTCGAATCCTCGAGTTCCCCGGGGCCGAAGGCTCCAAGACGGCCGACAGCGTAGCTGACAAGCTGCGAGGTTTGTTTGCCGAGGAGGGTGGCATCAGGATCGCCAGGCCCGTCAAGTGCGCCGAAATGCGCATCGCGGGTCTGGACGACTCCGTGACGGTGGAAGACATCCGGGAGGCTATTGCCTCGAGAACCGGGTGTCCCATAGACACCGTCCGGGTTGGTGTCATCCGCCCCGGTCCGGGCGGCGTAGGTGCCGCCTGGGCGCAGTGCCCGGTGGAGTCGGTCAGGCAACTGGCCGGCTCAGGCAGGCTCCTCGTGGGCTGGAGCTCGGCACGGGTGACCGTGCTTGAGCACCGGCCTGCGAGGTGCTATAAGTGCATGGCGGTCGGACATACTCGACCGACGTGCACTAATTGCTTCGACTGCGGCGGACTGTGTTTCCGCTGCGGTCAAACCGGGCACATGGCGGCATCTTGCGCCGCCCCGCCCCACTGCCCCGCGTGTGCGGCGGGCAATAAGCCCGCCAAGCACCGCATGGGCTCTGGGGCGTGCAAACCTCCAGCTTCGGCCCCAAAGGGGCGGGGCGGCCCTCCGACCACGGCCGCTCCCGCTCCTAGCGCGGTCCGATCGCCCGTCGGCGAGGGGGAGGTCATGGATACAGCCCGTTAATGGCTACACCATCCATGCACCACCTCTTGCAAGCCAACACCAACCACTCCGCCGGTGCGCAGGACTTACTCCTGCAATCCATGGCGGAGTGGTCGATTGGTGCAGCCGTAGTCGCGGAACCGTACTGCGTGCCTGATCGCCCCAATTGGGTGGTCAGCCGAAACGGTACTGCGGCAATCGTCGTCTCTACGCAGCGGCACTTCCCGTCCTTGTCTCTTTTGGATAGGGGCGAGGAATTTGTCGCGGCGGAGTGGGGAGGGGTCACGCTCTACAGCGTATACCTCTCCCCTACCAGGAGAATGGACGATTTCAGGGCCTCCCTCACCAACTTGGAGGCCTCGATACGGCGACTGGCACCGGGCCTCGTCCTGGTTCTGGGGGACTTCAACGCCAAATCCACGGCGTGGGGGTCCCCTATGACGGACGACCGCGGGCGGGCGGTCATCGAGTGGGCGGCTTCACTGGGCCTCTGTGTTCTTAACAGGGGCTCAGTGACCACGTGTGTGCGGCAGCAGGGCGGGTCGATAGTGGACTTGTCGTTCGCTAGCCCCGCTGTCGCACCACGGGTGAGGAACTGGAGTGTCCTGGAGGAGGCGGAGACCCTATCGGACCACCGGTACATCCGGATGGAGGTCTCCCCTCTCCGGGACCCCGGTAGGGGTCACAGGGCGGACGGAGCTCCCGCGTTTCCGCGGTGGGCTGTGGGTCGTCTTGACAGGGACCTACTGGCGGAGGCGGCCATCGTTCACACGTGGCTGTCCTCACCGCCCACAGCGGACGGGGTGGACGCCGAGGCTGTCTGCATCCGCAGTGCGTTAACGCAGATCTGCGATGCGGCCATGCCCAGAGTGCGGCGGCGTCTACCTCCGAGGCAGGGGGTCTACTGGTGGTCCCCAAGATTGGCGGACCTTCGTGCGGCATGTATCAGAGCCCGAAGGTCCTACACCCGCAGCCGGCGGCGTCACCGCGACGCTGAGCGGGAGGGCCAGCTGTACGAGGCGTACCGCGATGCGCGGACGGCCTTTCGGCTGGCCATCCGAGCCGCCAAGGGTGCGAGTTGGCAGGAGATGCTGGACGGTCTCGACCGTGACCTCTGGGGTCGCCCGTATCGCGCGTCGCTGAATAAGCTTCGCGCGCAGGGCCCCCCCCTCACCGAGACCCTCCAGCCCGACTTCCTCTGTAGGGTGGTCGAGGAGCTGTTTCCACGGCAGTCGGAACACACGCCCCCGGTCATGGCCTCGCCAGAACAAGACCGGGAGGCTGACGACGAGAGTGTTCCGCCCGTGACGGAGACGGAAGTGGGAGCAGCTGTGGCGCGGATTCGTTCCGCGACCACGGCCCCCGGCCCGGACGGAATACCAGTCCGGGTGCTGACGTCGCTCCTCGAGCACCTCGAGCCTCGCCTCAGGCAGCTGTACAACGCCTGTTTGGCGTCTGGACGGTTCCCTGAGTGCTGGAAGGAAGGGAGGTTGGTTCTCCTGCCAAAGCCGGGACGGCCCCCGGATTCGCCGTCGGCCTACAGGCCCATCGTGCTCCTCGACGATGTGGGTAAGCTGCTGGAGCGCATCCTCGCTGCCCGCATCGTCCAGCACCTGGAGGAGGTGGGACCCGATCTGTCGGACGCTCAATTCGGTTTTAGAAGGGGGCGTTCGACCATCGGGGCCCTGCTACGACTGAGGCAGACGGCCGCGGAGGCTGTCACCGGCGGGGGAGTGCTGTTGGCGGTGTCGCTGGACATCGCCAACGCATTCAATAGTCTGCCATTCAGCTGCATCAGGGAGGCGCTCCGATTTCATGGGGTGCCCTTGTACCTGAGGCGGCTGGTGGCGGACTATTTGGAGGGGCGCAGTGTCCTCTGCGCGAGTCCCGCAGGGGACATTATGCGGACGTCCATGTCGTGCGGCGTTCCACAGGGGTCGGTTCTGGGGCCGACTCTGTGGGACATCGGGTACGACTGGGCGTTGAGAGGGAGTCTCCCCCCCGGGCTGAGCGTGATATGCTACGCTGACGATACGCTCGTCACAGCCCGGGGCAGGACACTCGAAGAGGCGGCGAGCCTGGCCACTCTCGGCACCGAGGAGATGGTCGGGCGAATCGAGGCGCTGGGGCTCAGGGTGGCCCTAAATAAGACGGAGGCCCTATTGTTCCATGGGCCACGCGTAAGGCCGCCAATCGGCGTCTCGCTAGTCGTCAACTCCGTCCACATCAGCATCCAGGCCCATATGAAGTACTTGGGTCTGGTGCTCGACGGGCGATGGTGGTTCCGGGAGCATTTTCGCCGAATTGCTCCCCGGCTGGTCGGCGCGGCGTCCGCCCTTTCGCGGCTCATGCCGAACGTGGGCGGACCCAGCTTTGAGGGCCGACGGCTGTATGCGGGGGTGATCCGTTCTATGGCCATGTACGGCGCACCCGTGTGGGCGAGGGCTCTGAACGTCCAGCTCAGGGCTGTTCTGTGGAGACCCCAGAGAGTCATGGCGGTCAGAGCCATTCGCGGGTACCGCACGGTATCGACCGAGGCGGCATGCCTACTGGCCGGGACACCCTCGTGGGACCTAGAGGCGGAGATGCTCTCCGACCTCTACCGGCGGGTGACCTCACTGCGCGACGAAGGTGGCTCCCCATCGCTGAGCGTGATAGCCACCTGGCGCGAGGACGCCCGCCGAGACGTCATCGCCCGTTGGGCTACGCGGCTGGAGAGGCCTAGACACGGTGTCGTCACCGTCGAGGCTCTCCGGCCCGTATTGATGGAGTGGATGGAGCGGCGGCACGGAGTCCTCTCCTTTCGACTGGTGCAGGTGTTGTCGGGGCACGGATGCTTCGGCTTTTACCTGCACACGGTCGCGTGTAGGGAGTGGACTTCGTTCTGCCACCATTGCAGCAGTGACGAGGACACGGCGCAACACACGCTGGAGGCGTGTCCGGGCTTTGACCGGCAGCGCCGTGACCTCGTCGCTGTTATCGGTGCCGACCTGACGCTGCCGGCTGTCGCGAGAGCGATGGTCGACAGCGTCAGGAACTGGGACGCGGTCGCCGCCTTCTGCGAGGCTGTCATCTCGCAGAAGGAGGCGGCGGAACGAGTCCGGGAGGAATCCCGCGACCCGGGCCGCCGTCAGCGGCCGGGGCGGCGCAGGCGCGAATACCTGCGCCTGATGCCGCCCTAACCGAGGCCTCGGGTGATCGGACCGGGGAATTGTCCGGTCACCCGACGTGAGGCCACCGCGTGAGGGCGACGCCCCGACGGCGAAATCTGTCGGGGCGTCGACGAGAGGAACCCGCGAGGGTAAACCGCCGGGCGGGCCACCGAAGTCAAAATCGAGTACCGGTGGTCCGCTCGCACGGCGAAGAGAGAAGGTTTTACGGTGGGTCTATGGGGTCACGCGCCGCCTTTCCGTCACCCCGGACCGATTCAGCGGGGCGAGACGCACCCATAGCCCACAAATAAAAAAAAAAAAAAAAAAAAAAAAGGACGCCCTCCCCTCGCAGGTGCGGAAGCGCCCCCTGAGTAAGGGTGGCAGCTCGGGTGCCGACTCCGAGGGGAGCGTGGCCAACATGCCTCCACCTAAGGTCCCAAAGAGGGCGAGGGGCCTCGGTAGGAGGAAGGGCGGCGGCGGTCACTGCCCGCGTGAATGGTGACCTCACGGACCTGCAGGCCGAAAATGCCTGCCTTAGTAGCGAGGTGTCAGGCCTGCGGGCCGGCAAATCGGCAATTGGGGGATAAGCTGACAGCGGTGCGGTGGGTTAACCACCGGCACTGGCGTGACCGTCACACCCGTCCCCGTGGCGAGAAAGATGCCTCCCGCTGCAGAGCGCGCGCCGCCGGCTAAGGCAGGCGCTCTTCTTTGGCCCGGGCCCCTTGGGCTTGGAGGACGGTACTGGCTCCTGCCGGACTGCAGTCATCGTTGGCAACAACACCACCGGCGACGGTTAGCGCGCCAGCGACTGCGCCTTCCGCGCCTGGCATGCCTGCTGCGCCCGAGGGTTGGCAGGTGGCCGAGCGCGACCGGAAAAGTCGTGGCCAGAAAAGGAGAGCGTAGGCCAAGCGCGCCGCTGAGGTCCCCGCTCCACAGGCAGGAGCCGGTAAGAAGAAGAGGCCGCACAAGGTGCTCAAGTCGCTGAAGACAGCCGCAGTGGTGCTCACTGTGCTGCCTGAGGCGGCCGAGAAGGGCCTCAGCTACGAGGCCGTCTTAAGGAAGGCCCAGCGGGAGCTAGACGTCTCCGATATTGGAGGCGTCGAAGCCAGGACCCGCAAGGCCCGGACAGGGGCTCAAATCCTCGAGTTCCCCGGGGCCGAGGGCGCCAAGACGGCTGACAGCGTAGCGGCAAAGCTACGGGGTTTGTTCGCGGAGGAGGGTGGCGTTAACATCGCCAGATCCGTAAAGTGCGCCGAAATGCGCATCGCGGGTCTGGACGGCTCCGTGGCGTTGGAAGACATCCGGGAGGCCATTGCCTGGAAAACCGGATGTCCCCTGGACACCGTCCGAGTTGGCGCCATCCGGCCCGGTCCGGGCGGCGTAGGTGCCGCCTGGGTGCAGTGCCCAGTGGAGTCAGTCAGGCAATTGGCCGGCTCAGGCAGGCTCCTCGTGGTCTGGAGCTCAGCGCGAGTCACCGTGCTGAAGCATCGGCCTGCGAGGTGTTTCAAGTGCATGGCGGTCGGCCATTCCCGGCCAACATACACTAATTGCTTTGACTGCGGCGGACTCTGTTTCCGCTGCGGTCAGACTGTGCACATGGCGGCATCTTGCGCCGCCCCGCCCTACTGCCCCGCGTGTGCGGCGGGCACTAAGCCTGCCAAGCACCGCATGGGCTCTGGGGCGTGCAGACCTCCGGCTTCGGCCCCAAAGGGGCGGAGCGGCCTTTCGACCACGGCCGCTCCCGCTCCTAGCGCGGCCCGATCGCTCGCCGAAAGCCAGGAGGTGACGATGGATACGGCCCATTAATGGCTGCCCAATTCACTCACCTCCTGCAGGCCAACACCAACCACTCCGCCGGTGCGCAGGATCTCCTCCTGCAATCCAAGGCGGAGTGGTCAATCGGTGCAGCCGTAGTCGCGGAACCGTACTGTGTGCCTGATCGCCCCAATTGTCTGTTGCACTACGAGTGAGGAACTGGTGTGTCCTGGAGGAGGCGGAGACCCTGTCGGACCACAGGTATATTCGGATGGAGATCTCCCCCTCCGGGACCCCAGCAGGGGTCACTGGGCGGACCGAGCGCATTTCCGCGGTGGGCTGTGGGGCGTCTAGATAGGGACCTACTGGCGGAGGTGGCCATTGTGAATACGTGGCTGTCCTCACCACCCCCAGCGGACGGAGTGGACGCTGAGGCTGGCCGCATTCGCGATGCGTTAACGCAGATATGCGATGCGGCCATGCCCAGGGTAAAGCGTCTGCCTCAAAGGCAGAGGGTCTACTGGTGGTCTCCAAGACTGGCGGACCTTCATGCGGCGTGCATTAGTACCCGAAGGTCCTACACTCGCAGCCGGCGGCGTCACCGCGATGCTGAGCGGGAGGGCCAGCTGTATGAGGCGTACCGCAGTGCGCGGACTGCCTTTCGGCTGGCCATCCGGTCCACCAAGGACGCGAGTTGGCAGGAGATGCTGGACGGTCTCGACCGTGACCCCTGGGGTCGCCCGTATCGCGCGTCACTGAATAAGCTTCACGCGCAGGGCTCCCCCTCACCGAGACCCTCCAGCCCAACCTCCTTCATAGGGTGGTCGATGAGCTGTTCCTGCGGCAGTCGGAGCATACCCCCCGGTTATGGCTTCGCCAGATCACGACCGGGAGGTCGACGAGAGTGTTCCGCCCGTGACGGAATCAAAAGTGGGGGCGGCTGTGGCGAAGACTCGTTCCGCCACCACGGACCCCGGCCCGGACGGAATACCAGTCCGGGTGTTGACGTTGCTCCTCGAGCACCTCAAGATCAAGACCGGGAGGCCAACGTAAGTGTTCCGTGACGGAGTCGGAAGTGGGCACGGATTCATGCCGCCATCACAGCTCCCGGCCGGGACGGAATACCAGTCCGGGTGTTGACGTCGCTCCTCGAGCACCTCGAGCCTCGCCTCAGGCAGCTGTACCACGCCTGTTTGGCGTCTGGACGGTTCCCTGAGTGCTGGAAGGAGGGGAGGTTGGTTCTCCTGCCAAAGCCGGGACGGCCCCCGGATTCACCGTTGGCCTACAGGCCCATCGTGCTCCTTGACTATGTGGGTAAGCTGCTGGCGCGTGTTAGATTAATAATAGAAGAAATGTATAGGTATATTACATTTAAAAAGGTAATAAGATTCTATTTTACGTCGATTTAAAAAATAATGATGAATTACGATAGGATTTGTGTTATTAGGGTGAAAAGTGGATTAAAATGAAATAATATTCGCTGATTTGATATCAAAGTTGTGGGTTGTCGGTTGTTTGTGCAGTTTGTGGGTATTTAAGGAGCGATAGCGCGGTAAAACGGTCAGTTACTGTTGGCTTTCGTACTGTTAACATCTAAGGTTGTATTTTTGTATCATTATGTAGTTGTGCATTTAATGGTAATACTTTTGCTTATTTTCATTGAATAGTATTATGATAAATTGCTATGTAAATTAAATATATTGTAATAAGGTTGTTTGCTTTACTACCTTATTTATCCGATATGATAATAACCTGATACCTATTACAGATTATATTGAGTATTAATAATACATATATCTAAATATAATACCTATATATATATATATATATATATATATATATATATATATATATATACAAAAATATAATATATACACAATTAATTTAACACGCGCATCCTCGCTGCCCGCATCGTCCAGCATCTAGTTTTAGAAGGGAGCGTTCGAACATCGGGGCCCTGTTACGACATAGGCAGACGGCCGCGGAGGTTGTCACCGGCGGAGGAGTGCTGTTGGCGGTGTCGATGGACATCGCCAACGCATTCAATAGTCTGCCATTCAGCTGCATCAGGGAGGCGCTCCGATTTCATGGGGTGCCTTTGTACCTGAGGCGGCTGGTGGCGGACTATTTGGAGGGGCTCAGTGTCCTCTGCGCGGGTCCCGCAGGGGACATTGTGCGGACGCCCATGTCGTGCGATGTTCCACAGGGGTCGGTTCTGGGGCCGACTCTGTGGGACATCGGGTACGACTGGGCGTTGAGAGGGAGTCTTACCTCCGGGCTGAGCTTGATATGCTATGCTGACGATACGCTTGTCACAGCCCGGGGCAGGACACTCGAAGAGGCGGCGAGCCTGGCCACTCTCGGCACTAAGGAGATGGTCAGGCGAATCGAGCCGCTGGGGCTCAGGGTGGCCTTAAATAAGACGGAGGCCCTATTATTCTATGGGCCACGCGTAAGGCTGCCAATCGGCGTCTCGTTAGTCGCCAACTCCATCCAGATCAGTATCCAGACCCATATGAAGTACTTGGGTCTGGTGCTCGACGGGCGATGGTGGTTCCGGGAGCATTTTCGCGGAATTGCTCCCCGGCTGATCGGCGCGGCGTCCACCCTATCACGGCTCATGCCGAACGTGGGCGGACCCAGCTTCGAGGGCCGACGGCTGTATGCGGGGGTGATCCGTTCAATGGCCACGTACGGCGTACCCGTGTGGGTGAGGGCTCTGAACGCCCAGCTCAGGGCTGTTCTGTGGAGATCACAGAGAGCCATGGCGGTCAGAGCCATTCGCGGGTACCACACGGTATCGACCGAGGCGGCATGCCTACTGGCCGGGACACCCCCGTGGGACCTAGAGGCGGAGATGCTCTCCGACCTCTACCGGCGGGTTACCTCCCAGGTGGCTCCCCATCGTTGAGCGAGATAGCCACCTGACGCGAGGATGCCCGCCGAGACGTCATCGCCCATTGGGTTACGCGGTTGGAGAGGCCTTAACACGGTGTTGTTACCGTTGAGGCCTTCCGGCCCGTACTGATGGAGTGGATGGAGCGGCGGCACGGGGTCCTCTCTTTCCGACTGGTGCAGGTGTTGTCGGGGCACAGTTGCTTCAGCAAGTACCTGCACATGGTTGTGTGGAGGGAGTGGACTCCGTCCTGCCACCATTGCGGTAGTGACGAGGACACGGCGCAACATACGCTCGAGGAATGATGGAGCTGGGACGGGCAGCGCCGTGACCTCGTCGCTATCATCGGTGCCGACCTGAGGCTGCCGGCTGTCGCGAAAGCAATGGTCGACAGCGTCAGAAACTGGGACGCGGTTGCCGCCTTCTGCGAGATGACAGCCTCGCAGAAGGCGGCAACCGGGCGGCGGAACGAGTCCGGGAGGATACCTGCGACCCGGGCCGCTGCCAGCAGCCGGGGCGGCGCAGGCGCGAATATCTGCGCCTGATGCCGCCCTAACCAAGGTTTCGGGTGATCGGACCCGGGAATTGTCCGGTCACCCAAAGTGAGGCCACCGCGTGAGGGCGACGCCCCGACGGCGATAGCTGTCGGGCATCGACAAGAGAGGAACCCGCAAGGGTATACCGCCTGGCCGGCCACCGAAGATAAAGATCGGGTACCGGTGGCCCGCCCGCAAGGCGAAGAGAGGTGTTTGCAGGGTGGGTCCATGGGGTTGCGGTGTGCCGCCTCTTCCGTCGCCCCGGGCAGATTTTCCGAGGCGCCACCACATCCTTGGTCCCACCTTGCAAAGAAAAAAAAACGGGTGGTGTCTTTCAAATAACTAATGTAAGATGTAAAAAAAAAGAAATTTAAAATATATAGCAGCCAGATGAAGCCGGGTAAGAAGATACAAACAACATAGTTTTTATTTAAGAAACGTTTACTTAAGTCATTTCCAAAGATATCCCCAAAAAATATCAATCGTATCCATTAATAAATCCAAAGGAAATGTTTTGCAAGTTGTGAACTTTTCTCAAGTAGATATTGCATCTTTAGGGTATCCTCATGCTCCGCTCCATGTAGAAAATTTATTGCATGTTGCGAGGGTTGAGGGGTCTTTAATGCGCAAGTAAAGCCGTTTATAGAATTGCTTGGCAAGCGGTACGAGAAATCTATTTTAAGCCATTCACTTGTGAAGTTTGCGAGAATGGGGTCTCCAACTATCCAAAACAGTTTTGGGGTTTTGAAGATTTCAGCGGTCAAAAAGTTATGTTCTAACTTATATTTATGTGTGGGAATGTCTTTAGTGACTCAAACTAAGTTCATTGAATACGTTCCAAAGATTCTCTTTGGATTGAGTTAATGGAAGATTTTGGTATAGGGATTGTAAATAATCTTAATATATAGGACTGTAGGAAATGAGTAAACAGGTTTAATAAATTTTGTTTTATATTTTTTTTTTATAACACCATCCTGCATTAAGGAAATAATCCTTGTATTGAAGGGGACTTCACAAACTTGAAGACTTGATTTCACAGACAAATTACACCCAGACCCAGAAGAACACTTTGTGGATCGCACGAAGTATTGTATTGCATGGGAATCGAACCCACGACACTGGTACGGAATGTATTTTTACCACTATGCCATCCGTGCAGTCATAATGTTTTTAGTTAAAAAATAACAGAAGTTTCTCAGACTTATTTTCCGTTGTAATATATTTCTTCCTCTTGCCTTTGAGTCTGATTTATTATTCTTATTTTAGTTTTGCAAACAATATTTTTCTAAGCTACGGTCCATATTAGGAATGTTGTGGATATGTAGTTTTTGAACTGGACATAGAATAACATACCGGTTAGGCCAGTTACGAATATGAAAATATTAATTATCCAACAGCTTCGAATAATTACATAATAATGGTTTTGTTAAGGTAATGCAAAAAGCTCGGTGACTATATAATAGTATTAGTCGTTTCGGCCGGTTAAAAGAAAACCTACCGTAACATGCAGTCCTCGAGCCTGCCCGAAATTATTCTAATTTAAACTTTTGTCGAAATCGGTTACGGTTTTGGATATTTGATAGTTTCAGTTACGATTTCGAAACGTTATATTATTTCGGACCATACAAAAAAAAGTAAGATATCACGTAAATAAGTTTCCAATGTGTGTGTGCTTATTAGGTGTCTGTGCACCATCAGGGAAGCGCTCCGATTTCATGGGGTGCCCCTGTACCTGAGGCGGCTAGTGGCAGAAGCAGGTCCCCCCGGGCTGAGCTTGATATGCTATGCTGACGATACGCTCGTCACAGCCCGGGGCAAGACATTCAAAGAGGCGATGAGCCTGGCTACACTCGGCACCGAGGAGATGGTCAGGCGAATCGAGGCGCTGGGGCTCAGGGTGGCCCTAAAAAAGTCGGAGGCCCTTTTGTTCCATGGGCCCCGCATAAGGCCGGCTATCGGTGCCTCGATAGTCGTCAACTCCATCCACATCAGTATCCAGGCCCGTATGAAGTATTTGGGCCTGGTGCGCGACGGGCTTTGGTGGTTCCGGGAGCATTGCCGCCGAATTGCTCCCCGGCTGATCGGCACGGCGTCCGCCTTATGCCGATCGTGGGCGGACCTAGTTTTGAAGGCCGACGGCTGTATGCGGGGGTGATCCGCTCAATGACCATGTACAGCGCACCCGTGTGGATAAGGTTTCTGACCGTCCAACTCAGAGCTTTTTTGTGGTGTCCACAAAGAGCCATGGCAGTCAGAGCCATCCGCGGATACCGGTGTACCGTGTACCGTGTGGCCGAGGCGGCATGTGCATTGGCCGGAACACCCTTACGGGATCTGGAGGCGGAAATCCTCGCCAACCTCTACCGGCTTTTATCGCTTTTACCTCTACCGGGTTACTTTAACACGCGACGAGTGTGGCTCCCTATCGCTTAGCGAGATAGCCACCTGGCGTGAGGACGCCCGCCGGGACGTTATCGCCCGTTGGGTTACGCGGCTGGAGAGGCCTAGACACGATGTTGTTACCGTTGAGGTCCTCCGGCCCGTACTGATGGAATGAATGTGGCGGTGGCACGGGGTCCTTTCCTTTCGGCTGGTGCAGGTCTTGTCGGGGCACGGTTGCTTCGGCAAATCCCGGCACATGGTCGCGAGGAGGGTGTTGAACTCCGTTCTGCCACCAGTGCGGCAGGGACGAGGACTCGGCGCAACATACGCTCGAGGTCTGTACGAGCTGAGACGGGCAGCGCCGTGACCTCGTTGCTGTGATCGATGCCGACCTGACGCTGCCGGGTGTAGTGAAAGCAATGGTCGACAGTGTCAGGAACTGGGACGCGGTCGCCGCCTTTTGCGAGGCAGTCATCTCGCAGAAGGAAACGGCGGAACGAGCCTGGGAGGATTCCCTCCATGCGGTCTCGGGCCACAGCCGGCGCCTCGGGAGGCGCCGACGCGAATATCTGCGTCTGATGCCGCCCTAGCCGAGGCATCGGGTGATCGGACTGGGGAATAGTCCGGTCACCCGCAGTGAAGCCACCGCATGAGGATGACAGCTGTCGCCGTCGGGGCGTCGTCTCGAGAGGACCCCGCTAAGGGTAAACCGCCGGGCGGGCCACCGAAGAGAAAGATCGGGTACCGGTGGCCCGCTCGCACGGCAAAGAGAGGTGTTTGCATGGTGGGTCTATGGGGTTGCGCGCCGCCTCGTGTGTCACTCCGGACCGATTTGGCGGGGCGCGACCACCACCATAGCCCATCGCAAAAAAAAAACGGTGTATGTGCACAAAATTGGTATATTGTAATTTTTTTTATTTATTAATGTTTTTTTTAAAGACACCACGCTGTACTAAGGAAATAATCCTTGTATTGTGGGGTTCAGATATTACATACATTTTAAAAATCATCCGTAATAATATAGATAGCCCCGAGCTTCTTTCAAATATTAATATTAATGTTCCAAGCAAATCTACTCGGCATCATACTCCATTGAGTTTAAATGTGGTGTCCACCAATGTACAGACAAAATAGTTTCTTGTGGCGAGTAGGAAAGACTCTTAATATAAAATGCAAGTTACACGATGTTGATATATTTAACACAAGCTTAACAACAGTGAGACGATTACTAAGCCAGGCTTTTTTTTTCAATTATAACAGTTTGTAATCTTTAAATTATATTAAATAATGTCTACTGTCTCAGTAGCCTAATGTGAAGCATATTAGCGGAGACCTATGATTAGCTGTATGATGTGTATTAAGTAGTTTAATATTATTATTGTGCTGTTGGTCTTCCAAATAAAAATAAATAAATAAACTTTACAAACATGCAATTAATGCAGACAAATTACACCCAGACTCGGAACAACACTTTGTGGATCGCACAAAGTATTCACCTGCGTAGGAATCGAATCCACGCCACTGCCACGGCAGGTCGGTATCTTAACCACTATGCCATCTGTGCAGTCATTTAAAATATGGAATATGAAGAAACTCAGAGAATCTATTATCTATGTCGGCTTACCTACCATGTTTTCTTTCTCTAAGCAAGTGATTATTAATAAATTACAGCTTCATGCCACATAACATTAAATAAAATATCCCTTTGTTTGTCTACGTGAATCTTAAAAAAATATTGAGGGGATACTAGTACTCCCTCGGACGGGCTACGAATGCCAGAGCTAGCGGTCGCACTGTGGTAAAGCACCATACAAAGCCGTCTCAAAACCGTTTCATGTGAAAGTCGTTGTAATGGAATAAAATTTGACTTTTTGATTGATATCACTATTTAATTGGCCTATGAAAGGAAGGCGAACCTTGAAACAATCTGAGTTGTTAGTTAGACATTTAGTTGCCCTAAAAAGCAGATTATACATATTTTCAGAATGGGAGAATTTGTTTGTAGCAAACGAGCGTTGTGCAATTTATTGATAACTGGGCATAATATCGAAGACTTCATTCAATAAAAAAAAACAATTTGTCACCAGAGGATATGGTTACTGTGGTCTCCTACATTCGAAGAAACTTGGTATCTTAATGTAACGAACGCTGGACATGTGGTGCTACTCTTAGGCAAATGTATAACTTAGAGGCAGGTAGGACACGAGATGTGAATGAAAGTTCATTTCAATACGGACTGTCAAGTGTTGATGCTTGGATTAGCAGTATGGAGATGATCTTACACATTTCCTATAACTTATCTTTTGAAAACTGGTCAGATACCACACCTGAAAATAAAAAAATCACAGACGAAAAGAAAAAACTGGTGCAAAAGCGGTAGAGGGAAGAAATGGGACTGCATGTTGATAAACCTCGTCAAGGCACTGGAAATAGTAATGACAGAAACAAAGCTCGGACATTTTTTCAGAATTACTCGTACTCTGCAGACATTACAGGTGTAGACGTAGAACTTATAAAACGAACGTGCATAATACTACGAACTATGTCATCTGGAATGGCTATTAATTGAAAAAAGTTCGGTGAATACGCATATAGTTCAGCCCAACTATACGTAAATAATTATAATTGGTATTATATGCCTTCTTCCGTGCATAAAATGCTTATTCCCGGAGAAAAAATTATTGAGTACTATGCTATTTTACCTATCGCTCAATTGTCCGAAGTCATTGTGTAAAGAATCCCGAAATAAGGATTACAAAAAGTTTAGATTGCATCATTCTAGAAAGTGTTCAAGAGCGGCTACCAATGAAGACATGTTCCATACCTTATTGTACACTTACATACATACATATCATCACGCCATATCCCTTGCAGGGTAGACAGAGAGAATAGAGTGCCAGAGAACTCTATCTCTGCATACTTCACTCGCTTCCTCAACATTCATAATTCTCTTCATACACGCTCGCCGGTTTTGGAGACTCTTGACTCCACCTTCCTTCAGTACATGACCGATCTGGTCTAGGTAGGTTAGTCTCGGTCTCCCTCGGTACCTACATCCTTCCACTTTCGCATTGTATATCTTCTTAACCAGACGTTCGTTCGGCATTCTTTCCACATGTCCGAACCATCGGAGCATTCCCTTTCGCATCTTTACACCAACACTCTCTTTCATACCTACTCGCTCTCTTACGTCGTCGTTACGAATGCGGTCGGTCAGCCTAACTCCACAGATTTGCCGCAGAGATCGCATTTCGACCGCATTAATTTTACTTTCATACTCTTTTCTGCATACCCAACTCTCGCTTCCATACAGTAATGTTGGGACAAGCACTGCGTTATGTATTGCTATACGTGCCTTCTGGCTGAGGTGGTGGCTGCCGAGAAGTTGCCCCGACGCTCCGTTCACTCTATTTCCCGCATTCACTCTTCGCTCTATATCAGTGGTGTACCGTCCATCTCGGCTAAATCCACATCCAAGATATACAAATTCATCCACTTGCTCTAGTACATCATTACCTATTGTTACTCTTACATCTGTTCTGGCTTCATCTCTTTCAAAGACCATTATTTTGATTTTGCTCACATTCACGCGTAGACCCCTTTTCTTACAATCTTCTGTCATTGTGTCGACTAGGGTCTGCAGGTCAGTCGCTGACTGTGCCAGCAGGACTGCATCATCTGCATAAAGCAGAGCAGAGACCACTGAGTCACCCATCTGGACTCCCACATTCATATCGTTCAACCTTTGGAGACATTTATCCAGATATATGATAAACAGCCTGGCTGATAGAACGCAGCCCTGCTTAACGCCGATATTGACGTCAAACCAAGGCGACATTCCATCATCCAGCCGCACACAGGCTCTACAGCCCATGTAACTGGATTGCACAGCCTGCAGCAGTTTACCGTTAATACCATACTCCGGTAAAATGTCCCAAAGTTCCTTTCGTACAACCGTGTCAAATGCTCTCTCCAGATCCACAAAACTGCAAAAAACCCTCTGACCTAGGGCCAGATGCTTCTCCACAATGTTGCGCAGAGAGAACACTTGATCCATGCATCCCCTTCCACTCCTGAAACCTCCTTGTGTCTCACACAGTAAACCATCGGACACCATCCTCATTCTCCTTTCAATAATTTTACCATACACTTTTGCTGCCAAACTGGCCAAGCTTATGGCTCTGTAATTTGCGCAGTCATAACGTGAACCCTTGTTTTTAAACAAAGGCACGATGACTGCGCTATTCCAGTCCCCGGGAACCATTCCCGAGCTCCAACATAAATTGAGGAGCAACAGGAACGCCTCCCGGACACAGGAGCCACCAAGCTTGATCATCTCGGCAGACACCATATCAATGCCCGCTGCCTTACCATTTTTCAAGCTTCTTATCGCCTATTCAACTTCATCCATACTGATGCCATCGGAGGACGCCGTCGCCGAATGTTGATCTACTAGACCACATGCGACACCGGCGCCAACCGTAGTATTCGCATACATATCGCCAAAATATTCACTCCATCGGCTTAACACGTCTTGTGTTTGTGTAAGAATGTCTCCACCTTTAGACCTTATTTTATTCATTCTGAAGGCTGACCAACCACCCCGAGACTTCTTCACCTCCCTCCAAAAGAGTTTGGTGTTACCCTCGAAGTTTTTAGTCAGCCTATCTTCTGCACTCATACTTGCTCTATCACGTTTCTCTTTCACTAAGGCCTTGGTGTCATTCTTACATTGCCGATATATTTCTTTCTTCTGTTCAGTCATACTGTCATTCAGATTCAGAGAAGAGACATAGTCCAGCCACGCTTTCTTCTTTTGCTCTACGGAAGCTGCTACTTCCGCATCCCACCATGCATCACCATTTGTGTTTCTATGCTTCTTTGAACTTCCACATACTTCTTTCGCTGTGTCTACCATACTCTTTTTCAATACTCTCCAGCATTCTTCAATGTCCGATTGCGGCTGGCTTGCCATCGTCAGCCGTTCTCGGACACCCTCTGCATACTTTTCTCTTACACACTCTTCTTGCAACCTTTCAACCTTTATTCTTTCAAGCCCTCCGAAGTGGACACGCTCTCGCCAGTGCCTCCACTTTCTGAATAGACCACTAAATCTCGCAATAACGAGATAGTGGTCCGTATCGACTGTGGGGCCCCTGTAGGTTCTTGCATCCAATATTTTGCTTCGGAGGCGACTGTCTACCAAAATTAAATCTATTATACTTTTCTGTTCATTCCTTTCTCCATGTATACATATGGATGTCCTTATGTTGGAAAAATGTGTTTGACACAATAAGGTTTCTCTCCATGCATACATCCGCTATGAGCCTACCTGCGTCGTTCACTCTCTTATCACCAAATGGACCAAGTACGTCCTCATAGTCGGGACGCTTGGTCCCCACCCATCTGTTCAAATCTCCGCATACAATCACGCGTTCACTGGTTTCTGCCATATCCAGAACTTCCCTAACATTATCCCAAAACTTCTCTAGGTCTGATGCCACCGAGGATCCTACGGGAGCATATGCTACAACCATGAATACCTTGGTGACACCAAGTTTTATACGGACCCAAAGAAGTCTGGGATCATACATTCCGTAATCCTTCACACCTGAGGCCAAGCGAGAGGACAGCAGTACTCCTACCCCCATGCTGGCTCGATCGTTCTGTGGTACACCAGACCACAGAGCCATCCCGTCACCAGGAAGATCGCAGGCGTCGCTGCCCCTTCGCTTGGTCTCTGTTACACAGAGCACGTCTAGCTGTTTGTCCGCCATGACGGATATCAGCTCGTGCAACTTACCTTCCACACAACCTCTTACATTCCACGTGCCCACCCGGCACTCTGCTCTCCTCGACTCGCCTGACTGGGCAAGGCGTGATGGGTGGCGGCCCCCATCGCCGCAACTGCCGAAGTTCGTACCGACGGGGGCGGGTCAGTACGCGTCGCCTCCGGGGGACGCCCTAACCCGCATTGCGGTACGCATTTCGATTTCATAAACTAATTATACATAAACCAATTTCTTCCTATAAACTCATTCTACCATTTAAATGGGTTACAAAGTCTCGAAAGCTTCAGAAAACTGTTCTAAGTTACCGTTACAAGGGACCGTCCTAAGCGGCAATAGCGTGGAGGTACGAGCTGATTTCTAACAATGCAACGTTGTTATATAGGTTTAATAGCTTTAACTACTTACTCATCACCATCATCTTCATCATTACTTCCTGATGCCGTATTTGTGGCCCTGTCTTCTTGAAGAGAACCATCAAGTCTGTGAGTCTGTGCTACATTTTCTATCACTACGGCTGCGGTCCCGCTAGATACCGCTGAGCTGATGGCAGATGTCTTCTTTGCTGTTCGCTGCTTCTTTGCTCGTTGTCTTATTGCCTGGATATAATAAGAAAGTATTTGCGTACAAACAGTATTTCTATATGGTAACGGAGCAATTATACGACTCATTATATCTTTCCTTACTAAGGGCTAAAGACGACTAAACTATGGAAGCAATGAGAATTAAATATTTTTATTTTTGGTCATTGGTCTGAGCGGGAAAATTTGAGTTTGAAATAGAGGGAGAGTAGGATAAGGAGTACGTGTTATATAATACAATTAGTGTTTTATAGGTAGTATAGAGGCTTGAAACTCCTTCTGTCTTTAGTACTTCAAAACTTGGTACACTTGATTCGCCATATGATTGGCATCAGAATGAGACTGAGGCAAACTCTGCTATTAAATTTTTGGAGTACCACCATATAAGAGTAAGGATTTTCCTTGTATGTTATCCTAGCTTGATCCTATGCCGTATCGCTTTCTATTTTGAGGTATATATATATATTGATGAATCATTACAAAATGGTGGTACTAACATACTGCCTTCATTTTAAGTTCATAATGGATTTCTGTATAGCCTAATTTTTTATAATCTTTTTTTATGTCTTAATATTAGCAGCAAAGGCGGTTGAGTATATATTATAGTAATTTAGCCCAAACATCGCAATGTGAATTTATTTGTAAGGAAGGAAAAACATATTGCTTTGGCTTCCAGGTAATTTCATTAATGGCAAAAGGAAGATAAATTATGAATCGTATATAGCGACTGAAACGCGATGAAAAATGAGGGCTTCTTACGCTTTTGAGGACACGTTTGTTTATTCCCATAAGAAATTACAGTCTCATGTTTGATATTTACGCAAGTATTACACATGAGAAATATGAATATTTATATAAAATATTTTACATTAAAACTGTTAAGAAAAGACTGCAAGAGGTTCTTTCGTGAAAACGAACGTTGAAAAGTGTTTTAATGATCGAGCAAGTAAAAATCAACTTCAACCGCGATAAGATCCGTAAAAACAGTTTTTATTCACAAATTATAGTCTTTTAGAAAGCAGATATAGTTGCAACATTATGAATCGTTATCGTATGATGACTGGTCAACGATAAAATTTAAAACCATTATTACTTTGCCGCGAGACTAGCAAGACTTGTATATGTTACAGGGGCTCAGTACGATCCTGTGCTCACCTTAAGATGGATTGCGGATTCGAAATTTATGGCTGGGCATCTAAGAAACTTAAATCATTGAATTCAAATAATTATCTATGCCAAGAAACCTATTAACGTACATAATTTTTACAACATACAATAATATGGTTTATGTTTTGACATAACCTCCTTAGATTAAATATCGAAATACGAAAAGAAAGCGTGGTGTAATAGATAACTTAGGTTCTAGTTCAGAGTGTTTTTTTTTCTACATCCATGACAAACACCGAGTTTCGGTAGCCCGAACGGTGTAGAGAGTTATATGTTCGACAGGTTATAGGTTCACAGGCCGCTCCTGCTATCACCCTGGGTGAATGGAGCGGGGTGTAATCAAACCATAGCTTGTTCCCAAAAAGAGTGTTTTCTAAAAAAAGGTCTCCATAAGTATTACACGTATGAAATAAAACAATTTTTCCGGATTCTGTCACGTTTGTATTTCTTTTTCATTTCTCTATATATCGAACACTTTACGTCGTTCATGATCATGGGAGAACTGCCCCCCCCCATTCCGTTGTCAGTTCGACTTTTTGTGTAATAGGGCCTCATGAATGTAGCGTAGCCCTAGGTACAGCAATGTAGATCACCAGGAGAATAGGCTGCAGCAGTCACTTGGGAAACTTATTTATACTAACTGACATCGGCAAACTCACTGCGTAGTGATTTTAACATATTTCCACCTTGTAGAGAGACGTCTAAAGCAAGCTACAGTAGTCTATGTTGCAAGTTTCGCAGGACAGTGATGGAGACTAGTCCCCTTACTGATCAATCGGAAAAGGCTTTTGCTTACTACGTCACAATAGTACCATCATCATCATTATCTCAGCCCACATATGTCCCACTGTTGGGCTTGGACCTCCTTCACAATGGGAGGGAAATTGACCTACTATTCCACGATGGTCAGGCGTGTTGCTATAGGGTTTTATTTCTAATTTTCCTTCTCCTGCACAGATGCCATATGCATATTATATCCCTTAATCATCTTTTACGATACGCCCGGGTAAGATAGAGGGTGGTGAATTGTATTCTTATTCCGTCACCACACGGAAATAATAGTATCGTGGAACGTAAAAAGACAAAGAAAGAAAGACGATTATCACGATACTAACCTTAAAAATTCTATAATACAAATACATCATAATGATGCAGGGTATATAGAAGGAGCCCAGTGACGAGTAGATGACGTAGTCTTTGTTATTGAACAGGCAGTCCCCGGGTCTTCTGTCCGGGGTATTGTTGAGGCCCAGCACAACAGGAGATCCAATAGCACCGGAGACAAGCCACGCTACACCAATCATACACCAGACACGTCCGTTGCTTTTGTGTTTCGCGTATTTGATTGGTTGAGTTACTGCTATGTATCTGTAAATAAGGAAAACTTAAAAATAGTAATATCTAAGACATTTTAAATTGCAACATTTATTGAACTGTTAATGTTGTGAAATAACATTGATGCGTCTGAGGATTAAGACTTATTAATGTGACGTGACGGGAAATGGCATGACACACCAATATGCCATCATGTGAGTGTTATATTAAAAGTATTTAATGGTTTCTGATGTTTACGCGAGTTTTACACATTTGAAATAAAACTACTTTTACGGATTCTATCGCGTTTGTGTTTGATTTTTAATTTCCCGACGTTTTGAACACTTTGCAGTGTTCATGATGACGGGAGGACTAAGGTATCTTTCCAATGTATTATTTTACTCTATGAAGGTATCTTACGTCCAAATGTCATCGTTATTACAGAAATTTATATCTATCCGCTATAGTATCAGTTATTTAATAACTAGTTTGACCCACATTTTAATACAAACTCATTGCCAATACAAAAAGAAAATGATTCTTATTTAAAAAAAAAAAAATATATATTGCACGCCTCTAAGCGAAGCGTTGAGGTCTTGCTCTACTCTCGACATATGAAAATCAAGCACTTTTCAAACATAAAAATGATTGTAATTTTCTCACATTGCACTTATGGATAATATTATAATACATATGTCAAGAAAAAACATTCATTTAAACGTATTTGATATTTTTAAAAAGCAATTATTTTGTTTAAAGTAAGAAAATAGTTGATTAAAAAAAATATTCGAGGACGTCGGATAAAATATTTTTTTTGTATCTGGCAGGATTACACCCTTTAAAAATTAATGTTTCGAAGTTTTTCTTTTATTAAAAGCTTCATAATCGCAACGCGCTATTTCCTTTCGAAAATGGTTTGGTAATTCTTTGTCGTTTAATTGCAATTAATAAAAAACTAAACTGCTTACTCTTCAGTGTATGTATACTTTATGAAAATTGGGTTCGTTTACATTTTTTTGTTCGTCCATTCAGACAGGCAAAGGAAATAAATCCCATTCAGCCTATACAGCTATGTTTAGCTCTACGTCGAGAATGGCACGAAATTTCAAAAGTATTTCTTTTCTTTCATTACACGCTTATATTTAGTTTCACCTGTCCCGTTGTCTGTAATCAAATCTTGCAAGTTAAATTTGATCCACTTCCCGGTTGCCGATTGAGCTGAAATTTAGCATGCATATATAAATCGGATGACAATGCAATATTATTGTGACATAGAGCTGATCTGATGATGGACCTGGAAGCTGGCCATAGGAACTCCGTAATTAAACGACGCAATCCTTTCGAGTTTGGGCTCATTTGATTTGTCTTGACGATAACTTTAATACTTTATGGTAACCAGGGTCTGAAGATGGACCTGGAAGCGGGCCAAAGAAACTCCCTAATTAAACGACGCAACCCCATCGAGTTTGGGCTTGTTTGATTCGTCTTGACGAGTACTTTGATACTATATGCTAACCAGGGTCCGACGATGGACCTGGAAGCTGGCCATAGGAACTCCGTAATTAAACGAAGAAACCCCATCGAAATTGGGCTTATTTGATTCGTCTTAGCGAGTACTTTGATACTATATGGAAACCAGGGTCTGACCATGGACCTGGAAGCTAGCCCATAGGAACTCCGTAATTAAACGACGCAACCTCATCAAGTTTAGACTCGTTTGATTTGTCTTGTCGAGTACTTTGAGACTATATGGTAACTAGGGTCTGACGATGGACCTAGAAGCTGGCCATAGGAACTCCGTAATTAAACGACGCAACTCCATCGAAATTGGGCTTATTAGATTCGTCTTGGCGAGTATTTTAATATTATATAAAAAATAGGGTCTGATCATGGACCTGGAAGCTAGCCATAGGAACTCCGTAATTAAACGACGCAACCTTATCTAGTTTAGGCTCGTTTGATTTATCTTGTCGAGTACTTTGATACTATATGGTAACTAGGGTCTGACGATCGACCTGGAAGCGGGCCATAGGAAATCCGTAATTAAAAGACGCAACTCCATCGAGTTTGGACTCGTTTGGTTCGTCTTGACGAGTACTTTGATACTATATGGTAACCAGGGTCTGATGTTGGACCTGGAAGATGGCCATAGGAAAAAGAACGTGCTAAATGTTCTTAATCATGCCATCAAAATGTAACACGCTTTTATTTATAAAATTAGGACTGTGATAGAAACGGAAAGATGTAATAATTATGGTGTAAAGTTTTAGTGTTAAAAATATATAATTATGAACGGTATTGAATTATTTTGTAATAGACGAAGAGGCTTAATTATCGTTAAAGGTTACAATGAACTTCTAAAGTGTTATATGTCTTATTAGAGTTAATTTATTTTTAACTTTTTATTTTATTTTATTAGTAAATAATAAAAGCTTGTTTTTAAAAAAGGCTTTTTCTTTAATTTTTTTTTCTGGCATTGACTAATAGTAAATGAAAAAAAATATAAAAAATATGAGGCGTGTACTTTTGGATTTTCCAAATTATTTAATTCTATTGTTTATAGAATCAAATAATTTGCATTGAATACTGATCGTATTCATTTTAAACATTTAATTTATGATAATTATTATATTGTGGTAATTTACTAGTTTAAAAATCTAACAAAACTATTAAGGTACCACCGGATCGAAACGCGACCACACTGAGAAAGATCCGGTAAGAAAACTCAATTGAATAGTTTTATTTCAAATTAAAAGTATTTGGTTATATTTAACTGTATAAAGTATACTTTGTATATTTAACATAAAGCACTTATATTTAAAACAGTTACTGAGCACACTCTTCACTTCTATCACTACCATTTACATTCCAGTGACAGTTGTAACTAACCCGACTGTGAAACGAGGCGGTTATTACATTACCCTCAGCTCTTAGGGAGGCCTGTATTCGTCCTGCCACTATTGCAGTAGCGACGAGGACACGGCGCAACATACGCTTGAGGTATGTTCGGGCTGGGACGGGCAGCGCCGTGACCTCGTCGCTGTCATCGGTGCCGACCTGACGCTGCCGGCTGTCGTGAAAGCGATGGTCGACAGCGTCAGGAACTGGGACGCGGTCGCCGCCTTCTGCGAGGCTGTCATCTCGCAGAAGGAGGCGGCGGAACGAGTCCGGGAGGATTCCCGGAAGGAAAAGGAGGAAGACAAAGATCGGCTACCGGTGGCCCGCTCGCACGGCGAAGAAGAGGTGCTTGCAGGGTGGGTTAATGGGGTTGCGCGCCGCCTCTTCCGTCACCGATTTGGCGGGGTGCGATGTCCATAGCCCACCACAAAAAAAAAAGGGAGGCCTGTATTCAATAGTAGATGATAAATAGTTTGATGGGTGAATTGACCTGGCTGTTTACAATATCTTGAGTATGGCTTCGTAAGATCAGTAGTCAGTGAGAAAGGCTGGGATAGGACTAACCCATCAGTTTAATACACTATATTTTATTCTCATTAACTAATTTAGAAGATATTCTTGCTGCTTCATTAACGTTTATATTTTGCCAATCACTTGTAATCTATGGGAACAATTTTTTTTAAGATTCAACCATGTTATTTCAGACTTTATTGTATTTTTGTGCCAAATATGTATATTATATATATATCCAGATCCATTCAGTCGTTCTTGCGTGATTTAGTTAAATTAGTAATATTTCATCTCGCAAACAGTACGACTAGTACGCCCGACGGATATACGAGTACTTTTTACGACGGATTACCTGTAGCTTTAAAAAATCTAAGAATTGGGCTTTGACAATGATTTTCGGACCTTAGATATTCTAATTTCAATATGGCGGATACCCAAAGATGGAGACCGTATAGTTTATCATACCCTTTTATATTCTTGAGATAAAGTTACAAGCGGATAAAAGCTTTCCTTTAAAAGCTTGCTTTTAAGAGGAAGGAATTGAAATCACGTACCAATATATTATAGAAATTATCTTTTTTTATAGATATTATTATTTTATATCTAGTGACGTGATCGGGCATCATACCTGTTCTGTTCTCCTGTGACTCAGCATGCAGAAAAATATTCAAAATTTTGGCAATTACAATTTAAAAATATTCGTAAATAATGTTTTATTTTGATTTGTAATATACGCGTTAACTTCCTCAGATATTTATATAATATTTGCTTAAGATCCATCATGAGCAATAGTACCTATCACATTAATAGCAAACAACACAAGCATTTAAATTAAAACAATTAAAACATTAAAGATTGCGTTTATACTTTTTTCTTATACATTAAATCAGTATTATATTAGTATTCCTGCTAGCACATTTATTATCTCAGCTCACATAAGTCTCACAGTTAGCCTTGAGCCTTCTTTACAATAGGAGTCCAATTAACCTACTAGACAACGTAACAGACGAGTTGGTATAGGATTTTATTTCTTCTTCTTCTATCTGTAAGCTTCCATGATATTAGAAGGGCAAACGATCTACTCTCTACTCATGCTAGTTAGATGATTGAACATAGCATTTTTCTCTCTTACTTGTTAAAATGTGATATAGCACTCTTACTCGTATATTATATTCAATATTTTATGGTGTTATATCAAATATTATTGACATTTTTGTAATGTGATGCAGAGAAACTACTAAAGCAAATTACATTTACTTTACAAGTGTTTTCATATTCAGGCGAAATTCCTAGAGCATCCTATTAATAAACCTAATAGAATGGTTAGTTGGTTATTGAAAATAATAATTTGACTTACTAACGGACAGGGTGAAGAAACTGAAATATAATTCTATAATTTGTAAAGAAAATATATAAGATGGCTGTATGGAATTTGGTCACTTTGCGTGCCTGATTGGAAGAACAGAATCAAAAAAGATAGTTCTCATAGAAAGTACCTGATCAACATTTTAACAAGAAACACGTATTCCATTATTTGGCAAAATGAAAAAGCTTGGGTCTGAACAATTATCAACAGAACAATGTACGTGATAATAGGGGAAAGATAAAATTGAATGAGTTCAGCCGACGCGGGATGATTGTGTTAAAATACAGTACGAACCAAAACACTGAAGAGATAAATATTGCTTTTGCAAAGCTGTCAGTTATTATTATACGTCTTTAGTTTTACCTCGGATGAATATGATAAGCATAATTTAATTTCTTTTTATCACCTTTTATTTTTAATACTACCAGGCCTTAATGCAGATAGAGAAGGGATAAGCAGAGATGTAAATCTATTATATTACCTTTGAAAATAAACTATTAGTGAGACTAACTTATTAAAAAAGTTGCGTTTCTTGTTCCGTTTAACAAATGTAGATACGATAAGGTCACACTGTTGATAGTTGTCTGTCTACAGCCGCGAGCTGGTCCGTCCGGGGTAGTATCACACCCTCGCAGAAAATCAACATCTGAGAAATGGCAATGTGCTATTGTGCTTCGTTTGGTAAGCTAGAGAGTCGGCAGTCCAAATTTCTGGGTGGGTTTGGGTTGGTGGGCAACGGTGTAGTTGTACCGTTGGTATTGCGAAAGCCTCTGAACGGCAGTAGCACTTACCATCAGATGTGCTGCTTGCTCGTTTGCCACCATAAGCAATAAAAAAAAGAAACTTCAAGCTGAGAAATTCTTGAGAAATGTTTTGATATTCAAAATTTGCACAAAATATCATTTCGTCAATGAAGGACTGTTAGTTTTGTTTATTTGTAAGCATTTGGAGAGACAGTCAGTTAGCTATGACCGCCTGAGTTTCAAAAGTGAATTATACTATTTTAAATTATAGTATCTTAACTATTAGATCAATGTTTCACATCTAACTATGAGTATGAAACATTAGTAAACCGCGTTGTCAAGGAGCGCCGTCTCTGGTGTAACGAGCGCGATCTTATCTTTGAGAACTTGCAAGTTAGAGCTGGAGTAGTATACTACACGGATATTGTAGAAACTGGAGAAAAATTATGCATTAATTTCTACATTTGCTATGATAATTGTTTCCCATATTAGTTACACTAATAATTCTGCCATTACTCTATCGTGTCCGTGATGCTTCGTAATTAGTCAAAAATATTTCATGACTCCCGTAATATTTAGGGAGGAATTAGAATAATTTAAATCACTACGGTTTATTTATTAATTGTTGGGACTTAAGACAAAAGCGTTTGCCGGCGCTCCTTCAGGACCAAACCTTGGTGTTAATTATAAAATAGTAGATTCTGTCTGACAGGAGTTACAAGTGTGTGAATGTATATCAGAATTATCCTCATTATAAAATAATATAATTATTACCAAGCTTTGGAATGAATCTTATATCTATAACAAGTTACAAATACGTAGGCATTCGTGCAAATAGTTTACGTTAGCAGTAATAAGATTATCTTAACTAACGACGCGACTGATACTGATGTTGATTACTAGTGCCATCTGTTGACCTAAATTGTTCTATTTCATTTAGTTTCGTGATTATATTGTATACAATGAACAGTCTATATGCAGACGCACACATATAATTACGTTAAGTCAAATAAACTGTTTGATAAATCGACGAATCTTTTTCCTCAACAGTTATCGGATCTTCGAGCAATGTGGGCTGCCTATTGCAAGTTCAGTGTACTAATTACTCGTGCTATGTTGGTTACAACCGGTCTACTACATTGGATAGTATCTTATAGAGAACCCTCGAGAATAACCTGATAACACATACTGGTCATTTACCTTTTCATCATCATCATCATCATTTCAGCTCATATATGTCCCACTGCTGGGCTCGAGCCTCCTCCGTAATGGGAGGGAAATTGACCTACTACACCATGCTGGTCAGACGTGTTGGTATAGGGTTTTTTTTTCGGGTTTTCCTACTCTTACATAGATGTTATATGCGTTTTAAATCCCTTAGTCGTCTCTTACGATCACCCACGGGTAAGATAGGGGTGGTGAATTGTATTCTTACTCCGTCACCACATGGAAAATTACCTTTTACATAAGCTTATTTGTCGTTTGGTGATGGAGTACAAATACAATTCACCACCCTTTATTTTGCACCAGGGCTTAAAAGACGATTATGGGATATAATATGCATATAACATATATATAGGCAAGAGAAGGAAAACTCGAATTAAAACCCTTTACCAATACGTCTGACCAGCGTGGTATAGTAGGCCAACCACCCTATTATTGCACCCAACAGTGGGACGTATATCAGCTGCGATAATAATGATAGTGAGTCGATTTTAGTGTACTTATTTATTGCCTATAGTGGTAAAGCAGCGGACTTGATGGCAAGTGATAACTCTAGTTTATTTCTGCAATACGTGGGAACGACCTTGTCGCTTCCTGCCGATGAAACTTTACTTTGGATCTCTTATTCAACTCAACACAACGAAGTACATTAATACACAGTTACTTCTAAAACGTAGGGTTTCTACAAGAATGTCACACTATCCCGGACTAGCTAGGCATTTACAATTACTACTAGAGAATTTGTTTTATATACTTTACTCTGTATATACTTCTAATTTCATAAAAAAAAAGGAAAAAAAAAGAATAAGCATTCACTACTTATCTTGACAGTATCGTGAAAGATGACTGAAGGAATTGCAGACAGAGAAATAAAACCTGCACACGTCTAAACACCGTGGTAGTCAATTTCCCTTCCATTGCAGAGGAGGCTCGAGTCCATCAATAGGACGAATATAAGAATAATAATAATAAGAAAGAATTAATCAAATCCAGCTAACATTTCTTCCGTTCCAGTCTAAATCAACAAAATGATTGAGATTTATATCAGTAATAAATATTGTAGTTGAATGCCTTGAATGAATCAAAGTACTACAACAGTATAGCTTAATTAACTTGTTTTTCTTAGCAGCGAAGTTGTACCGTGATGAATGTTAGAATTAGGGTCGGACAGACAGCTAGAGATAAATTGCGACCCTTTCTAACAATCTACGCGGCGGATATATCGCGAAATGTTGGCTCAGACTCGTGCTAATTGTCTTTAGACTCATTTTATTTCAATAATAGCACTATTTTCGCGCGTTCGTGCGAATCATAGTTCATTTATTTTAAATTGTATATATATATATATAGACTGCACAGATGGTGTAGTGGTTAAGGTACTCAGCTATCAAGCTAATATCGTGAGTTCGATTCCCACGCAGGACAATACTTTGTGAGATCCACAAATTGTTATTTGTCTCCGTTAAATTATATGTTTGCAAAAGATTATTTCCTTAATGGAAGAAGTTGTTTTTTTAAAAAATATTACATTTGGAAGCGACATTTCTTATAGGTTTACTTGTGGTGACGGAGTAAGAATATAATTCACCACCCCATATCTTACCAGTGGGAGATCGTAAAAGACGACTAAGGGATAAAATATGCATGTTTTCTCTTGCATAGATGTTCTATGCAAGAGAAAATCTCGAAATAAAACCCTATAACAATACACAACGTGATCTCAAGTCAATTGCCCTCCTAGTGTGGAGCAGACTCGAGCCCAGCAGGGTACTTAGGTTGCGCGTACCGGTGGAGCGGGCCCTGCAGCAGCATGTGCGGGATGGCATCCTCACTGGCTGGGCTACGCCTATTGTATCAGTAGTCAAAAAATATCAGAATTTGTTGACTATAAATTGACGTTAAATAATGTTTTAGAGGTTGACCGTCATCCACTTCAACGAGTGGAGGACTTGTTAGATTGTTTGCATGGGAGCAAACTATTCAGTAAAATTGATTTATCTTAGGCATACGCCACATTTTTTTAGACGATTCAAAGAAGTATACAGTTATTAATACGCACAAAAGCTTATTCATGTATAATCGCTTAGTTTATGGACTGTCGTCGAGTTCGGCGATTTTTTAGCGCCGTCTGTAGGAAATGTTCGCAGATTTACCACGCGTAGAGGTTTTTAGATGGCCACCGAAGACAAAGATCGGGCACCGATGGCCCGCTCGCACGGCGAAGAGAGGCGCTTTGAAGGGTGGGTCTATGGGGTGTTGCGCGCCGCTTTTTTCGTCGCCCCAGACTGATTTAGCGGGGCGTGAACATTTCATGGCCAATAGCAAATAAAAACAAAGTGTTGTTCTGAATCTGGGTGTAATTATTCTGCGTTAATTGTATGTTTGTAAAGTCCCTCGTAATACAAGGAATAGTACCTATTAGGTAATCACACACCTCCTTAGTGTAGGGTTGTATCAAAAAAAAAATTAAATATATTTCGCTGGTCAGATTGATTGATAATTTTATGTCGTGTTTTCCATCTCTTATATACAACTTAATTGCATAATATATACCCTAGGCGCCTTTTGCAACACCTAAGGACAAGATACATTTTTGCTCCATCACCATACATAAAAATCATAGCTCTATTTTCATATAATTCTTAATGAAGAGATTTTGAAATGCGGTTGCAATTAAGACATTGCGGCTTGATTGACGGTTAGACAGTTATTTAACAATTATTTATAAAGTAATTTCTGTCAATTCAGGCCTAAATTTGACACAAATCATTTTAAATGACAGTGGTAAATTATTTTAATTTATATTTGGTTAATTATATCCGGGTGGGGGTTTTAAAGTAAAGCTATTATTACATCGCCTCAAACTTTTTTGTCCATCTATTACGTGTCGCGTGACGGTCAGGGGAGTAGGGGTAAAGTGAAAAGGGCTCGACAGAGCAGCCGAGGCCAATATGGCGGAGCCTATGGTTCACATCAGCTGACCGTGTAGTGTATAGACTATTACTCATTTGTACCAGTGATCTACGCTATTTGTTTATTTTTAACATATGTATATCATGTAAATAATTGTATATATTATGTATGTCGTACTCTAATACACAGAGTTAAATTAAAATATTAGTTGGAAACCTAGTTATCATTTCCCATAATCATTGTCATTTTCCAAGTACAAAATGAAGATTGATGATGCGATTTTAATACCCTAAATCGAATATTTTTCCAAAAATCTTTCGTTAAATATCTACAATGCGAAAAAAAGTTTCACTTTTACCGTGGTTTCATAAAACCACAATCTTTTTTTTATTGCTGACAGTGGTTAACGAACAAGCAGCACACCTGATGGTATGTGTTACTTATGGAATTTTGCAATACCAAAGGTACAGCTGGGCCACTGCCTAGGAACCAAAATTTACCCAGAAAGTTGTGCTTCCGTCATTCTGGATATATCAAACGAAAACCAACAGCACATTGCCACTACTCAGCCGTCGATTTCATGCGAGAGTGTGGTTCTACACCGAAAGGACCGGCCCGCGGCTGTAGACAGAAGACTGTTAACAGTGTAGGCCTATCACGACTAAAACTACTATTTTTATCACTACAGAGTTAGTGCGATATAATAACAAAATTATTGCAAATAGACACACACAGATGTCGCAGTGGTTAAGATTATTGTTCGATTCTTATGCAAGATATTCAGAGGAATAATTTTTGGGTCGCGGCAATTATTGGTCTGAGCTTGGACGCAACTTTTGTCAGTTAATATCATGTTCTTCCGTGTGGTGACGATGTAAGAATACAATTCGCCATCCCCTATCTTACCCGTGGGTGATTTTAAGAGACGATTTAGGCATAAAATACGCATATAACATCTATGCAAGAGACGACAAACTCGAATAAAACCCTATACCGACACGTCTGACCACCGTGGTGTAGGTTAATTTCCCTTCTAGTGTGAAGGAGGCTTGAGCCCAACAGTGGGACATATATGAACTGAGATGATGATGATGAATTCCATGTTTGTAATATCATCCGTTTCCTTCGTCGTTGTTTTTAAAAAATAAATCCTGTATATTGTTTATATTAATAATTCTGATAAATGTTATTTTCTTACCTGTCAACAGATATGGCGACTAGATTGAATATACTGGACGTGGAGCATATGACGTCGATGGCTATATAGCAATCACACACCACTGGAGGTAAACCCCACACGCCCACGAACTGTGAACAAAGACATACTATTAATATATATCGTTTTGCTAACATGATGGGGTGCGTCCAGATCTAAATGTCTGATAATACATTACGATATTACTAGCGTTTCTTTTTACTGAATAACACTTTCACCGCAATCCTTAGTCACGCTTGAAAAATTGTATTAAAAATATGACTCTTCTCAATGCATTGGCGTAAGCGTAGAGAACGCGTGATGTACATTCTTATCTTAATCTAAATTAGAGCAACCTTTAAATTATTTAAACGAAGCCTTCGAATGTTCCAATAAGTAGTGAATTATTAGTACAATTAGTAACCCCCTATAGCTTTCTGTTATAGAACAACCAATTAATCACTTTGAAGGATTCATTTATTTTTGATCATAGGATTGATTCACTTCGTCTTCAATTGCTACACGTGTTCCCCGGCCACAATTAATCCATCACAATTCATTAAAGTTCAAATAATAATTAAGTTTACAATTAATCTTAGGTTATGTTTGAAGATACAGTCGCGAGTTACACGGCGTCATGATCATCATTATTAGCCTCTCAATGTCAATAGTCCTCTATAACTAACTGACCTACTAGACGAAGCATTATGTTCTCATAATGCTTCGTCTAGTAGGTCAGTTAGCGTTCGACCAGGCTAATATGACAGAGGATCTTTTTTATATTACCGGTTCAAGTAAAGATGCTTTCAGAATGAAAAGAAAGAATTGGAATTTATTATTTCTAAAAGGTGTGGACACATATTAAGTGATAATAATATTGAAAAAAGTATATACAAAACGTAAAGTCACTAAAAACTATAAATCATCTCAACCCATATATGTCCCACTGTTGGGCTCAGACCTCCTCCATAATGGAAGTAATTGACCTACTATACCACGCTGGTCATGTTATGTGCGTCATGTTATATGTGTTTTATATCTCTTAGTCGTCTCGTAAGATCACCCACGGGTAAAATAGGGGGTGGTGAATTGTATTCTTACTCCGTCACCACACGGAAACTATAAATAAAAAACTAGTTATAAATAAATAATACAAACACTAAAATAACGGATAAAAAACATAAAAATAAGGACATTAACGTTCGCTCGCTCTTATGTTGTCTACTGCAAAAGGTAGTATCATCTTTCTCCTCTAAACTCAATTACTTCGGTTCGACGTAATTATGTACTCATTTTCCATTGTACATATTGTAAAAAGTTTTGGCAATAGTTTTATGATTGATCACCTGCCTGACCTTAATCCTCCTTGGGAATGTAATCGTTGATCAAACAGCATCAGGTGGCCCAGGTCCATAAATGAGTCTTAGTCGTTTTTTATGTCATCCACAAGCAAAGTATCGGTGGTATTCGTAGCCGCTACCATACAGCAAATTGACACTACAAGGCTTATTATGCAACATTCTTCGACGTCTGTCAGCGAAATATAAAAAAAAGTACAGCAGGTATTGTTATGTATGTAGTTAAGGAACAAGAATATGTAATATCACAATTTTTCTCTCATGTTCGCTGATATCCTAATAGGCAAATGAGAAACGCAGAAAATATCACTGCGATAGAAGGAAAACTCGCGGCGCCGGATTAAAAATACAGTTGTCACCTCTTTCTTGTTGGTGTGAGTAGTAACATCAGATAAGATTTCATCAGATCTCCTAGGAAACATATAATACTTTACTATGGTCGCTAAACCGCTTGCTAAGCTTGGCGATTATGGCAATAATAACGAATAACAGCATAATGTGGCATTCTATGGCAATATTTGCGCTGGATTGCGAAGGCTGTGTAATAATAACAAGGAAAAATTGAAATATAACTATAAACCTTGCAATTGATCTGGCCAAAGAAGATATTGGTGTAATTTTATGAAAAACGTTTACACCAGTCCGCCTCTAGTGGCCGCTACGAATACTATCAACCCTTACAATGCTCACAGGTGTCGTAAAAGACGACTAAGAGTTTTTTATTGATCTGGGCCAACTATATCTGATGCATTCTGGTCAACAATTATATTTCTAAGGATGGTTGCAGTCAGGCAGGCGGTCAATTATAATATTTGCATAATGTACGATGAGAGTAGAGTACGTATCACATCGACCTCAAGTAATTGGGATAAGAGCAGGATGATAAGGAAGGGTCGCACCCTATACACGCTGAGGAGAATATATGTGACATAATATATCATCATCATCATTCGCCTACTCTTATCCCATTTACTTGGGGTCGATACAATATGTACTCGTCTTTCATAGTACATATTTTAAAAGTTATTGGCAATACTTTTATGACCGGCCGCCTGCCAGACATCAACCCTCCTTGGGAATGTAATTGTTGACCAAATCGCATCAGATAGAGTTGGCTCAGGTCGTTATAAGGCTCTTAATTGTCTTTTACGACATCCACGACCAAAGTAAGGGTTGATAGTATTCGTAGCCGCTACCACACAGCAATAAGTGACATAATATATGGCAGCATAATATATACTGATTCTTCCATTATGTATGCAGTAATTCAGTATGTAGTGGCTTTTTAAATTCCATTAAAGACAAGAGCGTAACGCTGATTGTTAGCTGCGGTAGTGGGGTACCAACTCATTCAAGTGAAGACTAAATGTAAAAATTAGCATTAAAATGTGCAAAGTGTAAGTGAATGAACCCGAGGTCATACTTGGTATTAAAGTCTAAGAAATTAAAACAGTGCGTATGATCTTATTTGTAATACTTGTTTATATTTGATAAGGTGAATTGAAATTGTAATGATTTCTGATGTTTACGCGAGTTTAACATATTTTAAATTAAACTATTTTTACGGATACTATCGCGTTTGTATTTGACTTTTAATGTGCCGACGCTTTGAACGCTTTACAGCGTTCATGGTCAAGGGAGGACTGAGGTGTCCCACGTTCAACAAGTCATCGTTATGACAAAAATTTATATCTGCCCACGACAGTATCAGTTATTAAATTTTAACCCACATTTTTAATAGATATTCATTGTCAGTACAAAATGATTTTATATATAAAATTTTATATTGTTTATGATCAGTTATTATTAAACATTTAATTCACGATAATTATTATATTTACTACTTTAAATTGTAAATATAAATATTGATCTTCAATTTTTGGAGATTACTCCTTATGAATCGATTTTCATATAAGGCGCCCGCCTGGTATAAAAAAAATTTGAGGAGTAAAATCTAGTGATCGAATGACTTCGTTACGTTTTTGGTGCGCAACCTGTTCTGCGCACCTTTCACTTTGTGACGTGCAATAATACTTCACTAAATAGTTTTAATAAATGTAAATAAAAATATATATATTATTTTTAGTCAAATAAGCTTTTTTTGCGCCTGTTTTGATAAACGTACTTAAGGAGTAAACTCCAGGCGTGCCTCGGAGCTGACACACACACTTCTTTTTTCCTATTTTCACATTACAAGGTTTATTTAATTAATAATTAAATGATCCTTGTATAGCGGGTGGCTGTTAAAACATACCTATAGTTGAACAGGCACAAATTACACTCAGACTTAGAACAACAATTTGTGTATCGCACAAAGTATTGTTCTACGCAGCAATCGAACCCACAACACTGACGGTGTACGTGGGTGTCTTAACCACTCCGCCATCTGTGCACTCTAATTAAATTAATTCAATGAAAATTAAGTAAATGTAGCTAAAAATCAATTAAATCAATTCATATAATGTTGTATAAAATATTTTCCGTATCACAAATAAGTTTCATTATTTTTAAACTTTGTCAGCATTAAGTGGTAAACAGATCAGTATAATTTAGTGGTGATATATCAATTTGGTAGTGTTAGTATCCTGAGTTATACTTATAAAATAAATATACCATTATATGTTTCTACAGATGGATTGGTAATCCATCTGTAGAAGCTATTTGAACGATGTAATCATCTTGATAAGTTTAATAAGATATAAAGCACATATATTATTGAGCAGATGTGTGTCTGTAGAATATGAAAGCTATTGTAAAGATTGCCATAAATCCCTAAATATATCCGGCTCTTATTGTGATTCACAATTCAATCTTTAATCAATATTCGACCTGTTTTGTTCCGTTATCGTCACAATAGCCGTAAAAGTTTGGGTTTTATATATACGTGGGAGGCGAACGAACTGTTATAAAAGTCACATTGAAACTTATCTTACGAAGAAGGATAATTCATTTCAAATGAATTATTTGATTTGTCTAGTTCATTTATCTTGGCTTCACATCAGTAAATAACGTATATTATTATACTCTTTCCTTTTTTTTTTCATTTAATTAAATGTTAATATTTTTCAGTAGTTTTTTTTAGCTGTGTGGTAGCGGCTACGACTACTACCAACCCTTACTTTGCTCGTGGATGTGATAAAAGACGACTAAGAGCCCTATTATGACCTGGGCCAAATCCATCTGATGCCGTTTGGTCGACGATTACATTCCTCTGGACGTCTGGCAGGCGGCCGGTCATACAATTATTCCCAATAACTTTTACAATATGAACCTACTATGAAACAAGAGTACATATTGTAGCGACCCCAAGTAATTGGGATAAGAGTAGGAGAATGATGATGATTTTTCATCAGTTTTTTTATAATAGTGGTATCAAACTGTTGATAGTTTTCTGTCTGTCTGTTTGTCTACAGCAGCGGATCGATCCGTCCGAGGTATTACCACACTGTCGCAGAACATAGACGTCTGAGCAACGGCAATATGCTGCTGTGCTTCGTTCGGTGATTGAGAGAACCGGCAGTTCAACTTTCTGGATAGGTTTGGGGATTTCTATTAACTATACCCCTACTACTATTACTCTCTACTATACTCATCTACTATTTCTCTCTACTACTATCTATCTTTGCGATACCAGGAATACAGCTAGACCGATATCTATCAACAATAACTCACTTAAAAATTTGGGTTTACAGCTCTCTCGCTCATCAAATGACACATTGCCAATGCTCAGGGATAAATTTTTTGTAAGAGTGTGGCACTACTGGATGGACCCGTGGCTGTAGACAGAAAACAGTTAACAGCCCTACTACAACTAAACGATGATAACGGTAGTGATGAAGTGAAAATACAATTTAGAAAAAAAGGTTCTTTCTTGCCTTTGGGTGTCGTAAAAAGGATTAAGAAGTATATGCTCATCGCTACATGAAAGGCAAACTCCAAATAAAATCGTATTCAATTTAGTTTGATTAGAGGTTCACAGCAACTCAATTTCCTTCACATCGTGGGGGACGCAAGTTCTTTCTTCTCATCATAGGGATAAAAATAGACTAAAGTAGAAAAAAAAGGTTTTTCAAGAAAGAGAACAAAGCATTGGTTCAAAACTAAACTACTTTATAAATAATTGCCTTAATCATCAAGAACACAATTATTTGATTGATGTTATTTGTCATTCAACATGTAATATTGAATGACAAATAACATCAATAATAACATAACATAACATCATAATAACATTCAACACTCGGTGGACTGATGACATCATCAAGGTCACGGGAAACCGTTGGATGCAGATGGCATAGGACCGTTGCAAATGGCATTCTCGTGGGGAGGCCTATGTACAACAGTGTATGTTTAAGGGCTGATGGATGGATGGATGGACACATAATGTTACCGCTGTTAACCAACAATAATAGTTAAATATTAATTAATCAATTTTAGTGACATAAAGTAAGGCGCCTCTCAAAAGCCAATAATGTAATTAGTATTACGCTTTCTTAGTTTTCTTGCCGGGTCTTATTTTTATTTGTGAAACTGTAAATAGAAAAACTTTAAGAAATTAAATAGTAAGAGAAGAAGTTAAAGTAAGTTAATAAGAATACATGAAGGATTGCTGAAGCAATCAACTCCAAAATTTACAAAGAGATATTTCTTTTCCTGGAGACAACCCAATTGTGGTAATCAGTTAAGAATACAATATCTTACTTGCCCGTGGAAGTCTTAACAACCAACTGAAGCATCACCAGGTGAAGGGGAAGAAGCAGACTTATAACGTAAAGTTGTCATAACCATCTGAGGTTAACAACTAAGACACACACAAAAAAAAGCTAATCAGTTTGCCACGCGCGGCAATTATGGTATTATGTTCCATTGAAATATGGAAAGTAAGAAAAAGAGAAAAATAATTTATTTCTCGTTTTTGGGGAATTTGTATAACTTAGTTAAAATTACTTACTATGATGTGTGTTAGCGGCTACGAATACTACCAACCCTTATTGTACTCGTGAATATCGTAAAAGACGACTAAGAGTTTTATATCGACCTGGGCCAATTCCACAATCGTCAACAGTTACATTGCCAAAGAGGGTTGACGTCAGGCATGCGGTCGGTCACAAAACTATTGCTAATAACTTTTACAATATACATATTGCGTCGAACCCATGTAATTGAGATAAGAGCAGGAGAATGATGATAATTCATGCAATAAAATCTAAAAAAAAACCCACTTATGATACATTGTTAAAGCTCTTCAAAAGCTTTATTCAATAACTTTTACTTACAGAGATAATCGACGCTTAAAGTGTCGGCTTCGTAGAACCTTTTCTTGGATTAAAGAGTATACGAAGAAATATGTTTTATTTAACGGTCACCGTCAAAAAGTTGTTTGACCTGTTTCCTTGTGAAATATCGTTTGAATGTCTTGGGATATCGTTACTTATTGTACAAAGGGATTTGAAATAGTGTCATTGTATTGTTTAAGTATTTATCTTACCTCGTATTCCCTCGAGTTATTATTATATATATACAAACGACCACTGCATATAGCGGAGATGCGACTGTTGAGATGGATGTGTGGTGTGACGAGGATGGATAAAATAAGAAATGAACATATAAGATGAAGTTTGAAAGTTGAGCTAGTGACGGAAAAGTTAAGGACTGAAAGATTGATATGGCGTGGACATGTGATGAGACGGGATGTAAGTAATATTGTCAGAAAAGTTTTAAGTATGAATGTTGAAGGCTTTAGGGGTAACCGAAGACTGAAGAAAAGATAGACGGACTGCGTGAAACATGACATGGGTAGACAAGGAGTGACTACAGAGATGACGTCTGAACGTCTGATAGAGTTGATGATGAGATATATATATATATATATATATATATATATATATATATATATATATATATATATATACATATATATACTAGCTTTTGCCCGCGACTTCGTCCACGCAGAAGTCATCTCTGACAGAGTTTAATAGAAAAAGTAATGCAAGGTGCTGAAGGTTTGTCGCTAGGACGATAATCAACAGCGTCAGAAACTGCGATGCGGTCGCCGCCTTCTGCGAGTTAGTTGTCTAACGGAACTGGCCAATAGGGTGGGTCCGAGAGAAAATACTCTAGGTTGACACGCTTTACCGTCCAGCTTCGACTCGAGATGATACCCGGTTGCGGTGGCCCGCCCGCACAACGTAGATGTACGTGTACGGCGCGCGTGTGTCTTAATGCCATAGCTGGTCACTAAAGAAAAAGGTGGTTCAAAGTTCTATTCATTCTACAAATTATATTGCCATTAATATACTATTTACGGTATGACCATGGGATAAAAATATAATTATCGCCACCCTTTATTTGACTGTTTTGTTTCACCAGCAGAGCTGCGACCTCGTTAGATATGATTTATTATTTGAGTGAACATTTTTTAAAGCTAAACTTAACCTGTATCTTAAACCCTTAGGCAAGAACCTATTGCCGTCTACTATGTGTATCGTGTGAGCTCTCACGCCGGCACTGGTCGCCACAACGGCACTGGTGCGGGGTTGATGGAGAGGGAGAGAGAAACACGTATTTATTTATTTTTACCGAAGAATATTTGTACGTAATTTGAAAGGAATCGATAACGAAATTTTCTCCCCATACACACTTTGCCGCTTTGTTACACCCCCTAAGGGGGGTGGGGGGTTAATTCATAAAATCCTTTCATATTGAATCTCTATGCCATAAATAGAAACGTGCTTCAAAATTTTAATAGTTTCGGCTTGGCGGTAATGAGTCATTCTACCCGCTTCATAGGCCTAATTTACACAATCAGCGGGTGAAAATTGACAAATGCCGGATATTACCATAGAATATTTGATTCGAGTCGTAATTTGAAAAGAATCAATAAAGATTCCCCATACAAACTTTGCCACTCTGTTCCACCCCTTTAGGGGTATAATTTCGTAAAATCCTTTCTTAGTAAATCTCTACGTCTTAGAAAGAAACCACTGTCAACATTTCAAGTTGCCAGCTTCAATCATATCGGCTTAGCGCTAATGACTTAATGAGTCGTCCAACCCGCTTTGCAGGCCTAATTTACACCCCCAGAGGGTGAAAATCAACAAATGCTGAAACACATGTTTATTTATTTTTACTGAAGATAATTTGTACGTAATTTGAAAAGAATCGATAAAGATTTTTCTCCGAACATTTTTTAAATTGACAGAACTTTTTTATTTACAAACCAATTAACATAACATAAAGCCTAAATGTTAACTGAAGCTTACCACAATATATTAAAGAAAACCGCGTCTAAATCGGATAAGGCGTTTCTGAGATTAGCGTGCACAAACGCACAGACAAACAGATAAACAGACAAAAAATTTTAAAATTATTGTTTTGGGTTCTATTTGTGTTGATAAAGGTCCCAGTAATATTTTTTCTCATATATTTTCCATGTACAGACAGCGATCCGTTACATTTTTATTATATGTATATATATATATATATATATATAAATATATATATATATATATATATATATATATATATATATATATATATATATATATATATATATAAATATATATATATATATATATATATATATAAATATATGTATATATATATAAATATATGTATATATATATAAATATATGTATATATATATATATATATATATATATATATATATATATATATATATATATATATATATATATATATATATATATATATATATATATATATATACAAATATGTATATATATATACACTCATTTGCAAAAAAAACGGGCACCTAAGCAATGAACCATTTCAAATGTTAATATTTCTTTGTTTGATAATTATAGGTAGTTTTATCCACACAATTTGGTAAATTAATAAGAAAATAATCGTTTTCATCAGTAGTTTTGAGTAAATTGAACTAACAATTTATATATTTAGCCTTGAATATGAGCCTATGGAAATTACAGAATAAATGTATTCGTTATTAATCATTATTATTAAATGTATTTGTAACTACAGATTCTTCTTTTTATTTAAAATTACCCTTTCTCGACCTTATTACTAGCCACAGAAGTTTCACTTCTAACGTGTGTGGCGACCACACACACTTTTTTAGTTGTTTTTTACGTCATTCATAAGCAAGAAAGGGGATGATGAATAACATTCTTACTCCGTCACCACACAAAAGATTGTTATGCTTTCAAGCCTTAACTATTCAATCGATCGTTTTTAAATTTTGCATACACGTCAGGAATACATAATATGCTATAAGGAAACCCTTTTTAGAAAACCTTTTTTTTCCCAGAAAAATATCTTTGCCGAAGAATAGAAAATTGTATGACGGAATCTATAATAATATAAGCAAAGTCGCTGACATTGTCAATGATAGATAAATAAAAGTAATCTAATTCTCTCTCTTCTCAAAATGAAACTAACATGATTTACAAATTAATATAAAAAAAAACATTAACAAAACCAAACCCAACAAAGTTATGACTCACCATACCGAGTTAATGAGTTCCTTATTGATAAAATTATATAATCTACTCAATGTTCCTCCCTTTCCCTAACTTTGTTCCTAACGAGTTTAATTAGGATCATCACATGAAAAGGGTCTAAGACTGTTTAGATTATCCTATCAGTTGTCTACAGTGTATGAGTTCCTAACTCTAGATAGGAAAATGACCATGATGTAGGTTGACCAACTGATTTCATTTCAAAGGGACTTGAGCAACTTTTTTACAGACTTCATTCCCAAAGGGTCACCCAATGTAAACCATACCGCCACTTAATTTTCTTTTTCTTCATCAAAAACTTCTCCAATCATTCGAAGTAAGTTATTAGTTCTAGGAATATTTTCTTATCAAGACGAGTCACCAGAATTCAAGTATATTCACTGATCGTTCATTTCCGGATATTACATTTAGGGGTGAGTATAATTTCTACCCGAAGCCGCAGTATAGGCACACTAAGGATTAGATCCCTACATTCAAGGACGCCGAACACGTGAAGTCGACGTGCCGATGGTTTATTGCAAGTGAAAATACTTACGTAACACACCGTGCGTGTCACCAAAATGAAAGAATTTGTTTTGATGGCTGGCTCAAGTGGCAGTTAGGGCTAAAATTACAAATTATGGGGTGCAGTTAAATGATAATTGTGCTTTTTAGCTTAATATTTTAGAGCTGTGAAGGACAAAAATGAGGGCAAGGCAAAAAAAATAAAATAACCTAATAATAATATTTTATGTTAATTTGATTAGGCTCAGGCTGAAATTACGCTTATTCACACTTATCCATAATTCGGTTTAGCTCATAAAAATCATCTAAAACATGAGAGCTTGTGATATTTGGTGTGTTCTCAAATCAATAGCTCATTCATTGCACAATAAACGGCACTTAAGTTTCTTATCATTGTTTTTATGAGCCATCGGAGGATACATTGCTTCGAAAGTAGGTTATACTGTCTTTATAGATTAGTGACATGATCATCTTTGATGCCAGATACTTATTTATTTAATGTTTTTTTTTTTTTTTAATTACTCTGTGATAAATAACCTTAAACTAGTCCATTTTACCTACTATTGATGATTACGGTTTGAAAAATAGATAAAATTATTTTCAAAACCTCTTCGGGAATAATAATTGTGTATATTTCGATGACATTTACCCTCAGTTTCCAAAACAAAGGCGTCTGCCTATTTACAACTTAACACCAGTCAGATGTGATTTATAACATTTCCTTCTATATTTTGATTAAGCACAAGATATCTAATTGACATCAAAATTTATAGGGTTGACCCTATAAATTTTGATATAAGGTACCTACACACTTTACAAACAACAATTTATAATATTAGTTACGAATGGAGATTTAGATCACTAATACCAAAGAATCTTTGCCGCTGTCACGCTTATTAGGTGCAAAGAGGAAATATTTGATTTAAATCTAAAAAATATTGATTATACCACTGAAGGCAAGGATTTTCTACTGATGAATCTTTCCAAATAACAATAGAGACATTAAATACAGCGGGTTATAGGAAAACTCGTCATCTTACCTGCCGCACCGGGTATTTTAGATGAATTGTGCCCAAACTATAGGCTGTCCTTCAAAAATTGATAATGTGGTATTCAGCTAAATACCAAAACCAGCTCGAAAATAGGGATTGGAAATTTACATAGAACGCGCTCTTTATCCCCAGTTTCTATTTAAATAAATTAGTCAGTAAATGGTTACCCTACTCTTAATGAACCTAAACGAAATGCGTTTCTAATAGTCATTTGAGCTGAATTTAATTCTGTTTGCTTACTTATCTATTATCATTTATGTTTCATTGCTTAATTATCTTTTTTATAATCTCAATTCTCTTGTGATGACAGATATTAACAATGGAATCTGTTGCCACATTTTACTTGCCTGCGAGTATCATAAAATCACTTCAGGGATATTACATTTTCTTGAGCTGGCCACGGACGTCAAGGATTCGGTACCAGTGATCGGCCCAATGGTGATGGGGAGGTAATACAGTAGGAGGCCGCGCCTTTGGTTGCTTGCTCCGGATGGAACGGACAGCGTGTGTCCAAACCATAGCCTGCCAAAACAGGGATATTGCAGTTTGCATCTGGATATATATATAAACTCATTTGCAAAAAAAACGGGCGGTTTTGATTTTCATTCATATTTAAAAAGATACAATACCAAAAAGGTTTCAATCGTTTGTACACGTTACTGGCCGGTTTTAAAAATGCTGTGGTATTTAAAAAAGTACGTTCTAAATTCAATTTTTCATTTGATGTTCATTTTTACAGAAAACCCCTTTTTATCCTACATTTTTGGCGCGAAGTTCCAGAAGTTAACATCGACTTTCATAACTTTTATTCAATTTTTATCGATTAATTTCATATCCTTGACTGTCAAAGCTTTATTTAATGCTGTTTGGCTGTATCAAAAATGGTAGATAAAGTGGTAAAAGCTACCAAAATTATCGCGCTGCTTGAAGAGGGTTGCAGCCAATGTTTCGTGGCTAGGAGGCTAAATGTTAGTCGCTCGACAGTCCAAAGGACCTGGCAGCGATATCAAGAGACTGGTTCCGTCGAGAGAAGGCCTGGTTCTGGAAGAAAACCATGTACCCAACCACGGGATGATCGTTTTCTTGTGAGTCGCGCATTGAGAAATCGCAAATCTTCGTATGTGGATCTTAAGAACAACCTCCAAGAAGTAAGAAATGTGCATATTAGTCTATGGACGGTCAGGAGGTGGCTTCTCGCTGCCAATATACGCAGTCACCGCCCGGCCCGCGGCCCCAAATTACTCCGTGAGCACAGAGTTCACAGGCTTAGGTTCGCTAGAAATTGTGAATCATGGACTCAAGACGATTGGAATAGGGTTTTGTTCTCTGATGAAGCCAGAATATCTCTGTTCGGTGAAGATCGACGTCGGCGAGTGCTAAGAAGACAAGGAGAACGCTTTGCAGAGGCATGTTTCGAAGAAATCACACCTTATGGTGGGGGCTCTGTTATGTTTTGGGCAGGAATAAATTCAATGGATCGTACAGAGTTAGTCTTCATTGAAAACAGCTCACTGACTGGGCATCGATACATAACGGAAGTTCTAATTTCTCATGCACAACCCGCATTGGCCGCTCTAGGTGAAGACTCGATTTTTATGGACGACAATGCTCGCGCCCACCGATCCCGCGATGTTAATGCGTATGTGCAAGAGGTCGGCATTCGTCGTTTGGATTGGCCAGCTCGAAGTCCCGACCTCAATCCCATAGAGCATGTCTGGGACGTTCTGAAACGGCGTGTGAGATCAGTACACCCGGCTCCGCAGACCATCAGAGAGCTGAAGAATGTGATTACTGCGGAGTGGGAACGTATTCCGCAAGCAAGTATCCGGGATATACTCGCCAGCATGCCCAGACGAATTCAAGCTGTGATTTTAGCTAGAGGGGGTCACACTCGATACTAAACATTTATCTGCTTTTACTTTATTAAAGAAAAACAAACAAAAAAACTTTTTTATTTTTACTTCATGAGCATATGCACTACTAGCGAATATACACTACTAGCGAGGTTTAGCATTATTTCCCATAAATTGTATCTAAATTTTATGAAATACTGATGAAAACGATTATTTTCTTATTAATTTACCAAATTGTGTGGATAAAACTACCTATAATTATCAAACAAAGAAATATTAACATTTGAAATGGTTCATTGCTTAGGTGCCCGTTTTTTTTGCAAATGAGTGTATATATATATACAAATATGTATATATATATACACTCATTTGCAAAAAAAACTAAATATATATATAAAAAAAAAAAAAAAAAAAAATATATATATATATATATATATATATATATATATATATATATATATATATATATATATATATATATATATATATATATATATACAAATATGTATATATATATACACTCATTTGCAAAAAAAACGGGCACCTAAGCAATGAACCATTTCAAATGTTAATATTTCTTTGTTTGATAATTATAGGTAGTTTTATCCACACAATTTGGTAAATTAATAAGAAAATAATCGTTTTCATCAGTATTTCATAAAATTTAGATACAATTTATGGGAAATAATGCTAAACCTCGCTAGTAGTGTATATTCGCTAGTAGTGCATATGCTCATGAAGTAAAAATAAAAAAGTTTTTTTGTTTGTTTTTCTTTAATAAAGTAAAAGCAGATAAATGTTTAGTATCGAGTGTGACCCCCTCTAGCTAAAATCACAGCTTGAATTCGTCTGGGCATGCTAGCGAGTATATCCCGGATACTTGCTTGCGGAATACGTTCCCACTCCGCAGTAATCACATTCTTCAGCTCTCTGATGGTCTGCGGAGCCGGGTGTACTGATCTCACACGCCGTTTCAGAACGTCCCAGACATGCTCTATGGGATTGAGGTCGGGACTTCGAGCTGGCCAATCCAAACGACGAATGCCGACCTCTTGCACATACGCATTAACATCGCGGGATCGGTGGGCGCGAGCATTGTCGTCCATAAAAATCGAGTCTTCACCTAGAGCGGCCAATGCGGGTTGTGCATGAGAAATTAGAACTTCCGTTATGTATCGATGCCCAGTCAGTGAGCTGTTTTCAATGAAGACTAACTCTGTACGATCCATTGAATTTATTCCTGCCCAAAACATAACAGAGCCCCCACCATAAGGTGTGATTTCTTCGAAACATGCCTCTGCAAAGCGTTCTCCTTGTCTTCTTAGCACTCGCCGACGTCGATCTTCACCGAACAGAGATATTCTGGCTTCATCAGAGAACAAAACCCTATTCCAATCGTCTTGAGTCCATGATTCACAATTTCTAGCGAACCTAAGCCTGTGAACTCTGTGCTCACGGAGTAATTTGGGGCCGCGGGCCGGGCGGTGACTGCGTATATTGGCAGCGAGAAGCCACCTCCTGACCGTCCATAGACTAATATGCACATTTCTTACTTCTTGGAGGTTGTTCTTAAGATCCACATACGAAGATTTGCGATTTCTCAATGCGCGACTCACAAGAAAACGATCATCCCGTGGTTGGGTACATGGTTTTCTTCCAGAACCAGGCCTTCTCTCGACGGAACCAGTCTCTTGATATCGCTGCCAGGTCCTTTGGACTGTCGAGCGACTAACATTTAGCCTCCTAGCCACGAAACATTGGCTGCAACCCTCTTCAAGCAGCGCGATAATTTTGGTAGCTTTTACCACTTTATCTACCATTTTTGATACAGCCAAACAGCATTAAATAAAGCTTTGACAGTCAAGGATATGAAATTAATCGATAAAAATTGAATAAAAGTTATGAAAGTCGATGTTAACTTCTGGAACTTCGCGCCAAAAATGTAGGATAAAAAGGGGTTTTCTGTAAAAATGAACATCAAATGAAAAATTGAATTTAGAACGTACTTTTTTAAATACCACAGCATTTTTAAAACCGGCCAGTAACGTGTACAAACGATTGAAACCTTTTTGGTATTGTATCTTTTTAAATATGAATGAAAATCAAAACCGCCCGTTTTTTTTGCAAATGAGTTTATATATATATCCAGATGCAAACTGCAATATCCCTGTTTTGGCAGGCTATGGTTTGGACACACGCTGTCCGTTCCATCCGGAGCAAGCAACCAAAGGCGCGGCCTCCTACTGTATTACCTCCCCATCACCATTGGGCCGATCACTGGTACCGAATCCTTGACGTCCGTGGCCAGCTCAAGAAAATGTAATATCCCTGAAGTGATTTTATGATACTCGCAGGCAAGTAAAATGTGGCAACAGATTCCATTGTTAATATCTGTCATCACAAGAGAATTGAGATTATAAAAAAGATAATTAAGCAATGAAACATAAATGATAATAGATAAGTAAGCAAACAGAATTAAATTCAGCTCAAATGACTATTAGAAACGCATTTCGTTTAGGTTCATTAAGAGTAGGGTAACCATTTACTGACTAATTTATTTAAATAGAAACTGGGGATAAAGAGCGCGTTCTATGTAAATTTCCAATCCCTATTTTCGAGCTGGTTTTGGTATTTAGCTGAATACCACATTATCAATTTTTGAAGGACAGCCTATAGTTTGGGCACAATTCATCTAAAATACCCGGTGCGGCAGGTAAGATGACGAGTTTTCCTATAACCCGCTGTATTTAATGTCTCTATTGTTATTTGGAAAGATTCATCAGTAGAAAATCCTTGCCTTCAGTGGTATAATCAATATTTTTTAGATTTAAATCAAATATTTCCTCTTTGCACCTAATAAGCGTGACAGCGGCAAAGATTCTTTGGTATTAGTGATCTAAATCTCCATTCGTAACTAATATTATAAATTGTTGTTTGTAAAGTGTGTAGGTACCTTATATCAAAATTTATAGGGTCAACCCTATAAATTTTGATGTCAATTAGATATCTTGTGCTTAATCAAAATATAGAAGGAAATGTTATAAATCACATCTGACTGGTGTTAAGTTGTAAATAGGCAGACGCCTTTGTTTTGGAAACTGAGGGTAAATGTCATCGAAATATACACAATTATTATTCCCGAAGAGGTTTTGAAAATAATTTTATCTATTTTTCAAACCGTAATCATCAATAGTAGGTAAAATGGACTAGTTTAAGGTTATTTATCACAGAGTAATTAAAAAAAAAAAAAAACATTAAATAAATAAGTATCTGGCATCAAAGATGATCATGTCACTAATCTATAAAGACAGTATAACCTACTTTCGAAGCAATGTATCCTCCGATGGCTCATAAAAACAATGATAAGAAACTTAAGTGCCGTTTATTGTGCAATGAATGAGCTATTGATTTGAGAACACACCAAATATCACAAGCTCTCATGTTTTAGATGATTTTTATGAGCTAAACCGAATTATGGATAAGTGTGAATAAGCGTAATTTCAGCCTGAGCCTAATCAAATTAACATAAAATATTATTATTAGGTTATTTTATTTTTTTTGCCTTGCCCTCATTTTTGTCCTTCACAGCTCTAAAATATTAAGCTAAAAAGCACAATTATCATTTAACTGCACCCTATAATTTGTAATTTTAGCCCTAACTGCCACTTGAGCCAGCCATCAAAACAAATTCTTTCATTTTGGTGACACGCACGGTGTGTTACGTAAGTATTTTCACTTGCAATAAACCATCGGCACGTCGACTTCACGTGTTCGGCGTCCTTGAATGTAGGGATCTAATCCTTAGTGTGCCTATACTGCGGCTTCGGGTAGAAATTATACTCACCCCTAAATGTAATATCCGGAAATGAACGATCAGTGAATATACTTGAATTCTGGTGACTCGTCTTGATAAGAAAATATTCCTAGAACTAATAACTTACTTCGAATGATTGGAGAAGTTTTTGATGAAGAAAAAGAAAATTAAGTGGCGGTATGGTTTACATTGGGTGACCCTTTGGGAATGAAGTCTGTAAAAAAGTTGCTCAAGTCCCTTTGAAATGAAATCAGTTGGTCAACCTACATCATGGTCATTTTCCTATCTAGAGTTAGGAACTCATACACTGTAGACAACTGATAGGATAATCTAAACAGTCTTAGACCCTTTTCATGTGATGATCCTAATTAAACTCGTTAGGAACAAAGTTAGGGAAAGGGAGGAACATTGAGTAGATTATATAATTTTATCAATAAGGAACTCATTAACTCGGTATGGTGAGTCATAACTTTGTTGGGTTTGGTTTTGTTAATGTTTTTTTTTATATTAATTTGTAAATCATGTTAGTTTCATTTTGAGAAGAGAGAGAATTAGATTACTTTTATTTATCTATCATTGACAATGTCAGCGACTTTGCTTATATTATTATAGATTCCGTCATACAATTTTCTATTCTTCGGCAAAGATATTTTTCTGGGAAAAAAAAGGTTTTCTAAAAAGGGTTTCCTTATAGCATATTATGTATTCCTGACGTGTATGCAAAATTTAAAAACGATCGATTGAATAGTTAAGGCTTGAAAGCATAACAATCTTTTGTGTGGTGACGGAGTAAGAATGTTATTCATCATCCCCTTTCTTGCTTATGAATGACGTAAAAAACAACTAAAAAAGTGTGTGTAGTCGCCACACACGTTAGAAGTGAAACTTCTGTGGCTAGTAATAAGGTCGAGAAAGGGTAATTTTAAATAAAAAGAAGAATCTGTAGTTACAAATACATTTAATAATAATGATTAATAACGAATACATTTATTCTGTAATTTCCATAGGCTCATATTCAAGGCTAAATATATAAATTGTTAGTTCAATTTACTCAAAACTCATTTACACAATCCACTTAATTTCACTACCACTTGATCACACAATTTTTTTTCAACCACTATTCAAATAGCACTCTGCTTAAACACAAGCCTAAGCGCAACTACTGCGACACAAAACGGCGTCACTCGCTTGGCTTTCTCACAGAATACGGGGATAGTGGAGAGGGTATAATGTTATTATATTGTACGTGCAGCTGCCAGACACAAAAGCGAGTAACGCACTGGCCTTGCTCCCCACATTTAACAGTTAGAAGTGGGGAGATATAATGCAGCTGCCGGCGACTCGAAAGTGAGTCACGCGCTAGCCTTACTTTCCAAACTCAGCAGTTCGTAGTGGGAATATATGACGCAGCTGCCAGCGACACGAAACTGAGTAACGCTCTGGCCTTACTCTCCACACTTAGCAGTTAGTAGTGGGGATACAGGGAACAACCGGCTTCTCGTGTGAAAGCCGATTATTCCTTATATCTCCCCCCCCTTATATTATTTAGCGTGACGCATTTTCGTGTCGTTTTAGGCTCACCCCGTGCCATAAGAAGTTTCACTTCAAAAATATGCATATGATATTTATGCAAGACAAAGACTACTTGGGATAAAATCCTATATAAATTAAAATTTGACCAATTTCTCTCTTATGGCGGAGGAAATTTGAACTCAGCAGTGATATGTATATGAGTTAAGATGGTGGTGACGATGAAAGCATAGGTAAACAAATTCATAATTACGGTAACTTTAAATTATGATTTTACTAAATAGGCTATTCAAGCCCTTTTTTGATATGGACGTCTCCAAACAGGACGATGGCATAAAAAGTTTTTCACCCAACCGTGTCGGTTGAGTGAAAAACTTTTAACACCATCTAGAATCATTAATATAGCATGGTATTCAAATTCAAAACTAATATCACGGAATTGAAAAGTGACCATTATGGGGAAGATTGGGCAAGAAACTCAGAGGATTTGTCAGTTTCTTTTTATTATTTATATTTTACTGATTTCCTTTATATAAAATTGTATTCAGCATATTCAGTACGTATAGTTCCAGAATAACACAAAACTACGGTATCATATAATTCTCAAATACAATGTAAAAGATTATGAACCAGATTTCACAAGGAGCACCCGTTCACGAGTTAACTACTAGGCAGCCATCATAGTTTATAATTTTATTTACTTTTTTTGGTAGGCTATGATCTTTACACTTCTCGCCCAACCCGTTCGGGGCACCGGAAAGGTGGCGCGCGACCCTAAAGCCTTCTTTATTACCACATGACTTCTCCACCGTAATTAGATTGATCAACTGGTATTGTTTCTAAGAACTCGATAGCCAGCTTGGTGTGTATCCCCGTCGATGCCCCGGCATCAAATAATTATGCCGTTTAATCACCAGCCCATCCACCCTCGATGGTTATATAGATCCATAGGAAAATTTCTGTCCAGTAGTGGACGTCGATAGTCTGATAAATAAATGAAAACTTAAGCAATAAATATATCTATATTTAGATATATAGATAGGTCGATGATATAGGATTCTGTTTAGAGCGACTCTTGTATATGAGATCGTAAAAGTGGTTCGTAAACTTAGCTCTTAAGAACTTGTTATAACACTTAAGTGTTTCGTGATATATGTTATGTTCTTTGTCGACATTATTTATTGTTATTTCAGCTGTATTATACCTAAGGTCGTAACAGAGATCGTCTCTATACTACCACTATTACAATTACTTAACTAAATATTTTTTTTATAGAAATCAATACAAAATTCGTTTTAACTAAATTAAGGTTCATCATAAAAATGGCATTTAAAAGTAAAAAATAGTTAGTACTATTAGTTCTTTCGTGTGGTGATGATGTAAGATTACAATTCATCATCTCGTTTCATTTCATGATCATCTCAGCTCATAATTACAGTTGGGTTCGAGCTTTTTACATAATGGGAGGGGAAAAGACATACTATACCACGCTGGTCAAAAGTGTTGGTATAAGGTTTTTTTTCGAATTTTCTTTCTTTTGCATAGATGTTATATGCGTTATATCCCTTAGTCTCTTAAGATCCCCGGTACTGATATCCACGGTTAAGATAAGGCGTGGTTAACTGTATTTTTACTGCGTCAGCACATGGATCTCGTTGCTCATTGTTGTCGTAATAGACAATGATGTTTCCTTTGAAAGAGGTAAGAAATGACCGCTATTTAAATGTAATAAAGATTCTATGATGGGTTTCGGAGATAGGCAACGGAATTCTTTTATAAATGTCAGTATGTACAAATCTAGACTGCACAGATGGCGTAGTGGTTAAGATATCACACCGTGCTAGATGTCGAGAATTCGATATCCACGCAGAATAATACTTTGTACGATTAACAAATTCTTCATCTGCGTCTGTGTAATTTGTGTCTATCTTTATATATCTAATTCTTATGTACATGTGTATGTCACCTAACTCTTCCTAAACGGCTGGATCGATTTTGTTGATATTTTTTGTGTGTATTCAAGTGAATTCGAGAACGGTTTATATTCGCTATAGGACTCGGTAGGTGGCGCTGGGATCGAGTTGTGGGATTTTTGATTATTGTGGAACTGTTCACTATACGATGGGCAGATCACATCGCTTGATGAACCGATAGCTGCTGGTGAAGAAAGGTTCTCTAGGGACCTCTTATCGAACGACGCAGTGTAAGATGCGAGGTGTATCGACAACTTGGTGAAAGTTCTGTAGACGTAAGTAGTGTTGCCCAAATGCAAGAACAAGACGAGACTTAGCCAGTCTTGGTCTTGGTCTTGCGCCAATACACCTGGTCTTGGTCTTGTACTCGCGCTCCCAGTCTTGGTCTTGGTCTTGGTCTTGCAGCAAGAGTCTTGCAAGTCTTGCAATTACCTATTAGTCTATTACTATTTATTAAAGTTTACTTTAAATCTTAGAAAAACGTATTAGAATTGAAACATTGTGAGCTTGAATTAACATAGCCATAGTAAAGATCAAGCAGATTAATAAATAACTGAGGATTTGATAAGAAATTCGAAAAATCAACTGACCTATATGTCGTTTTCCATGGCAGTAACTGTTTCTTAATAAACATTTATGATTTATAAGCTTACATTTGCTAAAACATGTAAAAAACAAATTAATTACAATAACTTGACTGTATTTTAAAGAACAATATCTGTCTAGAAAGAGATTGAACCCTCAACTTATATGAAATTTAATAAAAGAGTTTTACGATTTATCATTTATTTCAATAAAAAATAAAATACAACACAAATCAAACATAACAGTACACAACAGCTTTATCATTAGGTTATGTTACTTTATATCAATTCTTTTGACCAAGAATTAATACAAAGTAACCATCTGGCTGACTCATCACTTAACCTATTTCTATGTTTTCTAATTACTAATGATGCTTTAGAAAATAATCTCTCAGCAGGTACTGAAGTTGCAGGTATTGAGAGAAAATCACGGGCCATCTTCGATAAAGTCGGATACTCTGTCTCATGCGTCCTCCAACAATCTAAAATGTCTTCCGAGCTGACAGTTCTTGGTTTTCTCAGGTACTCCTCCAACTCGTCTATCACTAAGCCTTGAAGACAAGATCCAGATGACGTCGAGGGACATTCATAGAGTTTATCAAAGTCTATTACGTCTTCATCTTCATCACATACTTTATTTTCTTTTTTTGGTAATTCCAGAGATTTGTTCAGTGAGTGTAGACTTTTATATTCTTCATAAAGTTCATTGAACTTGCGCAGACTTTCTGTTTTAAGTTGCTTCCCCCACATTGTCAGGTCAAAAGTCTGAGCCTTATGCCTTGGGTCTAAAATTAAAGAAGTACAATAAATCCAGTTGCTCTTCTTATAATGTTTAAGCATTTTGTCTCGAGCTGCTTGGAAAGCTAGAATGAGCCTTTCATCCACTTCAGATCGATTAGGTTTCTCATCTAACTGTTTTACCATGGATTCAATTTTATCTAGCAAGAGATTGAATGATACAATGACTAGCGGTAATGTAACATATTTGTCTCCACCAAGTTTTGTACTTAAAAGTTTAAAGTTTATTAGAAATTTATGTAATTTTTCGAGTACCTGCCATTCACTAGCTGTGATTTGAAAATCATTCAATTCGGTGACAGAACTGCACAATATGTTAATGCCCGCTCTCACTTTTAAACCAAATCCAATCATATCATGTGTGGAATTCCATCTCGTTGGACAGTCAAGAATGGCATTTAGATTTGATGGCACGCCAGCTGCTTCACAAGCAGACTGAAACTTCTTCTTCACTATCTCACTTCTTTTTATTTTACTGGAAATACTGCGTAACTTTGTTATAGATGTACGCGAGTCAGCAATATTTGGTGCATATTCTTCATCTTCCTCATCCTCAGTTTCGTCTGCATAGTCTTCATACTGCTGATCTTGCGCGTTAGTGTCAGACTCATAGTGTAATGCTAAGGACTTTAATAAATCTTGTACACCAAGGTTTAAAATGTGAGTAAAGCACCGGAAATGTTGATTGTCTGAATCAAAGTGTGGCGGCAGCTGTTTGCCCAGTTCATACTTAAATTTGGTATTTGCAGTTGCGTTGTCGACCGTGATACCTTGTATTTTATCAATTATGTCATATTACAATAAACATTCATGGAAAATCGTTGCAATATCTTCCCCAGTATGCCGACCGCGTGATGGTATAAAATCAAGAACTACAGATCGATACTTCCATTCGTTGTCTATATAATGCATAGTAACCCCGTAGTAACTCCTACCAGCAATTGACGTCCACCCATCAATAGTAAACGACATTTTAGATGATAATTGTTGAAGTCGTTCCTTGAGATTCAATTGGAGCTCTTCAAATCGCTCTTTGACTTTCCTTCTAAGTGTAGACCTTTTAGGAAACACCATATTAGGGCAAATACGTCGAAAATATACTTGTGTAGCTTCGTCATCGAAAAATGAGAAGGGAAGATATTTTTTCACCACCCAATCAACTGTAGCTGTCGTGATGTTGTCACTGCTGTTTTCCGACTGAAATAAAACAATAAATCTTGTGTTATTATTTAAAACATACTAGGTTTGAGCGTTTAGGAGGAGGAGGTTTGTTGTTGTTAAATCGAGAAAATCGTTAAATTGACATTTGTTATATTACCAAAATAAAGTACTTAGTTGTTACTGGCCGATTATGAAAACAAATGAAAATATGGGTGTTTATAAAAAATATTTAAGACGATAATTACATACTTAATATGTCGCACCCCTAGATGAAAACACCACTAACTCAAAAATACTTACGTAAGTTAATGGCGTTTTTGAAAGTATCGCATGAATAGCTACGCGGAGTTAAAATTCCCGTAGCGACAACTTCGACCATTGTTAAAAAAATATTCTTACCTGTCCACTTCTTCCAGCGGTTACTAAGAAGCTTGTGATATCTCCACTTAATTTTGGTTTAACAGGAAGAAATATTTGTGATTCCTTTTTGTGGAAAGATATTAGATGTTTCCTTAAGCCTGAAGTGTTTCTGTTTTTCATTTATATTTCAATCTTTTTATGTTGGCACAATTTACACAAGGCAGTTTGGGATGCATGAATTATTTCGAAAAACTCCTCAAATTTGCTTTTGGGTCTTTTAGATCTGTGACTCAAACTCTCGTTACTCGGACTAGAATAATTTGAATCTTCGTCACTCATATTAAATTGTACACGTGATACGTTTTTAGAAAACAACAAGAATTAGTAAAAACAATTATTAAGTTAGACTCGAAGCACAGCTCAATTGGAAATGACTGGAATTAAAATAATTCCTTTATTTATAGTACGTTTCCTTGCTTTCTACCGCGCCGCCTCGCCACGTGCCGGCTCTATTAAAAGGATGCCGCCGCAAATCAAATGATGCCGCGTGCGGCGTACAAACACAGATTATTACCTACTTGTACAGACGCGACGCGTGAATAAAATATATGTAAAGAATTAGTGCCAATCACTATTCTTTACATATAAGTGAATGTTTTGGCGTACATCTATACTTATCTATACTAATATTATAAAGCTGAAGAGTTTGTTTGTATGTTTGATGACAGAAGTTTTAAAATAAATAAATAAATCCTGAACGTCACTATACCTCCAAAGTTACTATTCCTCGTGGACGAAGTCGCAGGCACTGCTAGTAAATACTTACTCTCATCATCTCTCTCAGAGATATTCGGGCTGGTAAGCAATACAAAACTCTTATCGCAGGCTTTATATTTTATTAGTAGGTAAGTACCTACGCTTTTTATATTATTTTATTAGTTTTGTAGAATTTTTTTACACGTTTCAAGTATATTTAAAAGTGGCTACAATATTTATCAAACGGGTGATATTTGAACACTTTTTTGCTATTTTTTCTTGTAAAAACTTAAGAAATATAATGACTAAATGTACAATAATAGTACCTAAGTAATTAGTTTAAAACCATATAATCAATATTATAATATATACTTACTAGAATAAATTATTATGACATCTACTACCTATCCTTAACATTTTTTCCTATTATTATAAAATGGAGGAGAGGAAGGAAAACCCACCACTTTCCCACGGTTAATCAATATACCGTACACCTCAAGAAAGGAAGGAATACGGGATGGGATCAAGGTGGAATAGGATATAAGGAAATCTTACTCCTGTGATGAGCACCGTCTCCAGAACTTCTACTTGCAATTTTCCGCAGAACTTCGAATAAAGATTCGACACGTGTTTCGCCTCTAAACGAGGCATCCTCAGGACGGTTCGGCTTCAAATGCGCTCCGATTGACTGTACGCACGCCTTTTATACCCGCTCCACTATCAAACTACCCGCGTTGAGTCATTTTATTGACACGCAAACAACTTTAAGAGTGGGGATGTATTAAAGTTTGTTTGTTCATTCAGCAATGCATGTTTGCTACATTTTAAGATCTCTAATTGTTCCAATACACACAGCCTGAAATCTTTGCTGCAAATATGTAAGGGCTCGAAAGTATTATTATTATTTATACTGTGATTACTGTCTATTAAATGTTTAGCAAAATTCGATTTATGTGGGTAGTTGTTTGTATATGCGGCCAAATGTTCTTTGTACCTAGTTTCAAAATTGCGACCCGTTTGTCCAATGTAAACATTGTGACACGTGTCGCATTTTAACCTATAAACACCGGACTTTTTACTTGTGTTGAGCTTGTCTTTTCCGTTACACAGGGTCTTAAGAGTGCTATTTGGTCTATAAGCACAGTGAATGTCATGTACTCTAAGAATTTTCGCTAGTCGGTCAGTCAAGTCTCCGAAATAAGTTAAAGTACACGTGAATTTTGTAAGCTCTTTTGAAGAGGGATATAAAGACTGTTTAACTATATTATTTTCTTTTCTTTTAATTAGCTTATCGATCAACTCTTTATTATATCCGTTGGATTGGGCGATATAATATATGATATTGAGTTCTTTTCTATATGACTCATCGCTTAAGGGCACTTTAAATAATCTATGTATCAAGCTATGGAATGCTGCTAGTTTATGTTGCCATGGATGACACGATGATACAGGTATTATAATATCTGTACACGTTGGCTTACGATAAACTTCAAATTTATGCCTATTGCCTTCTCTACGTATGGTAAGATCTAAAAAGTTGATCATATTATTCTCTTCTTCTTCCAATTTAAATTTGATTTTGGGATGTAAAGTGTTCAATCTATTAACAAATTGATGGAGTTGCCGGGTAGTCCCGGTCCATACTAGTAATATATCATCAACATAACGGTAATAATATAACAATTTACTTTCTTGGACTACGTATTTACGTTCATAATCGTCCATAAAGATGTCTGCCATTAAAGGACTTAAAGGAGACCCCATTGCTAGACCTTCTTTTTGAATGTAGTGTTCGTTATTAAATTGGAAATAATTTTGCTTCATACAGAGCTCAGTGAGGCGTAGAATGTCATTTGTTTGTCCTGGATGTATATTTTGTGTGCGAAACATATTTTTTAAGAACCCTAAACATTCCTTATATGGGACCTTTGTGAAGAGGCTCTCTACATCTAAAGAAACTAATTTGGCATTAAATGGTAAATGGACATCTCTAATTTGGTCTATTAATTCAATACTATTTTTAATAGTGTATTTTGGTTTAAAGCGCGATTTATCCTTTATTATTGTATTTAAATATTTTGCTAATTTATATGTAGGCGCGTGTACATAAGAAACAACCGGCCGAATAGGGATTTGTTCTTTATGAATTTTGGGTAAGCCATATAATAAAGGACACTGAGGGTTCATCATAACTAGGTTTTTACCGTGATATGAATTTGGTGGAAATAGTTGTATAGCATCTTTAATGCATAACTTTAGCTCAGCTTGGAAACGTTTTGTGGGGTCAGAGGACAAGCGTTCGAATTCATCAGTCAATATGACGTCGTTTATTTTACTATTATATTCGGATTTGTTCATAATAACAACGGTATTGCCCTTGTCTGCTTTATTTACAACTAAATCGTTAATTTCTATTTTATTTTGAATGGATTTAAAAATTTTGTATTCTGCGTTATAACGTTCACTGCCTTTGTATTTTTTTAATTGGTTGGCAGCTAAACTTTTAACTATGTCATCCTTTTTATTTCTAAAAATTGCTATTTCTGTATCAACAGCCAAGGTCTCTAGAGATTTTTTATCAATATTTTTATGCAAATTGTATTTTAAACCCTTTTCTAGTAAGGTCATTTCGTTACTAGTTAACTGAATATTTGATAAATTTTTTACTCGAGGATAAAAAGTATGTGTACAATTATTTTGATTATTATTATATGTATTATTATGTCGCGATTTTTGTATTAATTCATTTAATTTTCTTTGCTGAGTGAGATATTTTTCGTAACCTATTCGGTATGATAACTCTCTAGCTTTTTGATCTAATAAATCGAATTCAATGTTATGTAAATGAAAGGAAAGTTCAGAATGTAGGATTTTTAAATGAAGTTTCAAATTATCCCTAATAGTAAACCAACGCCTGGCCTCTTCACCCAACCAAACTCTTTGAGCTTTTTCTATGGCAACATTGGCAGCCCTGCTATGTGTATTGGCACGAATGTTGATATAATTAGGTATAACATGATGGTATTTACATTGCTGATTGAACCACACGTTTTGACAAGCGACGCGGTGGAGCTTTGAGATCTTAATGTATCTCACCACGCATCAAAGCTCCACCGCGTCGCTTGTCAAAACGTGTGGTTCAATCAGCAATGTAAATACCATCATGTTATACCTAATTATATCAACATTCGTGCCAATACACATAGCAGGGCTGCCAATGTTGCCATAGAAAAAGCTCAAAGAGTTTGGTTGGGTGAAGAGGCCAGGCGTTGGTTTACTATTAGGGATAATTTGAAACTTCATTTAAAAATCCTACATTCTGAACTTTCCTTTCATTTACATAACATTGAATTCGATTTATTAGATCAAAAAGCTAGAGAGTTATCATACCGAATAGGTTACGAAAAATATCTCACTCAGCAAAGAAAATTAAATGAATTAATACAAAAATCGCGACATAATAATACATATAATAATAATCAAAATAATTGTACACATACTTTTTATCCTCGAGTAAAAAATTTATCAAATATTCAGTTAACTAGTAACGAAATGACCTTACTAGAAAAGGGTTTAAAATACAATTTGCATAAAAATATTGATAAAAAATCTCTAGAGACCTTGGCTGTTGATACAGAAATAGCAATTTTTAGAAATAAAAAGGATGACATAGTTAAAAGTTTAGCTGCCAACCAATTAAAAAAATACAAAGGCAGTGAACGTTATAACGCAGAATACAAAATTTTTAAATCCATTCAAAATAAAATAGAAATTAACGATTTAGTTGTAAATAAAGCAGACAAGGGCAATACCGTTGTTATTATGAACAAATCCGAATATAATAGTAAAATAAACGACGTCATATTGACTGATGAATTCGAACGCTTGTCCTCTGACCCCACAAAACGTTTCCAAGCTGAGCTAAAGTTATGCATTAAAGATGCTATACAACTATTTCCACCAAATTCATATCACGGTAAAAACCTAGTTATGATGAACCCTCAGTGTCCTTTATTATATGGCTTACCCAAAATTCATAAAGAACAAATCCCTATTCGGCCGGTTGTTTCTTATGTACACGCGCCTACATATAAATTAGCAAAATATTTAAATACAATAATAAAGGATAAATCGCGCTTTAAACCAAAATACACTATTAAAAATAGTATTGAATTAATAGACCAAATTAGAGATGTCCATTTACCATTTAATGCCAAATTAGTTTCTTTAGATGTAGAGAGCCTCTTCACAAAGGTCCCATATAAGGAATGTTTAGGGTTCTTAAAAAATATGTTTCGCATACAAAATATACATCCAGGACAAACAAATGACATTCTACGCCTCACTGAGCTCTGTATGAAGCAAAATTATTTCCAATTTAATAACGAACACTACATTCAAAAAGAAGGTCTAGCAATGGGGTCTCCTTTAAGTCCTTTAATGGCAGACATCTTTATGGACGATTATGAACGTAAATACGTAGTCCAAGAAAGTAAATTGTTATATTATTACCGTTATGTTGATGATATATTACTAGTATGGACCGGGACTACCCGGCAACTCCATCAATTTGTTAATAGATTGAACACTTTACATCCCAAAATCAAATTTAAATTGGAAGAAGAAGAGAATAATATGATCAACTTTTTAGATCTTACCATACGTAGAGAAGGCAATAGGCATAAATTTGAAGTTTATCGTAAGCCAACGTGTACAGATATTACAATACCTGTATCATCGTGTCATCCATGGCAACATAAACTAGCAGCATTCCATAGCTTGATACATAGATTATTTAAAGTGCCCTTAAGCGATGAGTCATATAGAAAAGAACTCAATATCATATATTATATCGCCCAATCCAACGGATATAATAAAGAGTTGATCGATAAGCTAATTAAAAGAAAAGAAAATAATATAGTTAAACAGTCTTTATATCCCTCTTCAAAAGAGCTTACAAAATTCACGTGTACTTTAACTTATTTCGGAGACTTGACTGACCGACTAGCGAAAATTCTTAGAGTACATGACATTCACTGTGCTTATAGACCAAATAGCACTCTTAAGACCCTGTGTAACGGAAAAGACAAGCTCAACACAAGTAAAAAGTCCGGTGTTTATAGGTTAAAATGCGACACGTGTCACAATGTTTACATTGGACAAACGGGTCGCAATTTTGAAACTAGGTACAAAGAACATTTGGCCGCATATACAAACAACTACCCACATAAATCGAATTTTGCTAAACATTTAATAGACAGTAATCACAGTATAAATAATAATAATACTTTCGAGCCCTTACATATTTGCAGCAAAGATTTCAGGCTGTGTGTATTGGAACAATTAGAGATCTTAAAATGTAGCAAACATGCATTGCTGAATGAACAAACAAACTTTAATACATCCCCACTCTTAAAGTTGTTTGCGTGTCAATAAAATGACTCAACGCGGGTAGTTTGATAGTGGAGCGGGTATAAAAGGCGTGCGTACAGTCAATCGGAGCGCATTTGAAGCCGAACCGTCCTGAGGATGCCTCGTTTAGAGGCGAAACACGTGTCGAATCTTTATTCGAAGTTCTGCGGAAAATTGCAAGTAGAAGTTCTGGAGACGGTGCTCATCACAGGAGTAAGATTTCCTTATATCCTATTCCACCTTGATCCCATCCCGTATTCCTTCCTTTCTTGAGGTGTACGGTATATTGATTAACCGTGGGAAAGTGGTGGGTTTTCCTTCCTCTCCTCCATTTTATAATAATAATGGATTTCCGCCATGTATCGCCTAATTCAATCAATTATTTTTTCCTATCATAATACTACTTGCGTGATCAGTATAATGTATTCATTTTCATTCTAAGCACTCTGAAACTTATTTATTCTTTGGAACACCTGTAGGTACTCTTAAAATTCGAAATTATTTTGCATGAGTATACCTACGCCCTGTGGCGGCAATCAAATAGTGTCAAATGTTGTGATTTCGGCGCGGCGGCAACGATTGTTGTATATGATTTCAAAAGAAGCCGCCGGCGCGTGTATCATAACCATGTACTTCCGAAAAGCGGCAAATTTCTTTGAGAAGTAAGTACAAAACCTTTGATGCCGCATTATCAAAGTGCCGATGGTTAAAACATAACTGTGCATGCACTCAGTTTGATTTTAATGGATATTTTTTTATTCGCTATGTAGGTATGTTTATGGTATTAGTCGTAATGCGCATAGGTCCAGTTTTTCATATTCTTTGATACAGTTTTTTGCGTCTCATAGAATTCCTAAGCGTACCTATACACCGAACTGTTACACCTAACTACTCCGTGAAATAGCGCTAAGTCCTAGCTGCAAGACGCAAGAGTCTTGCAGGCTTAGTCTTGTTCTTGCTCAAGTCTTGCACGGTCAGTCTTGGTCTTGGTCTTGCTAAAAATACGCGGTCTTGTTCTTGGTCTTGCAAAAACGCAAGAACAAGACCAAGACTGCAAGACCAAGACTGAATTTGGGCAACACTAGACGTAAGACTTTACGATGATGAAGATGATTATAACTGGTTATGTTTGGTAGGCGGGCTGGCAATAAAATGTTGGGTAAAATCACCTAGATTGTTTTTTTCCGCTGGACGCTGCAGGATAGCAGCGCTGTGGTATTACTTTTATAGTAGATACCACAACATTAAGCTGAACAACCATCCTATACTTGATTTGCGGATGATATATGTTATTGTTTCTCGTATTTTTTTGTAATTGTATTTTATATTAAAAAGGTTTTTGTGTTTTTATTAATTCATAGTTTTTAGTGTTTTTGTGTTTTATATACATTTATTTATTTTGTTAAAAAATTGTTAAATTTATTAACATTGTGTGTTCTGGTCCTTTTCATGAAGGAGCAATACATTATTTCTTTTTCTTTTGAACCGCCATAGCTAACAAAAATATCATTTGTTATACGCTTAGAAATGTGGCTATATACCTATTAAAACATAAGGCCCTCAAAAACACCAAGAAAAACAACTTAAAAATAAAAAGAATTTCAAAATGGAGGTCACCTTTTGAATGGTTAATAAAACATGAAAAGAAAATAGTAAAGTGCTTTCAGTATCACCGCACAGTGTTGATGTGAAAACATGTTTTGATGAGCAAATGGACCTTTTATGCAACGAAGATATTAATCTAACCGAGTGGAGAGCAAACATCGATCGAATGACTATAAATAATTAATTGTAGAACATTTATGCGAATGTTTGCTTAATTAATGAATGCTGAGTGATGACCAGGAATACCATCTGGGTATTGTAAAGTACGGCTAAGAATTTTACATAGACCTGGGCGGACTCTATCTGGTAACATCTAGTTAAAAAGTATTCCCAATGAGGATTGAGGTCAACCAAATGGCTGGTCATAAAACCATTGCTAAATTTTTTGTATATGTACGATGGAAAGAAAAAGAATGCATATTGTGCCGAAACCAAGCGATTGGGATAAAAAAAGGGTAATGGTAAATATACGTGAATGAAATTATTTAAATATTGGAATAAATGTCATAAAATATTCAAATATTGTCAGAATTTTATGATATTTTCATATTGAAATTGAATAATTTTTGTTATAAATCTATTTTTAAGAGTTTTATGGTTTCTAAGTAGGTCGATTTTACACTTATTTGCTATATATATATATATATATTTATTTATCATATATTTATTTTGACAATACTTGTTTTGTGAGGGTTATACAGTCATACCTCATCCGCATCATCACTAACCCGAACAACCCTAAAGTATAAATCATATCTAAAACCCCAAGATTATCCCTAACACAAAAAGTGTGTTAGAGAATAAGTGTACCGATTATCTTTTCTTCCATTTCCGTCTGAGAAGGGCGTCCATCGTCCGTAAAAGCCTTCAAGTCATATTTCAAAGGTGACCAGTACATTTATCAATGGTTCAATCAAGCGTGGAAGCCTTTGGTTATACGCTTCACTGAATCTTTTTATTATATAAATGCTGATTTGTATCTTTTATGATTATGTCTGTTATATATAATTGGATTTACGTAAAAAAAATATGAAGTTAACGTAGATATACGGTCACAACGCCTCACGACTCACACCACTACAGATTGCCACAAGACATGACAGTATCGCGGCGATATGGTAGCCCCATATCTGTCTATACCCGTGATGACGGTGTCAGAATTACAATTCATCTACTAAGACTAGCGAAGTATAGTAAGTCAATTTCCCTCCTATTGCGAAGAAGGCTGTCGGCCAGCAATGAAACGTATAGGAGCTCCTATACGTTTCATGATCAAAAGGTTTAGGTAAACACAGTATTGCCGTAAGCCATCAAATTGCATTACAAGAAAAGGTACACTGAACGTAAATAGTGATATTTTAAGCCAATCTTTAATTTTTTAAGGAGCACAACATTAAGTCCTATACCTGTAAATATTAAACATAGAAATTGTAAATGAATAGCTTCTCTAAATAAAAGGTTTTATTTAATTAAAATATTTGTTGATTTGTTTACGTTCAATATTGAAAGCTGAATTTGAATTAGCGAATCGAATCTTAAAGAAATAATGATTGAAATTCAGTTCATTCAGTTCTCGTAAAGTCGATTCGTTTGCTCTGTAATAGTTTTATGACCGGCCGCCTGCCTGATGTCAACGCTCCTTGGGAATATAATTGTTGGCCAGACAGCATCACATAGTTTTTGTATGGTATATATATTTTATTTTCAACAAATTGACAGTTTACATTTCATTCTTAAAGATTACAAACACTAGAAAACAAAGCAGTAATATTTAGTCAAAATTAAATATTGAAATAAATTTATATTCCATTTAGAGTCGTTACAGCTTTCAACTCTCTAAATGAGGTACTATTGAATGGACCAAGGGTTTATTTAAAGATAACTTTCTTTGTTAAAAGTTTGAAGAGGGAACTCTGTTGTTTTATATTAAAAAGGTTCTTTTTTCTATAAAACACTAGCTGGCTCAACAGACGCGGTTCTATTCAAATCAAAATAAAATTATTTTGAAATCATCCGCAGTGCAACCCACCGACAACTAGTGCTCTGTTTCAATGGTCTAAAGCGACCTTCGTATTATTCTATCCATCTATCAGCTCGTAGACGTCCACCGTTGAATATAGGCCTCCCCACGATAATATCACTTAGAACAGTCTCGTGTCACCTGTGTCCAATGGCTTCTTATGACTGTAGAGATGTCTGTTCACCTAGTGGAGGGTCATCCTACGCAGCTTCGTCCATTTAATGGTTGCCGCTCGAGAACCTTTCTGCCCAACGGTCGATGTCGTTGTGTTCGACGAGTGATGTGGACGGCTCATTGCCATTTCAACCTTTTAATGCTTTGGACTATCTCGGTTACACCCATTCTTATAAGGGTTACTGGATTTCGTATTTTATCATGTAGAGATATATCGAGCATTGCCCTCTCCATAGCAAGCTGATCGGATTTGAGCCTTTTTGTGAGCATGACATTTAGAGACGATCGTATTATATTAGCTTTCTAAAAATATGGTTTGGGGCATATTGGTTAAATGATACCAATTTCGAACATTTTTCTTTCTTTTTTTATTGCTGATGGTGGCAAACGAGCAAGCAGCACACCTGATGTTAAGTGTTACTGCCGCCCATTGACTTTTGTGACACAGCCAGGCTGCTGACCAATGAAAACCCCATACCTAGCCAGAAAGTTGAGCCGCCAGCTCTCTCACTCATTAAACGAAGCGCAAGAGCACATTGCCATTGCTCATACGTTGATTTTCTGCGAGAATGTGGTACTACTCCGAATGGTTCGGCCAATGGTTGTAAACAGAAAACTGTCAACATTGTGGCCTAGCACTATTAGTCTATTACATAGAAAATTAATTGGATTTTATATATATATATATATATATATATATATATATATATATATATATATATATATATATATATATATATATATATATATATAGATAAAGGATCCCTAAAATTACATATTACAACGATAAAACTAATGTTGAAAGTATTGCGAACCGACAATAGTGATACGAGAAATAATCGAATATCTCTTTCATATGGGAATTCCACGCATTCCTTTGTTCCTTATGTAATATTACAGTCTGCGTAGCAAAGATACAAAACTATATTCAAGCTTGGATTACACCATAATTAACGTTAGGTACTATCGCTAGTGATGGCAACGATTATTTATTAAATATCGATATTGAGACTTACTGTTACTTTTCAAATACTTTTTAATTTTACTGATAATAAGACTTCATCATCATTTCAGCTCATACATGTCTCACTGTTGGGTTCGAGCCTCCTCCATAACGGGAGGGAAATCGACCTCCTATACCACGCTGGTCAGACGTGTTGGTATAGGGTTTTCTTTTGGAGTTTTCCTTCTCTTGCATAGATGTTATATGCATTTTATATCCCGTAGTCGTCTCTTACGGTCACCCACGGGTAAGATAGGGGGTGGTGAATTGTATTCTTACTCCGTCACTACACAGAAACTTTTGTGTGTGATACTGCCGCTCATAGACCTTTGTAACATCGCGGCATAGCTAGGCCGCTGTCTTGCTCGTCTTAAACCTCGTTTAAAAAAGGACATGTCATAGCGTTTGGGAAAAAAACAGAGATGTACAAAATACCCTTTACAAAGTATCTGAGATACAAAATGCAAGATACTTTTAAATTAAGTATTTCAGATATCAGATACAAAATACTTTTGAAAATAGTTACTGAAATACTAGATACAAAATAGATATCTTCTAAATACTTCCTAAGATGAAAATACTTTTGTAAGAAAATAAGATTTTATTTTAATGAATTTAAGTTTATTTTTGATAATTGACATTAATATTATTTACGAATAAATCGTTTTAATCGCTGAAATGAAAGAAAGGTATAGTTACAAAACCCTCTACTTAAAGTGATTTTTGTTACATTGGTACAAACCAAAGGAAAGATTTTTAAATTTTATTTGCTAAGTCAATGCTTATTAATGTAACTCACTAAAATTTGTCATAAATTCAATCTAAAAAATAACGTTAGTTGCAAACGCCGCTAAAATAACTATTATTATTCTCAAAGTAAAATGAAATTAACCAATAACAACACTACATTTGAAACGCGTGACTTGTAAAACTGTATGGCGATGTTATTTGTTTTGAGTTGCTCACGGATTTTAAAAGAAAGACATTAAAAATTATGAAAGACCTAGCACAGTTTGTTAAAAAATGTGACGTCAATGATATGTTGGACTAATAATTTTATAAATGTCTGCTAACATATTACTTAAATTATTTTGTCAGAAAAAGTATTTATAAAATACTAAGATACCAAACAAAAGGTATCTAAATACAAGATACAACATGAATTTTTAAAAAGTATCTTATATACAAGATGGAAATACGTATTTTGTATCTTGTACCTGTATTTCAGATACTTGTAACTTAAATAAGTCACATGTCTGAAAACACAGCAGCAGATAGTTCATTCTAGATTCTGCGCGGCATTGCATTACATAGGCCGTGATATAAAAGGAGTGATAATGACGTATATAAGTGTACAAATTCAAATTCATTTATTATGTAGAGGGCACTTACACATTATCAGTTGTAACATTTTAAATTATCTAATAAACTCCCACAGGATCGGAACGCGATCGCTACTGTGAAGATCCGACAAGAAAGTCAGCGGATCTGTATATTATTATTATTTTTAACTGTATTTTGTATCAAAAATAGTCGTACCATTTTTTCATCGATCGAATGTCAGTAGACGATCTCTCCGGCTCCCCGTAAAAGCGCGGAAGGGGCCGCTGTGGTTTTAGTGGGTATTCCGGTCGGGTTTCAGCTGGCCGGTGAGTCCCACACTCCCCCTCGTTTGTCACTGGCGGAGGATAGCGCGTAAATGCGTTTCCACAGCGATAAAAAAAAAATAACCCACAAGCTTTTTTTTTTGTGTGTCTTAGTTGTTAGCCTCAGATGGTTATGACAACTTTACCCGGACTGTGGGTGAGCGCTGAGGGCTCTCAACCCGTGAACCCACAAGCAGCACCCTATCACGAGTTAACTACAATATTAATGTACGAACTTTATTCTCATCTTAAATTAAATATCTATCGATTTGATCGACATGATGGCGTAGACCAATTTTATTTCAGTGTGAGATCTGTAGACCAATTTTATATATTTCAGTGTGTGACCTCCTCACTGAGACTTAAATAGTACTAAGAAGTAGCTACCTCTATTTCCTGCATATGCACTCATAGTAAGTAATCTGATTATGAGCGTGTAGTGGCTTAAAGTGCATAAAATCATTTTGTTAATGAAGGCCTCACTAAGTGACTTGCTGTCTAAATATTATATTTACTATTCAAAAAACCTATTATGGTGCTAGTTTGATAATATAATGTCACCAACCCTTGCCTTGGCCGTGGTAGTTTTAAAGCCGACTAAAAGATCACCAAAACATGCTGCAGCTGACGAGCATTTTCTCTGATAATTTATAACAATAGTCATGATCACCGACTGGAGTATTCTCCAGTAAGCGCTGCAATTATAGCATTACCATTTTTTTAAAGACAATTCTGCGTCAAGAAAATAGTCCTTGTATCGTAGGGGACTTTAAAAACCTACAATTAACGGGCACAAATTAGAAGCAGTCTGGGTGTAAACGTTTGTAAAGTCCTCCTAAGCCCGCAATACAAGGATTATTTTCTTACTACAAGGTGGTGTCTTGAGGCTGCGGGTGACTGGACCAGGGAATAGTCCGTCACCCGCAGAGAAGCTGAACGCATGAGAGCAACGCCCTGGCAGTGGACAGGAGTATTGGGATTGTACCCGAAACGGTAACCCGCGGGTGTCAAGGAAGCGGTACCAGTGGACAGCCCAATAGCGATGGACAGAGAATACGGTGGGTTTTGGCGCCACGCGCCGTCCGTTTATCCAGACCATAGCCTACCACAAAAAAAGGTGGTGTTTTTAAAAAAAATACCCGGCACAACAATCGCAGAAATATTAGCCTGCATAGGAATCAAAACCGTGACACTGGTATATTAGGCATCTCAAACACTACGCCATTTATTTAGTTTTAAGCCTGGGAAGGTCTAAAGCTAACTAGTAGATATAGATAAGCCAATGAATGGATAGGTCTATGCTCGGTATTTTTCTACATGATAAAATCCGAAATACGGACATCCGTAGAAGAACGGGTGTAACCGACATAGCCCGAAGAATTAGCACGTTGAAGTGGCAATGGGCAGGCCACATCGCTCGACGAACCGAAAACCGTTGGGGAAGAAAGGTTCTAGAGTGGCAACCACGTATCGGACGACGCAGCGTAGGACGACCCCCCACTAGGTGGACTGACGACATTATGAAGGTCGCAGGAAACCGCTGGATCCAGGTGGCACAGGACCGTTGTGAATGGCAATCTCGTGGAGAGGACTATGTCCAACAGTGGACGTTTATGGGCTGATGGATGGATGGATGGTCTGAAAGCAATATTGAAAAAAAAAACATAGTACAATTTATTCTGATTTAAATGAAGCAATTGAAAGCTAAAAAGCAACTTTTTAATGGCAAATTGCGAATTAAAACCTTTTTAAGTTAACGAGATCATTAATAGTTATTTGCGCCAAGATTCCTGTAGTACTTTTATTTTAATTTGCTAGAAAATAATAAACTAATTATTTTTCATTCGCGCCAAAACGCTCGAGCGAGTGAGCATTGTTTTCTTTTAATTTTTCTAATAAAGAAACAATTATTCAGTTTTAATAATAGGTGTATTTAACTATTCTGACATTGGCATTATTGTTGTTGAAATTGATGACGTGTTGTTTTATTGCTTTGTGAAATAAGACGATTAAGGTTTTATTAACGAAATAATTTATGAACAATTGTTAGGAATTATTATTATTGTTAAAATGCATGTTTATCCTTTACCATTATAAAATATTTGACTGCTAAGATGACGTAGTGGCTAAGATGCCTACTATTTGTGACAGTACCGTGGGTTCAATTCTTACGCAAGACAATATTTTGTGCAATCCACAAAATGTTCTTTTGAGTCTGGATGTCATTTGTTTGCGTCAGTGATATGTTTGTAAGGTCCCCAGCAATACAAGGATAATTTCTTTAGGTTTAGTTTAGGGTAGGTTTAGGTGTCTTTAAAAAAATATATATTAATATCACAATTACTGTATAGATTTAATTATCTGTAGTAATATTATTATCATTATTATGACCCCAGTTCACAGACCTTTAACTGTTAACAACGAACTCGCTCAAAACTGCACCACAATAGGACAAAATTGACCTAATATCACCGCACTGGTCAACGGTTTGCCATAAGGTTTTATTTCTAGTTCTTCCTTCTTTCCTTCTTTTGTACATATATTAATGAGATACAATATATATCTATGGACCTTGTCTGATTTTTCTAATTATTATTATTATAATATTTTTCTTAGTCTTCTTTTACGATATCCACGAGTAAGAGTAATGGTGATTTATATTTTTACTTTTTCACAAAGTGACATAGTTTAACATAGCTAGAATTGCAACTTAATTTGTTTAGCTACCCCTTTTCTTTGTTGGCAGGTTCTGGTCTGGACACACGCCGTACATTCCGTCCGGGGCGACGGAAGGACGGCGCGTGGCCCCATAACCCACTGTGTTTCCTCCCCATCGCCATTGCTGGCCACTGGTACCTCCATGGCCAGCCCGGCGGGTTACAGGGGGCGCTTCCACACCTTCGAGAGGAGGGCCTCCTCAGTTATCGTCAGAGCAGCCGTCAGGGCTGCCGCCGCAAGACGTGGCGACGACCTGGCGGCGGCGGTTTCGGAATTCGACCCGCTGAGATCAATGGACGGCTCTGCGGACACACTACCGCCCTCGTCCATCACATCGGCAGATCCACTACCCTCGTCTCTGGACGGCTCTGCGGCAGAACTGTCGCCCTCGTCCGTTGACGACTCTGCGGTGGATCTGCATCGCCATCCCGCTCGCGCTTCCTTTACGCGATCCGCTTCCTTTCATAAGCGTTGGCTTTCCCCCATGTGTAGTGCGTCGTCCGACGCATCTTCGTCTTCTATGCTCTGTGGTCAGTGCCGAGCCCTCGGTGGACGCCTCCAGTCCTAAGGACGAGGCGTCGTTTTGGTCAGTTTTGCATTGGCTTGACGAGGCCGTGATGTGGGCATCCTCTGGATTCCCGTCTTGTGTTGGTGTAGGTTTAAAAAGAAAATCCATGTTGATTCCCACGAGTATGGGAGAACTAACGGTCGAAGAGATCCCTGTACCCGAGCAAGCCTACATTTATCAACCAGGGGGTCAGCTGGTACCCTGGCTGGAGCGTGCTAGGAATAGAATACCCCATCTGCCATGCATTCTTTCGCGGCACGCTAGAACTTAGGATTCTGGGTAATTGCCGAATTCGAAAGTCGAATTCTTTATAGAGGTTGTCTTCCTCGCGGCCCGGGCGGTTGAGCCAAGACCCTCGCTCCTGAAACTACGCCTCACGACAATATGTCTTGAAGCAAGATATCAGGTTTACGATATGTCAGCGGTGGCATAAGCCTGCCCAGCCCTCAAATTAATGAATGACCGGGCCCGTCCGAAATTTTGCATCCTGTACCCTCTACAACTAGAGGGTCAGGAGCGAATTGGGGCTTAACCCATTGCTGGGGAACCCCCCCTCGTGCCAGAAATTCGTTGCGAGCGACAATTCAACAGAAGGATCTGGGGGACTGTCGCTCGCATCCAGGGTTCACCACGTGGAGGTTTCTGGCATCGTACCCCCCCATGACCCCACTCTCTCACAAGTGACAACATGAGAGAGGCCCACAAAGCTAACGTAAGTAAGTATACGATATGCGACCAGTGCACTGTGCCACTCGCGGGCTCAGACTGCCGAACGGAGGTCGCTCGTTTACTTTTATTCGTCTCTTAAACAAGTTTGTGCTAGGTGGCGCGATTAGTGAATACTTCGTTAACATGTTTCCGCTTAGTACGTATGATGAACGGAAGTACCGTCATATACATTACCTATATTTTTGTGATTGGTGATTTCTAATGACAAACACTACAGCCATCATACGCAATAAAAATAACATTAATAATATCTTATAAAAACTTGATTATTTATATTTTAATATACATCATATTATATATCAGAGAAATCACTGCAAATATTGTAATTAGATTAGTTCTCTTAACTCGTATTAAACGAGTTGTTCTTTTGGCAGATATTAAGAGTAGTAATTTGATAATCGTCCATGTTCTAGTTGAGATAATAACTTGACCCGAGTTTATACGATGGTATTTTACGATACGATACACGGTAGGTTTATTTCGTACAAGAAAGATAATATCTGGATGATTTTTTTGGGTATACTGTGGTCAAGACACACTTCATTCATTCTGTCCGTGGCGATATAAAGTGGCATGTGGTATCATAACCCACCGTTTTCTCTCCATAGGCATTGGGGCGACCACTGTTACCGATTCTTTGACATAATATGGTCGTCGGTACGGCGGGTTAACCTTTCGCGAATCATCCCCATCGTTGTTCCGGCAACTGATTTAGATAATGGATGAAATAGTGAAAAAAATATATAATATATAATTGCTGCAATGTATAAAAAAAATATATAATTGCTGTGTGGTAGCGCCTACGAAGCGAGCGCCCTTACTTGCTCGTGTGTGTCGTAAAAGATGACTAAGAACCTTATAACGATCTGGGTCAACGATTATATTCCCAAGGAGGGTTGACGTCTGGCAGGCGGCCGGTTAAAAAACTATTGTCAATAACTTTTACAGTATGTGCTATGGAACAAGAGTACATATTGTATCGACACCAAGTAATTGGGGTAAGAGTAGGAGAATGATGAATGAAGAGTGAAAAAAAAATATAATTTTACATACACATACATACATATCATCACGCCATATCCCTTGCAGGGTAGGCAGAGAGAACAGAGTGCCAGAGAACTCTATCTCTGCATACTTCACTCGCTTCCTCAACATTCATAGTTCTCTTCATAAACGCTCGCCGGTTTCGGAGACTCTTGACTCCACCTTCCTTCAGTACATGACCGATCTGGTCTAGGTAGGTTAGTCTCGGTCTCCCTCGGTACCTACATCCTTCCACTTTCGCATTGTATATCTTCTTAACCAGGCGTTCCTTCGGCATTCTTTCCACATGTCCGAACCATCGGAGCATTCCCTTTCGCATCTTTACATCAATACTCTCTTTCATACCTACTCGCTCTCTTACGTCGTCGTTACGAATGCGGTCGGTCAGCCTAACTCCACAGATTTTCCGCAGAGATCGCATTTCGACCGCATTAATTTTACTATCATACTCTTTTCTGCATACCCAACTCTCGCTTCCATACAGTAATGTTGGGACAAGCACTGCGTTATGTATTGCTACACGTGCCGTCTGGCTGAGGTGGTGGCTGCCGAGAAGTTGCCCCAACGCTCCGTTCACTCTATTTTCCGCATTCACTCTTCGCTCTATATCAGTGGTGTACCTTCCATCTCGTCTAAATCCACATCCAAGATATACAAATTCATCCACTTGCTCTAGTACATCATTAACTATTGTTACTCTTACATCTGTTCTGGTTTTATCTCTTTCAAAGACCATTATTTTGGTTTTGCTCACATTCACGCGTAATATCATGTCATATAATTTTAAAAAACGAAAATGTAATGTAAAGGTAAACTGGGATCGAGCCTGGACTGTCTGGATTAGATTCCCTACTGAACTATTTTCATTCTTGATAACAGTGGATAACTTTCGTATTCCAATAATATATTTTTTGTCTGACAACATCATTCTCGTTCGTGGATAAATTTACCTTCGTATTCCAATTATATATTTTAATTGCCTGGCAACATTGATAAAATTATATATTATATAGATGATGATGACCTCGTTAGATTGATTTATCGCTTCCGAAACCTCCTAAATATTAAATTTCATGAAAATCACTGTTGCCTTTTCTGTAATTCTGTATATATAGAAATAATTTCACGTTTGAAGATATTTGATTGATAGATATTTACACATTATTCTCGTATTATTATTACTGAAGTATTAATTTTTCTAAGACTGCCTACACGATTTTTTTTTGGTAACAAAATCCTGGACTAGGGAGACTAATGCTTGTATTACGGGGGATTTTATAAATATCATTGACGAACCGATATTTTAATCACACTAAGAAAAATACCTTTCCGTGTCGTGTGTGGTGATAGAGTAAGAATACAATTCACCACCCCCTATCTTAGCGTGGTTTATCGTAAGTTGTCACTTAAGGAATATGAAACGCATATAACATCTATGTAAGAGAAGGAAAACTCGAAACAAAACCCTATACCTACCAACACGTCTGACCAGCGTGGTATAGTAGGTCAATTTCCCTCCCAATACGGAGGAGGCTCGAGCCTAACAGTGGGACATATATGAGCTGCAATGAAGAAAAACAATTTGTGGACAGCACAAAGTGGATATTAGCGTGGGTATCCAACCCGTATCACTTGACATGACACGTAGTTATCTTAAGGGTTAAAACAGCTATCCACTATTCATAAATGACCAATTCCCTTTTGTGAAATCTCATTAAATATTTACCACATAATATAGGAGTAATCTAAATTGAAAATTTAATACTACTGAGTATAGTAATACGAAACTTGAGAGATATTCATTATTTACAGTATATTATTATTTTATTACAGAAATAAGACTTGTAATAAGTAAGAAACAAGCTTAAGTCGAACTTTTTATCTCAATGTTCAACATAACTATTAAATAAATCATTTAATATCTTTAAGCGAGCATATCTATATCTATAAAAGAGGATATTTGTATATATGACATCGCTAAACTCGGAAAATATTTGCCCGATCATTATGAAAATTGGTATGTATATGTATGTATATTTTCACGGAGAAGGTTTATATGCTATCCCCATTGATGTAACTGGCCACCACGTGGCGCTGCGATATATCGACTTCTACAAACAAAACAACGTGCTAGGTTTGCTAGTCGTATATATTTCTGTATTTCTATATATTGAGAATCTTTTGTTATTGAGATTATTTTGTTATTCTATATATTGAGAATCTTCATATTCTGTATTTCTATACATTGAGAAACGACACCAATGATTTTTATAAAATTTAGTGTTCTAGAGATTTGAGATCGATAAGTTGATGTAGCTAGGTTTTATTTGTAGAAAATATAATTTTATCAGTGTTTTTGGGCCAATGACAAATATTGCAATAAAAAGTATTTTTACGGATTCCATCGTGTTTGTATTTGATTTTTAATTTACCGACGTTTCGAACACTTTACAGTGATCGTGATCACGGGAGGCCTCATATGAACGCTATACAGTTCTCGAAATGTGGGCAAATTAAAAATGAAATACAAAGGCGATAGAATCTGTAAAAATAATTTTATTTCAATTGTTTAATACTCACGTAAATATCAGGAATCACAGTGAAACATATAATTAGAATACAAATGTAAACTTGGTCGATATTATTAAGAATAGACATAACTCAGTTGGGAAATTGAGCAATCTAATACATACAGCCGAAGGTCGATCCTTGGTTTTCACTTTTTTTTTTTTTAGTTTATTTGTATTTTTTTTATATTATTTCATCAATTATTTTAAACGTGTTAGATACACATTTAAAATAATTGAGTTGAAATTTTTTACCAAAAAAGAATACAATTTACTAAAAAAAATACCAAGCTAAGTTTCCGTAATAGGTACGACAATCCGCTGAAGAACGGGTGTCACCGACATAGCGCGAAGAATTAGCACGCTGAAGTGGCAATAGACAGGCCACATTGCTCGAAGAACCAACCGCTGGGGAAGAAAGGTTCTCGAGTGGCGACCACGTATCGCACGACGCAGTGTAGGACGCCTCCTCACTAGGTGGACAAACGATCTGGTAAAAGTAGCTGAGTGTGAGGGAGGCCTATGTACCGCAATGGACGGCGATAGGATGAAATTATGATGATGATGAAGTGAAGTTATCCAGATGTTAATGTTTTTAAATGATAATTAAAACTTTTTGTGCTAATTACCAGGTAAAACCTATGTTGACTACATTGATAGTTGAGTGATCTAAATGCCGTGTCGTGGATTCGATCCTCAGTTCGAGTATAATTCATTGTTGCATTTGTGGATCACAAATGATTATTCTGAATCTGGGTGTAATGTGTCTGGGTGTATGTGTGATGCAAGAATTTATTCCATAGCGCGATAGCGCGGGGCTTTATTATAATTATTGCTTATGGTAGCCAATAAACTAGTAGTATACCTGATGGTAAGTGTTACTGCCGTCAGTGGACCTTTACAATACCAGAGGTACAGCTAAGGCCACTGCCTAGCAATGAAAATCCAAACCCATCCAGAAATTTGGGTAGCCGGCTCTCTCGTTTACCGAACAAAGTACAATTGCACATTACCACTACTCAGACGTCGATTTTCTGCGAGAGGGTGGTACTACGCCGGACGGACCGGCCCGCGGCTAACAACAGTATGGCCCTACTAAAAAAAGAAGATAAAAAAAACATCTTTAAAAAAAATAAAAAATATATGTATAATAACTACAAAAAAAAAGTAAAAGATCTATAATAAATTCTTATGTTATGCATTTGGCACTATTTTAAATATTTATCGCAGAAATGGCGGAATACTTATTTGTTTTGACTAAAAAGGATTTAAAAATATAGATTAATCGTGTAGAACATATACATAATTATGTGCAACTAGGCTAGAGATGAGGTGACAATAACCCGCTAAATACCTACTTAAACAAATTATATTATTAACTTACCAAATAATATACGCCGAAGGGCATCACTACGACGGCTACGAGTAAATCAGCTACAGCCAAACTGACAATAAAATAGTTCGTAGCAGTTTGCAGACTTCTCTCTCTTGAAACACTCAATATCACTAAAACATTACCAAATAGCGTCAACAACGGAAACACTAATAACGACAACGCCCACAGATTATAGTCCACATCACTACAAGTACCATTTTGAAATGTACAATTCGAATCACTGAATGAATCGTTGAAATAGTCTATATTAAAATCAATATGCGAGTTGTTTATACCGATATAATATCGATAAAGTGATGTAGTGTTGGGATCAGGTGGTTTTATCTCGAACGATATTCTCGACGCGTTTCGACAGTTGTTCGTGCATAGTTTCGGTATTGTCATGTTCTCCATTAGACGATTTTGTTGATGTTAATTACTTCAGCTGTATATAAACCACTAGTGCTTTGTATTTTCTTTAACAAATTATTTACTAAATGGTTTGTAATATTTATTCATTTTTATAATTATTTAAATTTAAAATGAATTTTAATTTCTTTATATTAATTAGTTTCAACATTCATGTCGCTTTTTGTTCTCTGTGATGTTTTGTTTTTAATAATCTCGCCATTTTCAGTAGTATGGTTGAGTGTTTTGAAATTCATTGTACCTGAAACAAAATTGGTTTTTTGTTAGAAACAGATTGAACATTATTGCAAAAAAAAACTTTGATGAAACGAGAGTAACGGAAAGGTCTTCGATTTTATTAAAATAATTTTGCATATCTATGAGTTCATAAAGTGTTACCTATCTTGATGCCTATTGAATTATAATCTAACTAATTAATATTGGGAAGAGGAGAGAATTATTCAAATCAAAATGTAGAATACTTTCATATAAAAAGGTATTATTAATTTATTCCATAAATTATTATATTCAGTATAGCGGTTTTACTTTTTATCATTACAAAGTAATACTAGGCGCATTTGATGACGAATCGTCTTTTTTTTTCACGGCGGCGCGCTATGCTGTGGTCACACCCCATTAAATCCGTCCATGGTGACAAAAAAAACGGCGCAAGACCCCATACACCCTTATATAGACCTGTGCCAGTACCACTTAATGCCATCTGTTTAATAATTATATTCCCAAGAAGGGCTGACGTCATGTAGGTGGTTGGTCGTAACTACTGACATTAACTTCTACAATATGTACGATAAGAGGAGTAGGCACGTGAGAATGATAACGATGAACTGGTGATTCTGCAAACGCGACCCGATAATACTATAGAATGTAATTATTATTTGCGTAATGGCGGTGTAAAAAAAAATACAGTTTACCACTCCTATCTTACCCACGGGTGATAGTAAGAGACGACTAAAGGATATAAATTGCATATAACATATATGCAAGAGAAGGAAAACTCGAAACAAAACTCTATACCAACACGTCTGACCAGCTTGGTATAGTAGGTCAATTTGCCTCCCGTTATGGAGGAGGCCCAACGTGTATAAATCGAGATGATGATAATGATATTTATTATTAAATTATTCTACTTTCTTACATAAAAATAATTGAAATAATGTTCCTATTTGTAAATTTATTCGAATATATTCCCATCTGAACTTAATTTCCGTTACGCACCCATAGGAATTTACTTCACGAGCAACAAGAAATCACCATTAATATATAATAGGGCATTATTTACGTAAAACGAAACAACTAATCCTCCATGGAAAGCCTCTCGTGATCGTGGCAAGGGTAAAGACTTATAGTTTATTATGCCATGACACGCAAGCTTCCAAGCAATTGTTTGGTTTAGCTTTCGCCTCGTAACTACGTCTATAATTAACAACTAACCTATATTTAATCTATATTTAAGAATACAATATCACCAACACTTCCTCATTGGAGTTGTACAAATTAGCAAAATGGTCACCAAGTGGTCACCAGGTGGACAGCAGAATTCTTTGAAAATCAGCGCTGTAAAACATTTGTGATGCAGCTGGGGTGAGACCTTTTTAAGTATCCTATGTATAAGCAGCTTTTATGCAAGAGAAAGAAAACTTGAAATAAAATCCTATACCAACACGTCTGACCAGAGTGGAGAGTCATACATAGGTGTAGTGGTGGTAATTATCCCTTCTATTGTAGATTCGACTTGAACCCAGCAGTGGGATCTACGAGCTGAGACGATGATGATGATTTCGGGTGATATATCTATTCATTAATGCCATGTTTGTAAAATTCCTTGCGACATTATGATGTATGCGACAGTATGCCTTAATATGGAGTGTTGTCTTTAAAAACGAGTAAGATAAAGTATGCCGCTTCTTAAAATTCGATAATTAGTATGAAGTACTCTTGCGTTTTCTTGCCAGATCTTTCTTAGTAGTTACGTCCCGCGTTATGTAGTTTATTAAATATGTTAGTTTTAAATTAATAAATTATTATAATATAATAGTTACCATAAATTTAATATTTAATAATAACTCATCAAAAGCAATATATTTTTATATCCATCCATCAGCCCGTAAACGTCCACTGTTGGACATAGGCCTCCCCACGAGAATGCCATCTATAACGGTCCTGTGCCACCTGCATCCAACGGTTTCCTGCGACCTCGATGAGGTCATCAGTCCACCGAGTGGGGGGTCGTCCTACGCTGCGTCGTCCGATTCGTGGTCGCCACTCGAGAACCTTTATTCCCCAACGGTTGTCGGTTCGTCGAGCGATGTGGCCTGCCCATTGCCACTTCAACGTGCTAATCCTTAGGGTTATGTCGGTTACACCCTTTCTTCTACGGATTTCCGTATTTCGGATTTTATCACATAGAGAAATACCGAGCATAGCCCTCTCCATAGCACGCTGAGCGACTTTGAGCCTTGTTATGAGGCCGACATTTAGAGACCACGTTTCCGTGCCGTAAGTCATCGCTGGTAACACACACTGGTTATAAACCTTTGTTTTCAGACACTGCGGAATATTAGACGAGAAGATCCTCCTAAGTTTCCCGAATGCTGCCCAGCCGAGTTGGATTCGTCGGCTGACCTCTTTCTTGAAATTGGATCTACCTAATTGGACTGTTTGTCCTAGGTAAACATAGTAATTGGACAACTTCGAGAATCGCATTCCCAAACAGGACCGGTACAGAAATGACATGGGCATTAGACATGATTTTCGTCTTGTCCACGTTCATTTGCAGCCTTACTAGTTAGGAGACCTTGCTGAGGTCATTGAGCATGGTGCCAAGGTCCTCCAGGGATTCTGCCATGACTACGATATCATCTGCGAATCGAAGGTGAGTGATGTATTCGCCATTGATGTTGATGCCGAGTCCGGTCCAGTCTAAGAGCTTGAAGACATCTTCCAGCGCAGTGGTGAACAGTTTCGGAGAGATAACGTCTCCCTGTCTCACGCCTTTCTGCAGCTGGATCGGTTTCGTACTCTTATCCTGGATGCGGACTGACATAGTAGCGTCTTTATACAAGCACTTCAGCACTTCGATATATCGATAGTCAATTTGGCACCTCTGAAGGGACTGCAGCACTGCCCAAGTTTCGACAGAATCAAAGGCTTTCTCATAGTCCACAAACGCTAGACACAGAGGCCAATTATACTCCTCGGTCTTCTGTATAATTTGGCGTAGCGTGTGGATGTGGTCTATGGTACTATAACCTTTTCGGAAACCGGCTTGTTCGGGCGGCTGGAAGTCGTCTAGCTTGCGCGCGAGTCGGTTCGTAATGACTCTTGAAAACAATTTGTACACGTGGCTCAGGCGTGAGATGGGTCTGTAATTCTTTAGGAGCGTTTTATCGCCCTTCTTGAAAAACAGCACCACCACACTCCTGATCCACGACTCTGGAACGTCGCCCCCGAGAATGACAGAATTAAACAGCTTCTGTAGGGCTTTTAAAACTGGCTTGCCGCCTGCCCTCAGGAGCTCTGTGGTAATTCCGTCATCTCCCGGTGCCTTTCCGTTCTTTAATTGTTTTAGAGCCATTCTGATCTCATACAAGCTGACGTCCGGGATTTCTTCGGTATAGTGCCGAGTTAGCTTGGATCTGGGGTCTGGGACAAAGCTGACAACAGGATTCAGGGATGATTTGTACAACTGCCCATAGAACCTTTCGACCTCTCCCAAGATCTCACTCTGGGATGAAATGACAGTACCGTTATCGATCTTCAGCTTAGTCATTTGGCTCTGCCTAATAGACAAATCTCGTGCGAACACTTTGGAGCTTCGATTTCGCTCTATCGCCTTCAATACGCAGTGTATTGAATCGGCGAATATCGCGTCGCATAGATTTAGAGATTTGTCTATTAAGCTGCCTGAGTTCGGACCAATCGGCTGAAGACTGTACCATCATTTCCTTTCTCCTCTCCATGAGTTGAAGAGTCTGGTCAGAAAGCTTTTTTGTTCTAGTAGCGTGACGGGCCTTAAAGAATTTTGACCTGACCACGTGGACAGTTTCCACGAACCTGTTGTTCATATCGTTCGAAGATTCGCACTCTTCCAGGCATTGGAAGCGATTATGTAATTCGAGTTGAAAGCTATCGGGGTTCTGGTATTGGACAGGTGTAGGTCGGAGTGTAGACTTCATCAAGCGGGACCGCTCGACTTTCGTACGAAGATTCAATGTGCCTCGAACCATCCGGTGATCACTCCCAGTTTTAATCCTGCTGATCACAGAGACATCATTGAATATTTGTCGTTTGTCCGTCAAGATGAAGTCTATCTCATTTTTAGTGGATCCATCAGGGCTAATCCAGGTCCACTTCCTTTGTGGCCGTTTCTTGAAGAAGGAATTCATCATGAAGAGGCCTTCCTTCTCCAAAAAGTCGGCCAGTTTTTGGCCCCTTTGGTTTCTCTGTCCAAATCCATATTGCCTCACTCTCAACTCATCGTCTGTCCTTTTGCCTAGTTTTGCGTTGAAGTCTCCCATAACTACCGTGAAGTGGGTTTTGGACGTGTGGATGGCTTTCGAGATATCCTCGTATAAGGCCTCCACTACGTCGTCGGAGTATGTCGAAGTCGGTGCGTAAACCTGTATGACCTTCAACGAATACCGTTTGGTAATTCTGAGTATAAGGTACGCTACCCTTGTTGACACACTTTCAATCCTCTCCACGTTCTCTACGAGAGACTTACGAACGATAAACCCTACACCGCCTTGGGATGGGTGATCTCCTTCCCGGTAGAACAGCAAATTTCCAGACCGGAGGATTATCGTGCGCTCCCCCTCTCTTCGCACTTCTGATAATCCTACAATGTCCCATCGGATTTTGCTCAATTCCTCTTCCAGTTCGATGACCCTCTCGTCGGTCCTAAGCGTCCGAACGTTGTATGTTACCAGGGCCAAGGGTCGATTTTTTTGGTAGCCAGATCGCGGCCGGAGATTTCTAGCACCCCCTGCCCCGCCACCAACAGGCCCGCTACCAAAATGAGCCCGTGGAACAGCGGCACTGCCGTGACTGGGGGCCGTGACTTTTTCTGCATCCATATTTATTTTGGGGGGGTAATAATGCCATAATCGCCACGCTTAGCGAGCGGATTGGCGATCGCGGTAGATGTTATTAATGACTTCTAATGTTTACGCGAGTATTACACATTTGAAATAAAACTACTTTTACGGATTCTATCGCATTTGTATTTGATTTATAATTTCCCGACGTTTCGAATACTTTACAGTGATCATGGTCACGGGAGGACCTCCCGTCGTTCGTCGGGAAATTATAAATCAAATATAAACGCGATAGAATCCGTAAAAGTAGTTTTATTTCAAAGATGTTATTAAGTTTCCCGGGAGATAGCCGCTGCCCAATCTCCCGGTGAGACCCTTAGCCGATTTTTACGACTCCCACGGGCAAGTAAGGGGTGACGACCTTTGTATTCTATTCCCGTCGCCACACGGGTAATTTTATATATAAAATATTTTCGGGTATATATATTTTCGGGTCTATTTATTTACGGGTATTTTTATATATAAAAATATAACTTTTTGAACTGGAAATAAATTTGTACTAAAATGTGGGTCAACAGTTAATAACTAATACTGTAGCAGGTAGATGTAAATCTCTGTAATAGCGATGACTTGTTGGACGTGAGATATCTTAGTGCTACCAAGATCATGAACGCTGTAAAGCACTCGAAACTGCAGAAAATTAAAAAAAATATTACAAACGCGATAACATCCTTTAAAATAGTTTTATTTCCAATGAGTAATAATCGCGTTTGTCGTTCTGTTTCCCGCGTGGTTATGGAGTAAGAATACAATTCACCACACCCTCTCTTATCCGTGGGTGATCGTAAGAGACGACTAAGGGATATAAAACGCATATAACATCTATGCAAGAGAAGGCAAACTCGAAGCAAAACCCTATACCAACACGTCTGACCAGCGCGGTATAGTAGGTCAGTTTCCCTCCCATTACGGAGGAGGCTCGAACCCCACAGTTGTGCATATATGAGCTGGGATGATGAATACTCGTATAAACATTAGAAATTATTATTTTGGCTTTAAAAAATAGTTTGATAAACATATTACCTTCCATTGTACATTTGAAAAAAAGTATATATTACCTTATCAGGCATTAGTATTCAAATAAAGCTTTTTATGACAAGTGACTCATACTGTTTGAATAGTATAGAATAAATTATATATTATAGAAATAATATTGGCAAATGCGAGTTCAATTCCTAATATTATTATTTCGTCGTTTCAAATTGTATTCGATATCATATATAAAAATTGGTTGGCTTTTTGTCATATTCATTTTATTTTAACAAGAATTTTCATGTCAATATATAAAGTTCACATAATTTGAAAAAAGGAACGAAAATACATATTTAGTTGTTTTATTATATAAAATAGTAAAAGAACCTTTGGGTTGAGAGCCCTCAGCGCTCACCTATAGTCCGGGTAAAACTGTTAAAGCCATCTGCGGCTAGCAGCTAAAAACACATTCCAAAAAAAAATAGAAAAACCAGTGCGAATATTTTGTACTATTAGTACACAATCGTTTGTAAACCTCAGTAATACCGAGAGTACAAAAAAATCACTGTCTAATGTGAATAAAAGGCTCTTTTTAACCTCGCTTAAAATGGATACTTCGCAGTGCTCGAGAAAAACCACAATAGGTAGTTTATTCCAGAACTTGCACGTGTATGGGAAAAATATGTGATGTAACTAAAAATTTAAGGATTTCTGTATTTTTCCTTTATATGTGCTATAAAAAATTGTTTCATGCCAAATTTCAAGATTCTAGGTCGACTGGAAGTACCCTTTAGGTTTTGATTGCCTTGCAAGTAGTTGCGAGTTTGAAAATATGCGGCTTAAATTGCCGTTTCTTTTGATTGCGTTGACATAGAATTTGATTTTGTTAGAGTTTAAGGTAATATAGACCTGAGTATTTGATATGAATTTCAATTTAATACCTCTACACGTTCAGGAGGAAAGGGGTAGTGTGTTTAAAATGATTAAAAATATTTTTTATATATGATGTAATTAAAAATTACCGGTTTTTACAATTTTTACTTTATTTGTGCTATAAGATGTTGCTTCGTACCAAATTTCAAGATTCTGAGTTCATGGTAAATACCCTGTAGGTTTTGATTGCCCTGCAAATGTCGAAAATTTGCAGAAATTTGCGAGATGAACAGCCATATCTATTGACTGCGTTAGCTTAGAAGTTTGATTTTTTCACAACTCTAAGGGACAGTAGACCTGAGTATTTGATATAAATTTCAGTTTTCATTTCTTGATACCTCCACGCGTTCCTGAGAAAAAGGGTCTTTACAGACGCGACGGACAGACGGACGGACGGACAACAAAGTTATCCTATAAGGATTCCGTTATTCCCTTTCGAGGTACGGAACCCTAAAAATACGCTGAAAATGGAGAGTCGAGAAAATATTTCCAAGTGGTATGGGTGAGTGTCGAGTGGTACGTTGGTACCAAGCCGAACAGTTCCCGGTATACAAAACACATAGAGATCCAAAGTTTCTCCACTACTCTAACGTGTCGAACCGTACATCTTCGCAGGGAGCCAAATGGGTTGACTGAACGTGGAACTGACGTTTTGGCACACCTGCCTAGAGATGTGAACAGTACTCCACACGTGGACAAACCTTTTTTTTTTTTTTTTCTTTTTTGTTGGTGGGCTATGGATGCGTCTCGCCCCGCCGAATCGGTCCGGGGTGACGGAAAGGCGGCGCGTGACCCCATAGACCCACCGTAAAACCTTCTCTCTTCGCCGTGCGAGCGGACCACCGGTACTCGATTTTAACTTCGGTGGCCCGCCCGGCGGTTTATCCTCGCGGGTTCCTCTCGTTGACGCCCCGACAGATTTCGCCGTCGGGGCGTCGCCCTCACGCGGTGGCCTCACGTCGGGTGACCGGACAATTCCCCGGTCCGGTCACCCGAGGCCTCGGTTAGGGCGGCATCAGGCGCAGGTATTCGCGCCTGCGCCGCCCCACACGTGGACAAACCTGCGCTTCTTGCGAGTCAAGTTGTATTTAACTGTAATCTATTAAAATAATTCGACTGTACTTATCAAACAACACAGTATATATATCTAATAAGAAGGGAAAAATAGTTTTCAAAATACTTGATTATTTTTCATCATTAAATGGGAAAATTATTTTTTAAAATGGCAATTAAATATTAATATTAATGTAGTGTTACGGAAGACATTCTGTAATAACAAAAGAAAAAACCTCTTAAACAAAATAAAACAGTCCTCCTGTGAGCATGAACGCTGTAAGGTTTTCGAAACGTCGGGAAATTAAAAGTCAAAAAACGCGACAGAATACGTACAAAATAGATTTATTTGAAAAAAAAAAACATTCAGAAATAAAATATTGCACGCCTCATAAGCGAAGCGATGAGGTCTTGCTTTACTCTCGATATACGAAAATCAAGCACTTTTCAAACCTAAAAATGATTGTATTTTTTCTCACATTGCACTTATAGGAATTATCCTATAAGTGTAGTGCAGTGCAGACAATATTAATTGTCATACATATGTCAAGAAAAAAACATTCGTTTAAACGTATTTGATATTTTTAAAAAGCAATTATTTTGTTTAAAGTAAGAAAATAGTTGATTAAAGAAGATATTCGAAGACGTCGGATAAAATATTCTGGATCTGGCAGTCTCACGACCGTAAAAAATAATTAATCGAAGTTTTTCTTTTATTAAAATCTTCATAATCGTAACGAAGTAAGTGAATCTTCATAATCGTAACAAAGTAAGGAAACAGCAGTTTCCTTTCGAAAATGGCTTGGTAATTCTTTGTCGGCGGCGCAGGGCGCTTGCGCGAGTACGCGTGTCTGTTTTTTTTAGATTTGTACAGAACTGCCTCTGATGACAGATTTCACCGTCGACGTCTCACCCTAGGGCGGCCAGCCGCTCCTCAAGTGATGGACTAATTATTGGTCCAGTCACCCTTAGCCTTGACTAGAGCGGTATCTCACGCTGTACTCGCACTTGTGTCATCCGATGCGCCAGCGGTCATTTGACGTGCTAGCACGGCATCTCAACTATTATGTGCAGTCAAATAATGGAGAGAAAGATATCTTGAATCTATAAGAAAAGTATTATGTAAAAGAAAACAAAAAAAAAAACGTTTGCAGAATAACCACAAGATGGCTACCTAACTTTAAGGTAAACCTTTATCAATGCCAATCACTGTCAACGGAATAATACAACCATTTTTTTTAAATTGTAACTTTTTTTTTCACTAAGTCATTTGTTTTGACCTTTCGACAACAGAAACTAATTTATGTAAGAGGACGCGGGTAATAATTGCGACATTTCGAAAGGTCAAGTGCAGGATGCTTTGAAAGCTTTCATTCGTATATTAGATTTAAAGGACCACCATCTTTTTTTTAACATACTTCAAAAATAGGAGTAGTTTCCTAATTGGATTGTATTATTTTTATGTGTGTTATCTCAGAACTTTTTATCTAGGTGAACCGATTTTGATGATTTTTTTGAAACACTGCATTACACTAAGGAAATAAATCGTGTAGGTATTGTAGGGGACTTTATAAACATACAATTAACGGAGAAAAATTACATCCAGACTCAGGACAACACTTTGTGGATTGCACAGAGTATTGACACGTTATGTCAAGTTTTCTTTTCAACCAGCCGAACTGATAGCCTTAAACGTAAGCCTACGGAATAATAGGATAATCACCACATTAAGCATTTCCCTTTAAAATTCCTTCATCATTCTCCTACTCTTATCCTCAGTTACTTGGGGTCGATACAATACTCTCCTTTCATAGTACATATATTATTGTAAAAGTTATTGACAATAGTTTTATGACCGGCCGCCTGCCAGACGTCAACCCTCCTTGGGAATGTAATTGTTGACCAAACGGCATCAGATAGCGTTGGTCCAGGTCGTTATAAGGCTCTTAATCGTCTTTTACGACATCCACCAGTAAAGTAAGGGTTGGTAGTATTCGTAGGCGCTACCGCACAGCCTTTAAAATTCCTTCATAAATCTAATATTCGCTGTTAACTGTAACTAACCGAAACTATCGCATAATCTGAAATAACTTAACCCCCATAATTGTATTCAAATCCATAAAATATACGTGACATCCGTAATATAAACGACACATAATCATCATCTCAGCACATATTTGTCCCATTGTTGGGCTCGAGCTAATAATGGGAGGGAAATTGACCAAATTACCACGCTAGTCAGGCGTATTGGTACAGGGTTTGGTTCCGAGCTTTCGTTCTCTCACATAGATGTTATTTGCATTTTATATCCCTTAGTCATATATTACGATTATTTACGATCAACCACGGGTAAGATAAAGGGTGGTGAATTGTATTCTTACTCCGTCACCACACGGAATAATAATAATAATATTACGGATAAATGGCACATAATAGTACAGTTAATTACATTTTCTTAAGTTTGATGAATATTTATTTAGCCTTTTGCCGTCCAATGTTGGTCGCAGGCCGTCTTCATACTTATATGCGGAGATAATGTCGTAAATGAATACATGACCAGATCGGTCATGTACTGAAGGAAGGTGGAGTCAAGAGTCTCCGAAACCGGCGAGCGTGTATGAAGAGAATTATAAATGTTGAGGAAGCGAGTGAAGTATGCAGAGATAGAGTTCTCTGGCACTCTGTTCTCTCTGCCTACCCTGCAAGGGATATGGCGTGATGATATGTATGTATGTATGTATGTATGTAATGTCGTAAATGCCAGGCGGGTTGTTGATCACAGTGAGGTGTTATACGTTTTTTTTTTAATATGAGTATCTTATTCCACAAACTTTTTGTCCGTGCTCTTTTTATGTTCAATTTAATTGTTATGGTGGTTTGTTTATAAAATTAATGTTCTTGAAGTGGCTTTATTACATTTGGATAAAGCTTGAAGAGCGCAATTCATGTGTCATAGATGTTGAGCGACAACATGTCTTTTGGGGTTTCTTCTTGGCGCTGGTGGTCTTGTTGTTGGTGAAACCCTTCTACTTGTAGATGTTTCTGTCCTCTGTGATGTTGTGATGATGATAAAGATGTCTGTGATGATAATGATGTCTGTGGTGTTATACTTTTCTCTGTAGAGAGCTACTTTTTACTCACCTGGTGAGACCGTTTGCTGATTTTTACGATGCCCACGGGAAAAGAAGGGGTGGCGACAATTATTATTATCCCGTCACTACATAGGGATTTTTTTAATGTAAATTAATGTTAATTTTTTTTTGTGTAAATCTTTGGCGTTATAAAACTCATATAACATTAATGTTTTGGGGTTTTTATATTGCACTAGGTGTTATCTAACTTTTAGATGTCGCTTATAAAAATTTAGATTAGTCTCGAAAATTAAAAAATAAACTGCTTAATAAGACTTCTAGTGTTAGGACCACGCTGTTGGCAGTTTTATGACTACGGTCGCGGGTCGGTCCGTCCGGGGTAGTACCACACTCTCGGAGAAGATCGTCGTCTGAGCAATGGAAATGTGCCGTTGCGCTTCATTCGGTGAGCGAGAGAGCCGGAAGCCCAACTGGATAGCTTTGGAGTACTGGTAGGCAGGGGCCTAGCTATACCCTTGGTATTGCAAAGGCCCCTGGGCAGCAGTAACACTTACCATAAGGTGCGCTGCTTGCTCGTTTGCCAACATAAGCAATAAAAAAAGAAGACTAAAGAATATTACTGATAAAAACGTTAAAAAGATACTTATCCGGTTTATGTTTTTCGAAGTATCTCCTTAATAGCAAGCCGTTACCGGTTCGAGTATATAAGTGTTGTATAATAAACGAAGATTAGTACAAAGGTTATAACAGAATCACTGTCCCTTCCTTATTAACCAGAGTTTATCTAAAGGCTTACAGTGCTCTTATCAATGTAACTTTTAATCCTTAAATATACGTTTTTGCAGCAAAATGTTTTAGCTGCACTTGAATTGTAAGCTAATGGTGAGTTTAATAATTTTTAATCTAAAAAAAGCCTTTTTTTATATAAGAATCGTTATCAAACAGTAGCATCATCATTCACCTACTCTTATCCCAATTACTTGGGGTCGATATAATATGTACTCCTCTTTCATTGTACATATTGCAAAAGTTATTGGCAATAGTTTTATGACCGGCCGCCTGCAAGACGTCAACCCTCCTTGGGAATGTAATTGTTGGCCAAGCGGCATCAGATCGTGTTGGCCCAGGTCGTTATAAGGCTTTTAGTCGTCTTTTACGACATCCACGTGCAAAGTAAGGATTGGTAGTATTCGTAGCAGCTATTATCATACAGGAACATAAATAAAAATATAGGTATGATTAATTCGAAAGTTAATTTTATGCTGTATGGTAGCGGTTAAGATTACTGCCAATGTTCACTTTGCTCGTGGATGTCGTAAAAGAGGACTAACACTGTTTGGATAAAAAAAAACATCTCTAAGGAGATCTGTCATAAGGCAGGCGACCGGACATAAAACTATTGCCAATCATTTTTGCAATAAGTACAATGGAAAATAGAGTATATATTGGGTCGACCCCAAATAATTGGGATAAGAGCTGGAAAATGATGAATGATGATGACGAATAAGTTAATTTATTGCAAATTGATACGAATCTAAAAAATACGTAATCCCTTGCCAATATGCCATATTGGCAAGGGATTCGTGCTGCTCCAGCCAAAGCGCGACTCTTTACTTCCCCATTTCCTCTATTAAATGTAGGCGGGGCTAAAATACACTCGATCCTGGATAGCTTAACCCATGGTATTCGGTCTGGGAGGACGATATACTCCGCACTAAAGAATAATAAATCCGTACGAATGAATAATACTAAAGAATAAATTTCTGTGAATTTATGGGCACACAGAATCAAAACAATTTAGTACAAATAACAAATCTTGCGTAGGAATCGAAACTAGCAAATGGCACGGGAGTACAGTATTTAGACTAATATGCCATTTGTGCAGTTACGTTCACTTACTTTTAATTTTTGTCTTACAGATTATGGTCCTATCCCACTCCATTCTAAACGGCGGGCGTTGGAAAGAACAGCTTTCTGACGCCATTTGATCTGACCACCAACACCAAGATTTTGTCTTCTGTGGTCGTTCAAGTTTCCATTTCGGGTATTATTCACTATGCTCTGGTAAAATTGTTTCTGGTCATAGTCGTATACCTATTGGTAATCCTAAACGCATGCGTCTGTAATCATCACTTTATAAGGAAATGACTACAAATTATTCCACTTGTCTTGAAATGTGTCATAATTAATGTCATAACACTTATTAGTTTAGTGAGACGCTTGACAACTCGTTGCTTCATCTCATTGCGTTGTCTGCAATGATATTATTTTGTTATTCTTGTTTGTGTGCCCGTATATTTCTTGGTTCATTCAGAATGGCCAAATTATCATCATCATCACAGCCCATATATGTCCCACTGTTGGGCTCGGACCTCCTCCGTATTGGGAGGGAAATTAACCTACTATACCGCGTTGGTCAGACGTGTTGGTATAGGGCTTTGTTTCGAGTTTTCCTTCTCTTGCATAGATGTTATATGCGCTTTATATCCCTTAGTCGTCTTTTACGATCACCCACGGGTAAGATAAGGGATGGTGAATGGTATTCTTACTTCGTCACCACACGGATAAATGGCTAAATAACTTGATCTATTCGGTAAATCATTTTTTTTAAGTTTTGTCTGCAGGCAAAATTTGATTCACCAGAATAGGAATTACTAAGAACTCTTAAGTAATTCCTCTTCTATTGCGTCAAATTTTGATAAATTCCACAGGACATATTTTAAATGTTTATACTAAAAAGTTTTCTACTATTTCTGATATATTTTAAATGCATAATAAACGGCAAAAATTTTATGCAACTCTAATATATTTTAAATGCATATTATATTGCAAAACTTTTTTATACTCACAACATATTTTAAATTCACAATATCTTCTAAAAATTCCCCGTAAAACTAAATATTTATTACAAAATGTTTCAGAAGGAAAATTTCAATAGTTGGAAGCGTATATAAGTTGTGGCAGTAATATGATCGGTTAGGTAAGCAATGCAGGAAAATGTGAATGGCTAGGTGTCCTTCTATATTTACTTCTTTCAATCTAACAATTGATTTTTAATGTTCTTTATATTTTTATTATATTCATATGGTTATGAAATATAATTAGAGGATCTTTGTTTGCGCGTGGCCCCATAACCTACCGTATTCACTCATCGCTATTAGGTTGGCTACTGGTGCCGCTTCCTTGACATCTGAGGCCAACCTGGCGGGTTACCATTCCCCGTCGATGCCCCGGCAACTAGTCGGGGCATCGACGGGGACGTGCTGGACTATTTCCCGGTTCAGTCCCTCGCGGGTCTGGCTAGGGCGGCATCAGGCGCAGGTACTCACGCCTGCGCCACCCCAAAGGCGACACATTGGAACTAATTCTTACTAAAGATATACTATCTTTTTTATTTTATTCTTTTTATAAAAAAGTTAGTTAAGAAATAATAATAATAATAGACAAACCCGTAGAATTTCTTGCCGGATCTTCTCAGTATTCGGTTTCGCAGGATTTATACATAGTAAATGAATTTGAAATAATTAAGATAAGAAAATCTTTCCGTCAAATTCTATAAGAGTATCTTATATTTTATTTCCGTGTGGTGACGGAGTAAGAATACTATTCACCACCCCATATCTTACCCGTGGGTGATCGTACGAGACGACTAAGGGATGTAAAACGTATACCTATAACATCTATGCGAGAGAAGGAAAACTCGAAAACAAAACCCTATACCAACACGTCTGACCAGCGCGGTATAGTAGATTAATTTCCCTCCCATTATGGAGGAGACCAGAGCCCAACAGTGGGACGTATATGGGCTGTGATGATGATGATCTTATATTTAAAGGAGGGTAATAGAAGATTCATACCTGTTTTAATCATTGCTTCAATTAATATAACTCACTTTATGTCACACTTAATTATTAACTATACCAATGATATTTTAATTTTACACATTTTTATGTTCAATAGTAAACTACACTAAATAAATTGATTCGTTCGATTCCTTGTAGCATTCCTATAAAGTCTAAAGAGATTTTTCAATAATTAATCAACAATTTACTTTCCATTACTTGTTTATTTACACATTGACAATAAAACCTTCCTTCTATAAACGTGATGGTGTATGTTTAAATAATTTAAACCGCAATAGTAGGAGAGCACGAACGTCGGGGTATCTAGCTGAATTGAATTAGTTGATACGAGACACTGTTAATGGGAAGCTGCGATTGGTACATGTGAGAGCTAAAGTGATTACTAAATTAAAATGTGTTATTGGATAATGTTACTGTAAAGATGACTTAGTTAAGGTACCGATCTATCGTTGCAAGTGTCGTTGGTTTGATTCCTAAGCGAGACAATATTTTATGCGATCGATAATTTTTTGTTCTGAGTCTGGATGTAATTTGTGTCCGTTAAATTATATGTTTGTAAAGCCTTCCACAATATAAGGATTATTTCCTTAGTACAGATTTATGATTTAAAAAGAATTACCACCCCATCTCTTGCCCGCAGATGACGTAAAAGGCAACTAAGAGAGTTATGCATGTAACATCTAGAGAAAGGAATCACGATAAAAAACCCTATACCAATTCGTCTGACCAGCGTGGCATAGAAGATCAATTTACTTTTTATTGTGGAGGAGGCTTGGGGCCAGTAATGATGGCCACCGAAGACAAAGATCAGGTCCCGGTGGCCCGCTCGCTCTGCCCGCTACCCGATGGCACATTGCCGGGCGGATCTATGGGGTCGTGTGCCGCCTCTTCTGTCGCCCCGGACGGATATGGCGAGGTGTGACCAAAAAACAAAAGGCCAGTAATGATATGTTTATGAAAATGTTGTACACAGATGAAGTATTTTAAGTACTGAAAACTAGAATCGAATTCGATTTCCAAATAGGATAATCTTTTTAGTAAATAATTGTTCTTAGTCTGGGTGTAATTTATGTTTGTAATTTACATATTTATAAATTCCCACAAAACAATGAGTGGCCTACAATGCATGGCCTTGTACTAAAAACGAAAGCTTTACTGACTTTCTGAGTCGTCAAAGACTGACTCAGATATCACAAGACGTATAGGTAGCAGAACTCTGCTGGTGAAATAACATGAACTACGACGAATTACTTGGTATAGTGAATATTTTCTAATTCTCTTGTACTTCTTTACCTCAAAATTGCACTATACAAAAGTTAACTTATACTATAAAATATGTAATAGGCAATTTCATCATTCACGGACCAGATATCCAAAAGAGTTAGCTAAGAGGGCCACTAAAGTAAAATACCTATGATTCCAGTGGTTCACTCAAAAGATGGATATCGATTTAATATGGGATCGCAGTCTTTTTATTTGGTGACAAAAATATCATCCTCTTATTTTTAAGTAAGTGTTGTGTGATTGGCAGGTGGTTAGACGATCGTTATTGATTAATTATTATAAAAATATCTTGGAAATTTTCCCCATAGGGATCCATTTTTTGATGACGGTTTGAATTTAATTGATGAGACCGACGATGACATCACGCTCCCTAAACTAGCGCAGTTTGCGCGGTTATCCTAATCGTATTATAAGTGTAAAATTTTGTGAACACAGTTGATTGTTTCAATACTTGTTTTTATTACTTAATCACACGTAAACCGTTCAACAGTTTTTAATGGAAAATTGTATAAAAGTGGACCATTTTCTGGAACACATAGGATACTTTTTATCCCGTTAATCCATTTCCTTGGGATAATTTAGTGATAACATTTTATGTTGTGAAACTTATTTTTTATGCGTGCTCAGTCGCAAGCAACAGCTAGTTTGACTAATATTATAAATGTGCAAAATTGTGCAGATTTTTGGATGTCTGTTACTCAATCACGCATAAATAGATGAATCAAATCAAATCAAATCAAATCAAACCAAATCATGAACAGATTTAAACAAAAATTAGTATATAGTAGACACCACCGTGTATTAAGGAAATAATCCTTCTATTGCGGGGGACTTTACAAACATGTAATTAACGCAGACAAATCACATCCAGATTTAGAATAACACTTTGTGGATCACACAAAGCATCGTCCTGCGTAGTAGTAGTTAATCACTACGCCATCTGTGCGTGAGTCTCATAGGATACTTTTATCCTGGTAATGGTAAAATTTTATATTATGAAAGTAACAAGTTTATGCAAGCGGTGCCGTAGGTAGAAGCCTAGCTTCTTAGATTACTAGATACAGATATAATATATATGCTGTTCTCTCCTCTCCATCGAGGTATGAAACCGTGCTGCGTAAAGTCGAAAATTCAAACGTGAGAATATCCAGTTTTTTAGTGACGCCTGAAGTCGAAATCTCTACGCTATAGGAGATAGTTTTGACCGTTGTCGTTTAGCTTTTTTGTATCAGGTTGGTCTGTGTATCCAGCCATGATCAACCAACTGTACAGAGAAGAAAATCTTCTCAGAATTCTTGCACCACATTGACGCTGACCAAGGGAGAATAAATCTTGATGATGAATCGTTTTTAATCCGTCACCATTTTCCTTTTTTAGGACAGAGTGGAGATGGTTGGTCATACCTCACGGAAATGACGGTGTGCAATTCCATAAGCTGCCTTACACGTACTTCTCTATAGCCATGTGGGGCGACTGGAATCGAATCCTTAACTTCAATGGACCATCCGGCGGGTTACACTTTCTGGTATCATTTCTTATTACCTCATTCCTCTCTACGGGTGGCGTGCTAATCAATCTATCACCTGAATCCCTAACCTTACGAGGAATTTCACAATTACGTGAAGTAATTATAAATAGTTTCTAATTTAATACTGTGACTTATGAAATTTAATTAATTAGAAAACGCATTCACTGAGTGTTGGGACGTTAACTACACAAATTTGTCAAGTTAACGAGAGAACATAATTAATTAAATTCCACAAAGCTATGGGCGGTTAATTTACTATTCGTTAGTGAAACTAGATTAGTTAATAAGATCTTGTGTAGATGGCTAACGTTGTTATAATTTGTAGAGTAATTTGTATACATAACGACTGTATTCATAACTAGAATGTCATGAAAGATAATTGTTAACAAACGTTTGTATGAATAGATAATATTAAATGCATAAATGGCATAGATGTTGAAATATCGAGTTATTATGCTGAATGTCACCGGTTCGATTCCCACATACAACAATATTTTATGTGATACACAAATTCTTTTATCGATTTTGTTGAGTTCATCGTCATCATGAAATAAAACCTTACAGGTCGCAGGTCCTCTCAAGGTAAGGTTATCTTATATCTGATATCACCTTTATACTAACTTGTATTCCTTTCTTATATATTATAATGAATTGCCATTTCCACTTAAGACCGTCATTTTTTTATTGCTCTTGGTGGCAAACGAGCAAGCAGTACCTGATGGTAGGTATTACTGCCACTCATGGATCTTTGCAATATCAGAGGCACAGCTTGGCCACTGTCTACCAATAATCCTAAACCTACTTACATATTAATTATAGATGGGTAAAATATTTTTTTTTTACGGACTCTATCGCGTTTGTTTTTGATTTTTAATTACCCGATGCTTCGAACACATCCTAGCGTTCGTAATCACGGAATGACTGATTATCTGTTAGAGTTTATGTATTCATCATCCTCCTGTTATTATTTTAATTACTAGTGATTGATGCAGTATGTACTTCCATCGTACATACTGCAAAAGTCATTGGCAATTATTTAATGATCAGCCGTTTGCCTCAAACGTCCACCTTTATTGGGAATGTAATTGTTTACCGGACGGATTTAGGTGGAATTGGTCCAAAACGATATTAAGCTCTTAATCGTCTTTTATGACATCCACGAACAAGTAAGGGCTAATAGAAGTGGTGGCCGCTACCACACGTCAATAAATTTGTATGTATTATATGAATAATAGTCATTTAAAACGTCGTAATAATAGAACATTTTATTATTATGTTAAGGCGTTCATAAAATTAATTTATGAAAGGCGAGTAGGTATGAAAGCGAGTATTGGGGTAAAGATGCGAAAGGGAATGCTCCGATGGTTCGGACATGTGGAAAGAATGCCGAACGAACGTCTGGTTAAGAAGATATACAATGCGAAAGTGGAGGGATGTAGGTACCGGGGGAGACTGAGACTCACCTACCTAGACCAGATTGGTCACGTACTGAAGGAAAATGGCGTCAAGAGTCTCCGAAACCGAAACCCAGCGTGTATGAAGAGAATTTTGAATGTTGAGGAAGCGAGTGAAGTATGCAAGGATAGAATTCTCTGGCACTCTGTTATCTACCCTGCAAGGGATATGTCGTGATGATATGTATGTATATATGTATTTATATACATACATATCATTTGTATGTATGTATATGTATTTATGAAAGATACCGAAAATAATTTGTAATAATGAATATTTTAAAAGAGGAAAGATTCGACACTAAGGTATAAATTTTCTTTCATAAATTACTTCTAGACTTAGAATAAACATATGTAGATCATACAAATACCGATGGATTGGAATACGGCCACAAGCTAAGAAAGTCCGGCAAAAATTTTTGCGTGCTTATCATTTTTGAAGTGATAACTTCTTATGGGATTGTAAACCGCATCGTCATAATGGCGCCAGTCTGTCTGGCAGCTATATAGGATTAAAAAATGATACATAGAACACAATAAATAATAATGATAATGGCAAGATAATGTGTCGTGAATTGTATTCTTACTCCGTCACTACACGGAAAGAATCATGCTGGGTGGCAATCGAATTCACAACCTTTAGCAATATACGTTGGTACTTACTTGTATTATTCGGTAAGTTAAACTTAAAATAAAAACGATCCAAAGACATAATTTCCTTCAAATATGAGTTACATCTTAGCGATAATGAATTTATTTATTATCTTTAGGACCTATAATATCAGTGAATGCATGCATATCGTTATTATCAGCACATCATTGTCCATTCCTAGACATAAGTCTCCCTAAGGAGAGATAACTGTAAGTGTATCTTTGAAAATAAATTCGACTTGTCTTACTAAAAAGTTTTGACATTTGCGTGACATAGATACTGAGTGGCGATAAGAAATATAGTTGAATTGTTTTATAGTCTATGAGCCCACGAGTGCCAGACCTTCGTCATTTTATTAAAGCTGAATGTTTGTAACAAATTCTGCCCATACGGATTGAAATAGTGATCTATTATGAATTGATCATGCTAGTTTTAGCATTTATCGGGCAACAAATAAATGATTTAAATGGTTATAAAATTTTATAAAACCATAATATGTTATTAATAATATTACAAATTGAAACCACGTTACTTATTCTCAGATGCTTAGATATGGCAAGCTTTCGTCAGATTCTATTAATTTATACCACCGATTTCAAGGTATTGGTGCTGGTGGTCAGCTGAAATGGCGAATGGGAGGTAATACGACTAGTTATAAGGCTGCACACCGTGTTTCTATTACTCTTGATGCTACGGATGAGGTGCAGAGCATAGCCGTTAAAAAAGGTTCTCTTAATTTTTAATAAATCAAAACTACAGCTGTGTTTTAATACCTAAATTTTGTGCATGATATTTGAGTAATTATTATATTTTTTTTTACATATTAGCTAGGTGATACTGAAAGTTAGATCTAAATTTAATTAGTAGCGTAAAGGTCAATTTTAAGATAATGCCAATTGTAAGTGAAACTATTAATTTGACTGATCGAATTGTTTTATTGTTTCGAATATTTCATGATGAAAAATAAATACTCGAATAAACATTTACAATATTTTTCGTGATAATAAATGAATAAAATTGAAAGGATTTTATCCGTTTTCTTTTATAATTTTAATTAATTTAAACTTAAGCTCATAAATTAAACTTATAAAGTCTTTTTTAACTTAGTTCATACGCGTTTTCCTATTGGGTATGAGCCTCCTCCAATTGGGAAGGAAATTAACTATAAACATCAAACATATAATTAAATTATTATTAAACATAATTATTAAACATATAATTAAATTAACATATAATTAAATTATTTATATTAAAAAAATTAACTATCAAACATATTGGTATAGGGTTTTGTTTCGAGTTATCCTTCTTTTACATTCATATTATATGCGTTTTATATCCCTTAGTCCTCTCTTACAATCATTTCAGCTGTAAAAAGTAATAATTGCTATTTGTTTGGTATGCGTTAACATTTTCATCTTTTTAATGTTACAAAGCTTTTACAGTTACTGTCTCTTAGACTATAAGTTTTATTTAGACCGAAAGAATTTTATATAAGACCTAATGTTTAGAAATCACGCCCTTCGCTAATCTAGTTACGAGAATTCTCTTAGATATAAAAAGCGTTTTATAACAATTTATACTCTGCTTAGTCTGCTTTCTTTATTAAACCGAAGCATTCACGAGGACTGCCGACAGAAGTGAAAGCTTAAACCTATGAAAAAGAAAACAAATACAAAAAATAAAAAGCGTGCCCCAGGGAGTATGTATGGGTGTGACCATACAATAAATATACATACTAAATATAGTATATTATATAAATATTATAAAATTACGTCATCTCCTACGGTCTACCCTCCCGCCATCTTACGAATTTTTGATCAGGGCACGTGTCCTGACGCGAGTTTAACATTTTTTATTCATCCCAAAAAGTGCACAACGTTGCTAAATAAGTTTTAACCTCAAAAAAGTAAAATGAGATATTGTTTCAATCATGACGTGAATATAAAGAGTTGTGAACACAGAGTTATCATTTGACAAAAAGGCAAAGAAGAATATTGTGTTGACCCTAAGTAAAAATACCAAAAGGATAGAATGACTCGTCCATATTAAAAGGCGAACTTCTGGCCCACAAGAGAAGGACTCATAAGGGCTGTTGTTAGTATTATAGCGGGTGTTTGTGTGAGCGGGCTTCCGGCATCCGATCCTTGTCATCGGCGGACAGCGGATGTAAGGCGAAGTTTTAATGTATATAGCAATAAGTCTAATAGATATATTAAAAATTATTTATGTTAATCCGAGTTAAAAACCACATGTGCAAACGGTTTTTGGTTTCTTTTTTAATCCAGGTGTTGTTGATAAAATCGGCTGTCATCATCATCACAACTCATAAATGTCTCGCTGTTGGGTTCGAACCTCATACGTGATAGGATGAGATCTCACTTACCACGCTTATACCGATGTCATATGCTGATTATATACTTTAGTTATCTTTTACAAAAGCAGGCGGTCATTACTGCGGGGCAAATGGTAATAATAATATATTACTACCTATAAAAGAGTATGTTTTGTATGTATGACATCGCTAAACTTAGGAATTATTTGACTGATCATTATGAAAATTAGTATGTATATGTATTTTTTTCACGGAAAAGGTTTATATAATTATATAATTGATGCAATTCGCCACCAGGTGGTACTGCGATACATTGACTTGTTGACAAACCAAAGGACTGGGTTTGCAAGTAATATATTAAAATTTAGGATCCACAATGAGCTATTGATTAACATTATATTTTCAAAGGTATCATCATCAAAAATTTCAGCTCATATATGTCCCACTACTAGGTTCCAGCCTCCTCCATCATGGGAGGGAAATTGACCTGATGGTACAGGGTTTTGTTTCGAGTTTTCCATCTTTTGCATAGATGTCATATGCGTTTTATATCCCTTAGTAGTCTCGTACGATCATCCACAGGTAAGATATGGGGTGGTGAATCGTATTCTTACTCCGTCACCACACGGAAAGTTATAAACATGAAATAATAACAACTAGGTAGTATACTAGTCTCGACGATACCACTTGCCGTTCTTATAACACATGCACAATTGTATCTGTCTACGATATTAGTATTGATGAATGTGTCTTGAACAGATAACGGGAGTATCTAATCAAAATTCAAAGTCAAGGATAAAGACCGCGTGGTCATTTGTTAAAATTAACAATATGTGAATTTTAAGATTTTACCTTAAATTAATTCAAGTATGATATAAAGCTCTTAGTCATCTTTTACGACATCCACGAGCAAAATAAAGGTTGGTAGTATTCGTAGCCGGTAACACACAGCAATATTTTTTTTTGGTATATATTTAGACATTTATAATGTCTCCATAATAACCCTATAGAATTGTTATGGAGTTACCGAGTATATTTATGTAGGTATAAAACTATTGACAATAACTTATGGAATATGAAGGAAGAGGAGTATGTATTGTGTCGACCCCAAGAAATGAGGATAAGAGCTGGAGAATAAAGATGAATGATAGATGTCACCTTATTAATTTAAACTTGATTTATATTTAATATTATATTTTACCATCGGATGCGAACGCGGCAACATCGAGAAAGAACCAGCAAGAATACATAAATAAATATACACAGATGTTAGATTAAAATATTAAATGTATTCAAGGTGAAAACAAGCATAAATTATGGTACAACAAGAGACCGGTACGTTATTATAAAGGTACATGAGGGACAGAATTATAAGGCCTGAGGCCAAACAAGACCGACCTTCGAGTTACCTTGGCTTTGTGGGACCTCTTTACTTAACAATACAATACTTGTAACATGATTTGCAACATAATTATGTTATTTACATTTTGTATTCAGTGTAGATATTTTTTTAAAGTGTTACAGAGTTAAAATTACAATGTGTCGACACCACATTACCTATAAAAATTAATACCAGGTGAATGAGCAATATTTCTTTTCTGCATGGTGACAGGATAAGAAAGAATAAAGTTATCACGATATCTTACTTACCCGTGGGATTTCTGAAAATTGGATTCATTTCCTTGTGTGGTGATGGTAAGAATACAATTCACTTATCTTGATTGTAGGGTGTCGTAATGTATGACTAAAATATATAAGATGCATATAAAATTTATGTCAGATAAGAAAATTTCAAAATAAAACGTTATATCAACGGGTCTAAGCAGTGTATTAGTAACTCATTTTCTTTTCTATTATAGAAGAGGCTCGAACCCATGAGTGGGACATATATGAGCTGATGATGATGGATGAGGAGAATGAGTGGCAGCGCTCTTCTAGGAAATATATAAACAACTTACTGTAATTGTCAAATGATTTGTTAAGAGATGTGGTGTTCTATGGGGGAGGACTACGTCTTTTGTACATATATTTTTTTGCGGGGGTTCAGTCATACCTAGAGTTGCCACCTTGACTTTATAATAAAGTATTATACGATTTATTGTTTCAGCTAATTATAATCTTATATTGCGAAATTACTTCATTTTGCAAGAGTTATTTTTTTTAGGATGTAATTTTTTAAAACTCATGATAATATTTTAAATTTGTTTAATTTTATTTCACTTCTAATGTCCATTTCCGCCACGTCTGTAAAGAATTCAAGATAAAAGTAATAAAGGGAATCTGATAAAAATGAATATTTTTTTTAAATTTTAAAATAAATATGGAGTACAAAGATACTGTTTAGTAGTAGTAATTATTTCTTAAAATTTAATAAAAAATATTAATAATATATATTTTATAGCTAAAGTCTCTGTAGTAGCGGCTACGAATACTTTCAAACTTTACTCGTGAATTTTAAAGACGAATAAGAGCTTATCCAGACCAACTTCACCTGATACCGTCTCCTCAGCGATTGCATCCTTACGGATGGTTGATATTAGGCGGGCGGCCAGTCACAAAACTAATGCCAATAGTTTTTGCAACATGTACGATGGAAGAGGAGTACATATTGCATCAACCCCAAGTTATTGCAATAAGCATGATGTTGATGATGATGTTTTAAAGTAAAATAATATAGTCAATCGTATTTTAATTACACAAAAAAAAACACTGGTGAATTATGACTTTTTTATAATTTCGACGATAAACGAGCAAACAGTACTTAAAGGTAAGTATTACTGCCCTTATGCAAATATGAAACACCAGAAGTACAGCTAGACTATTTCCTACCAAACAAAATCCACCCAGAAAGTTGGGTTACCAGCTCTTCTACTCACCAAACGAAGTTTTTTTTCATATTACCATTGCTCAAACGTCAATTCTTTTGCTAGAGTGCGATGCAAAAAAAAAAGAAACATAGCTACCAGTACTAAAACCGATTCCTTGTCTTTAGTGAGCTGTCCATTCTTAAGCTACATTTCACGACTCTTAAGAGAAATAAAAACGTTAAACACTCATTGCATTCAGGAGATATATATGTATGATATATTATTATGAAGTAAATATAACTTACAGACAAAGTTTGCCGACATATCAGTAAACAATGTTATCAATTTGACCTCATACAACTTAATAATAAATGTACTTAGTAGAATTATTAATGTTAATGCTATTTAATATATTACGCGAGGGAAAAGATGAAAAGGTTTTTAAACGAAGCAGAAATGGTTGATTTACATAGATAAGTTTAGAGTATGTAAATGTTTAAGTATACTTTAGAACAATTACTGAGATTATAATACCATTGAGTACACTTTAGCAGGTTACAGCTAAAAGGTTTTCATTGACAAGTATACTTTTTACTTAAACAAAGTATTATTAAATCTAAAGTTCTTTTTTATTACGTATAGTAATGAACGAGCAAGCAGCGCATTTGATGGTAAGTGTTCTGCCCATGGAGCTTTGCAATATTAACGATACAGCTAGGCTAGCCAACTTATAACTCAGAAAGTTGGGTTTTCGGCTCTATCGCTTACCGAACGAAAGATAACAGCAAATTGCCACTATTCAGACGTCACTTTTCTGCGAAAGTGTGGTACTACCTCGTACGGATCGGCCCGCGGCTGTAGACAGAAAACTGTCAACATTATAGCCCTACTACTATTAAATTACGGTTGCTATATGTTCTTTTTTCTGTCGATATATAATGATGATGATCCAGTGATGTGCACATAAATTGCTGTGTGGTGGCTACGAATATTATCAACGCTTACCAGGCCTCCCAAACAGGACGTTAGCAGGAGGTTGTTTATGATAAAAAGATTTTTCTATTGATTTATAGATACCACAGAAAAGAAATAACCTTCAACTTTTTAATAGCAACTAATAGGTACTATATGCAATTATTTAATATTTAAATATTATGATGCTATTTTAATTGCCACTAGAGAAAATAAATATTTTTTTTTTGCAAAGATATGTGTGTTGTTTGTATAAAGGCAATATTCCTTGTATTGCGAGGGAATTTACAAACATATTATACAATTAATGAGGTTAGATTAATTTGGGGTTCGCACAAAGTATGTTGTGTATGTAAATCGAACCTATGGCACTCGGTTCTCGGTAAGTCAGTATCTTCAACATTACGCCATCTGTTCAATAATCATTATCATCACCTGAGATTAGCTCAGCTTATATACGCCCCAATTCTGTGCTAGATCTTGCTCTACAATGAGAGGGTAATTGAGCTACTATACTCGTTGATACAGTGTTGGTGGAGGGTATGATTTCGCAGTTTCCTTCTTTTACAGTGGAGTTATCTACTACGTCCCTCAGTTGTCCTTTACAGATTACCCATGGGTAAGAAATTGGGTGCTGAATTATATTCTTAAACCGTTGCCACGTAGAAAACAGTTCTACATAAAAATAATATTATTTTTGGTAACTTTTATTTATTTTTCTATAAATGCAAGGCTGTGGTGATGGAGTAAGTATACAATTCACCATCCCCTATGCTACCCGTAGATGATCGTAAAAGATTAAGTAAGTAAGATCGTAAAGATTAAATAAAATATGCATATAGCGTTTATGCAAGAGAAGGAAAACTCTAAATAAAACTCTAAATCAACGTCTGACCAGCGTCATGTAGTAGGTCAACTCTACCTCGTAATGTGGAGGAGGTACGAGCCTCTCATGTAAGCTAAGATGATAATGATGATGACGACATGAGACAAGTGTACTTGTTAAAATTAAATATACTTTCAATTGAATATTAAAAAGTATGTAAACAATTGTTGTAAAAGCCAAAACCCTTTTTATTTGCATGAAAATATTCTATCAAATGGAATAATACTACTGTAGAATTTTCCTTCGGGCGTTTTAGTAATTTTCGTGTTTCCCGCCTCCGCCAGATGGTCGGTATTACATCGTCAAAATTGGTGTCTGGCCGGCAACGTGTAACATTTTATTGTAAGGTTGAATATTTGAAATAAATTAGAGATTGTGTTTTGTTAGGCCAATTTAATTTTACAGTCCGTTAAGAGAGTTAAAACTAGAAAATTATGGTGAAATATTTTTAGACGAATTCGCATTATTTAATATTAAAAAGTGATTCGCAATACTTGACTGCACAGTTGGCGTAATGGTTAAGATACATTTGTGCCAATGCCGTGGGTTCAATTCCCACGCAGGACAATACTTTGTACGATAGACATATTGTTGTTCTTGAGTCTGGGTATAATTTGTCTGTGTTAATTGCATATTTGTAGTTTCCCGCAATACAAGGATTATTTCCTTAGAGCAGGGTGGTGTTTATAAAAAAATACATAACATTTTGTTATTAGAAAATACTCGTCTGAGCAGTGGCATTGTACTGTTCCGCTTCATTTGGTGAGTGATAGAGCCTCAAGTCTTTTCTAAGAGGGTTTGGGTTGGTTGGTAATGGCCTAGCTGTACCCGTGGTAAGCTGGTAACACTTACTGCCAGGTGTGTCGTTTGTTCGATTGCCACCATAATTAACAAAAAAGCGACGATATTAAAAAAAAAAATTTTTAGTAACTTTATGATTCTTAGCCGACATCAAAAAATTTAAAATTTCTTATTCATCTCATCTCATTTTGATTTTAAAGAAGTATATTTTGAACGACACAATGACAAAAGATTCTAAGAAAAGGGGTCTACGCGTGAATGTGAGCAAAACCAAAATAATGGTCTTTGAAAGAGATGAAGCCAGAACAGATGTAAGAGTAACAATAGGTAATGATGTACTAGAGCAAGTGGATGAATTTGTATATCTTGGATGTGGATTTAGCCGAGATAGAAGGTACACCACTGATATAGAGCGAAGAGTGAATGCGGGAAATAGAGTGAACGGAGCGTTGGGACAACTTCTCGGTAGCCACCACCTCAGCCAGAAGGAACGTGTAGTAATACATAACGCAGTGCTTGTCCCAATATTACTATGAGGAAGCGAGAGTTGGTTGTGCAGAAAAGAGCATGAAAGAAAAATTAATGCGGTCGAAATGCGATCTCTACGGCAAATCTGTGGAGTTAGGCTGACCGACCGCTTTCGCAACGACGACGTAAGAGAGCGAGTAGGTATGAAAGAGAGTATTGGTGTAAAGATGCGAAAGGAAATGCTCCGATGGTTCGGACATGTGGAAAGAATGCCGAATGAACGTCTGGTTAAGAAGATATACAATGCGAAAGTGGAAGGATGTAGGTACCGGGGGAGACCGAGCCTCACCTACCTAGACCAGATTTGTCACGTACTGAAGGAAGGTGGAGTCAAGAGTCTCCGAAACGGCGACCGTGTATGAAGAGAATTATGAATGTTGAGGAAGCGAGTGAAGTATGCAAGGATAGAGTTCTCTGGCACTCTGTTCTCTCGGCCTACCATGCAAGGGATATGGCGTGATGATATGTATAATATATATATTTTGAAATGGCAACAATGACATTAAATATACAGTAATAAGAATAAGCGCAGAATAACGATAGTAACATTTAAATTGCCTAAAAATTGATAAATTCCAATACTTTCATACTATAGTAAATATAAACCGGTCACTTGAGAAAATTAAATACATTTAACCTGAACAATAAAATGTTGGGAACATTTTAAACTTAGTTCCAGTATTATAATAAGTCTGCTGACTTAATAGCTATTCTGTATAAATCATTAAAAAATATTTTAAAAAGTAATTAAAACTTATTTACAGCGCCATCTATCGATTCAAATAATAACTATTAAATATCTATGTTTGAAGCAGATGCATATAAGTTTATTTTCGAAACTGTTCACCAGTGTAGGAGTTGTCTTACAAACACATCTATAAAATAATATTATAAAGGCTATTTCTAAATTATTTCATTTCTGATACCGTATTCATGTGATTCTCTTTCAGCTTAGTTTTCTGGATAATTTTACTTCTTCTGCATTTTAAATTGGCGCATTTATTTTATTTTATCTGCACCATAGACTACCAGAATGAATTTCTTCAAAAGAGTTAACGAACCATAGACTTATTTTATGTGGAAATAATTTGAATTATTTAGTTCAAAGCCGGATAGTCTCATTTTCAATTTTAATTTCATCATCATATTCATCTCATCATTATTCATCATATTTATTTAAAGTAACAATTCTATAAAAAAATATGAATTACATTAAACCTTACCTGGCTGTGTTTATTGTGTTTAACTTACGTTTTTTTCTTATCTCGTACATCATTCCTCGTGGTTATTTAATTTATTTATTGAAATGTATTTATTTTTGCCTGTTCTACAGAGCAATACATAAAATAAAATAATAATTATTTTATTTTTTTAGCCTATAGGAATATAGGACGACACACTATGTGTGTGTCGTCCTATATTTACTGTTGAAAATCGTAAAAGATTAAAGGGAAACGTACAATTAGGACCAAATAAACTGTCAGTCAGAACTCGACTAATAAATTTTAGGAAATATATATTTGCTTATACTCTACAATGATACTAACATGCATACATACATACATACATATCATCACGCCATATCCCTTGCAGGGTAGGCAGAGAGAACAGAGTGCCAGAGAACTCTATCTCTGCATACTTCACTCGCTTCCTCAACATTCATAATTCTCTTCATACACGCTCGCCGGTTTCGGAGACTCTTGACTCCACCTTCCTTCAGTACATGACCGATCTGGTCTAGGTAGGTTAGTCTCGGTCTCCCTCGGTACCTACATCCTTCCACTTTCGCATTGTATATCTTCTTAACCAGGCGTTCGTTCGGCATTCTTTCCACATGTCCGAACCATCGGAGCATTCCCTTTCGCATCTTTACACCAATACTCTCTTTCATACCTACTCGCTCTCTTACGTCGTCGTTACGAATGCGGTCGGTCAGCCTAACTCCACAGATTTTCCGCAGAGATCGCATTTCGACCGCATTAATTTTACTATCATACTCTTTTCTGCATACCCAACTCTCGCTTCCATACAGTAATGTTGGGACAAGCACTGCGTTATGTATTGCTACACGTGCCTTCTGGCTGAGGTGGTGGCTGCCGAAAAGTTGCCCCAACGCTCCGTTCAGTCTATTTCCCGCATTCACTCTTCGCTCTATATCAGTGGTGTACCTTCCATCTCGGCTAAATCCACATCCAAGATATACAAATTCATCCACTTGCTCTAGTACATCATTACCTATTGTTACTCTTACATCTGTTCTGGTTTTATCTCTTTCAAAGACCATTATTTTGGTTTTGCTCACATTCACGCGTAGACCCCTTTTCTTACAATCTTCTGTCATTGTGTCGACTAGGGTCTGCAGGTCAGTCGCTGACTGTGCCAGCAGGACTGCATCATCTGCATAAAGCAGAGCAGTGACCACTGAGTCGCCCATCTGGACTCCCACATTCATATCGTTCAACCTTTGGAGACATTTATCCAGATATATGATAAACAGCCTGGCTGACAGAACGCACCCCTGCTTAACGCCGATATTGACGTCAAACCAAGGCGACATTCCATCATCCAGCCGCACACAGGCTCTACAGCCCATGTAACTGGACTGCACAGCCTGTAGCAGTTTACCGTTAATACCATACTCTGGTAAAATGTCCCAAAGTTCCTTTCGTACAACCGTGTCAAATGCTCTCTCCAGATCCACAAAACTGCAGAAAACCCTCTGACCTAGAGCCAGATGCTTCTCCACAATGTTGCGCAGAGAGAACACTTGATCCATGCATCCCCTTCCACTCCTGAAACCTCCTTGTGTCTCACACAGTAAACCATCGGACACCATCCTCATTCTCCTTTCAATAATTTTTCCATACACTTTTGCTGCCAAACTGGTCAAGCTTATGGCTCTGTAATTTGCGCAGTCATAACGTGAACCCTTGTTTTTAAACAAAGGCACGATGACTGCGCTATTCCAGTCTCTGGGAACCATTCCCGAGCTCCAACATAAATTGAGGAGCAACAGGAACGCCTCCCAGACACAAGAGCCACCGAGCTTGATCATCTCGGCAGACACCATATCAATGCCCGCTGCCTTACCATTTTTCAAACTTCTTATCGCCCATTCAACTTCATCCATACTGATGCCATCGGAGGACGCCGTTGTCGAATGTTGATCTACTAAACCACATCCAACACCGGCGCCAACCGTAGCATCCGCATACATATCGCCAAAATATTCACTCCATCGGCTTAACACGTCTTGTGTTTGTGTAAGAATGTCTCCACCTTTAGACCTTATTTTATTCATTCTGAAGGCTGACCAACCACCCCGAGACTTCTTCACCTCCCTCCAAAAGAGTTTGGTGTTACCCTCGAAGTTTTTAGTCAGCCTATCTTCTGCACTCATACTTGCTCTATCACGTTTCTCTTTCACTAAGGCCTTGGTGTCATTCTTACATTGCCGATATATTTCTTTCTTCTGTTCAGTCATACTGTCATTCAGATTCAAAGAAGAGACATAGTCCAGCCACGCTTTCTTCTTTTGCTCTACGGAAGCTGCCACTTCCGCATCCCACCATGCATCACCATTTGTTTTTCTATGCTTCTTTGAACTTCCACATACTTCTTTCGCTGTATCTACCATACTCTCTTTCAATACTCTCCAGCATTCTTCAATGTCCGATTGCGGCTGGCTTGCCATCGTCAGCCGTTCTCGGACACCCTCTGCATACTTTTCTCTTACACACTCTTCTTGCAACCTTTCAACCTTTATTCTTTCAAGCCCTCCGAAGTGGACACGCTCTCGCCAGTGCCTCCACTTTCTGAACAGACCACTAAATCTCGCAATAACGAGATAGTGGTCCGTGTCGACTGTGGGGCCCCTGTAGGCTCTTGCGTCCAATATTTTATACTAACATGAATTATCTTAAATACTAATGTATTCCAGTCGTCACCATTCCCAACTGAACGCTTGTAGCTGTTCTGTTATGCGACGACGGTAGTAAGTACTACCGCAATTTTTTACAAACTACTTAAGAACTCAAGGTATATGTAGCTATAACATTTTCGTTAGCGCGATTTAATACTATGATATAAAAATAAAATTAAAATGACACCTTTTCAGTATATTTTTTTATTTACCTTAGCTGGTAGACGAGCAAGCCTACCTTTTCTCTGTGGACAGGTTATGATATATTCACACTATATACATATATTCACACAGCGGATTGGGTAAATCCGCTCGGGGCGAGAGAAGAGACATCGTACGACCCCATAACCTGTCGTACATGTACCCCTCTATACCGTGCGGATCGGATGGTATCGAGTACATTTTCATTTTGGTATATCGATACTTTTGGTTTCGGTTACGAAGCTCCATAACATCCCTAATAGGTACTATATCCACTAAATAGATTTCCAATAGACAATCCAATGTAACAAGATTGTGGAGCAGCTTACAGATTGGGAACAGTTTCAATAATCAATTAATTTACTCTCTAATTCACCGTAACTTGTAACAATTAAATAATATCTGTAAATCTCTATGTATTATATCTGAAAGGTTTTTTTATGTTTATAATTTTCTTTCAAATAATAAATAAGACCAAAATAAAGGTTTTATGGGCAAATAGCTTTAAATTGCGAGAAGGAAAACTCGAAACAAAACCCTATATCAACACGTCTGACCAGCGTGGTATCCAGTAGGTCAATTTCCCTCCCATTATGGAGGAGGCTTGAGCCCAACATCTATGAGCTGAGATGATGATAATGAGATGAGCTTTAAATTTATATTATAAAAAATATTACCAATGTTATCAGTCTTCAACCACCAGTACATATGGGATTAATAAAAACCACTTAAAGAATCAACAATACAAAACGCAGCACCTCCAGTTTAAGTAACTAATAACGCCAATTGCCATTGCCCAACCCACCTGCCAAGTGGGGCGATTACGGTGTGATTCATTTGTAGATAGGGCTATTTTATATTTGACATTAATTAGCTGACGGCATCTATATATGATTTTCCTTTTTTTATTACCTATGATGGCAAACGAGCAAGCAGCACACCTGATGGTAAGTGTTACTGCCGCCCATGGACGTTTGCAATACGAAGGGTATAGCTAGGCCGCTACCTACAAATACAAATTCAAACCTACCCAGTTGAGCTGCCGGCTCTCTCGCTCATTGAATGAAATGTAATAGCATATTGCCATTACTCTGACGTCGATTTTCTGTGAGAGTGTGGTACTACCCCGGACTGACCGGCCCGCTGCTGCTGTCCATAGTATGGCCCTGCTATAACTAAATATACCTATATATAATATACTATGAGCAAGGAGCAGGTCCAAGCTGTTGCTGCTCCTGTGCATGAAGATTGAAACGAGACTGTGGAGCCTGTTACATCATGGGCTGTAGATGCAGCACCACCTCCTGCTCCGGCTGCTACTTTTGTTGCACCACCCGCGCAAGAGGATTGGGCTGCTCAGGTGCAAGAAGCGTGGAGCTCAGCGGCGCCTGCCGCACCTCCAGCAGCTACACCATCGTCGGGAGGTTCTGGCCAAGACTGGAACGCTTCGTAAATGTAGCGTTTGTGGTAAATACAATTTAAATATATTCGTACTATACCATTTTAGTCAGACAGGCTGGTAGTATTTTTACTTAGAACAATAATTTATGGATCACGCAATGTATTGTCCTACGTAGGACTCGAACCCACGACACTTGTACGATAGGTTGGTATCTTAACCACTACGCCATCTGTACAGTCGAAATTTGTTTTTTCTCTTTATTATATCTCTTAATCATATTTTACGATGCCCAAGGTCAAGGTCATTGGGGGTTAGTGAATTGTATTCTTACTCCATATTGTAAGGAAAAATCTCGCACAATTACATAGGAGAAGTCGTGTCTATTTTTATAAGATGGCTCTATCTTTTTTAAATTTCATTTGTTACAAGCTTCAAGCCAATTAAAAACGCGTCTCGGGTTTATTTTTCAGTTAGAATTCTTAATGTTATGGAAACTATTTTCAATCATTATCCATAAGAGTTACCATAGTAACTGCACAGATGGAGCAGTGGTTAAGATAACCTACCGTGTCACGTATCACGGATTCGATTCCCAAGCAGGACAATAACTTTGTGTGATCTCTAAATTATTGTTCTGACTCTAGATATTTCCGTTAATTGTACTTTTTTATTGCTTATGGTGGCAACCGAGCAAGCACAGCTGATGGTAAGTGTCACTTTCACCCATGGACCTTTGCAATACCAAGGGTATAGCTAGCCGCTGCCTACCAATACAAACCCCAAACCCACCAATTGAACCCATCACAGAATTGCGCAATGGCATCTTCCGAGTTAGTGGTAGATTATTGAACTATTTTAAGATAAGATACTAGTAGAGGTAGTACTAGGTAGAGTATAAACCCTATGAAGGCACATTACTAATCATTTGTTACATATAAATGTAAGAAATTATTTATTATATTTTCCGTGTAGTGATGGAATATGAATACAATTCACCATCCCCAATCTTACCTGTGGGTGATCGTAAGAAACGACTAATGGATACAAAATGCATATAACATATGCAAGAGAAATAAAAGTCGAAGCAAAACCTTATACCAACACGTGCTTGGTATGAGAGGTCAGTTTTTCTTTCATCATAGAGGAGGCTAGAGTACAGTAGTGGGATATATATATAAGCTGAGATGATAAAATTATGTATTTGATTTGTATAAGACTAGAAACTTATTCAGCTATGTGGTAGCGGTTACGAATACTACCAACCCTTGCTTTGCTCGTGGATCTCGTAAATACGACTAAGAGCCTTATAAGAACCTGAGCCAGTATACGCTTCTATAATAAACTGCCAAAAGATATCCGAGACATGCCTGTGAATAAATTTAAAAGGGCTGTCAAGAACAGACTCTGTAAGAAAGGTTATTATAAAATCTCGGATTATCTAAGCGATAGTACAGACTGGCTATGAGCAGCTCCTCATTCAGAAATTACCTTGTCTTTGTAAACTGTTTGTTTTATGTTTTTTTTTATAATGATCTTACATACCTGTGAAGCGTAGCGTGTTTTGCCTAACGAATTTTGACTTTGGTTAGCGTTAGTAATACATGGTATTGGTCATCCTCACTGAAAGGTCTACTTGCGGTAGCTGCGTCGAGCGGGTCCTTCCCTTCCCTTCAAGTTGGTTGAGGGGAGTGATGGCTGCTCTAGTAGTTAACTCGTGATCGGGTGCCGCTTGTGGGATCTGGTCCAGCCATTGGCTATTTTACATTGTATTTAAACTATTAGGTTCGAAGGGCATCACACTGGAGCTATTTCTTTCATGTACCATTCTTTTTATATATATAAAAAAAATGAAAAGAAATAATAAAAGACAAACCCGCTGAGTTTCTTGCCGAATCTTCTCAGTAGTGGTCTAGTTCCGATCCGGTGGTAGTTTATTAGATTAAAATTAAAATTTTAATACTGACAATATGTAAGTGCCCTCACAGGGTTTATACATAATAAATGAATTTGAATTTGCCAACTCCATCTGATGTCGTTTAGTCAACAGTTACATTCCCAAGAAGGGATAACGTCTGGCAGGCGGCCGGTCATAAATCTATTGCCAATAACTTTTACAATATGTACTACGAAAGAAGAGTACATATTGTATCGACCCCAAGTAATTGGAATAAGAGTGAGAATGATGATGAATGATGAGGACTAGAAACTTATTCTTTTCGTTTGGTAACAGAGTAAGAATTTAATAGACCATCCCTTTGCCAAATAATACTAAGAAATTAGGATATGCAGACAAAATCTCTAACAGAACCCTATACTAGCGTGGTAGCTACTTCCCATTGTAGGAGCTAGAATCCATCAACGGTACGTATAAGAGCTGAAATAACGACGAGAACAAGAAAGCTCAAACGTAAATCAAAATAAAAAAATAATTACACAATAGAAGCGTACATTATGAAAACTGAATTTATATTTTAAGTATAGTTAATAATAGAAATCATGCTCTCATTTAAGAGTCTTTGAAATCTAAAACATGTCTTTTATGAAGGCAGCTGTACTATCTAGTAATTAAACGCCGTCGTTTAGAACTCACATAACTGTGAACTAAAGAGCTGTCCGTTTGCTTGTTAGAAAACATAATTGGATGTTAGCAGCAAAGTTTCCAATTACTTTAGTCTCGGGAGCTACGCAGTGATAATACGAGAGCCTTTCTCAAATACAAATGATGTTTATTTTAGAAGAAATATTCTCTGCATTTAGAATTAAAATACACTCATTTGCAAAAAAAACGGGCGGTTTTGATTTTCATTCATATTTAAAAAGATACAATACCAAAAAGGTTTCAATCGTTTGTACACGTTACTGGCCGGTTTTAAAAATGCTGTGGTATTTAAAAAAGTACGTTCTAAATTCAATTTTTCATTTGATGTTCATTTTTACAGAAAACCCCTTTTTATCCTACATTTTTGGCGCGAAGTTCCAGAAGTTAACATCGACTTTCATAACTTTTATTCAATTTTTATCGATTAATTTCATATCCTTGACTGTCAAAGCTTTATTTAATGCTGTTTGGCTGTATCAAAAATGGTAGATAAAGTGGTAAAAGCTACCAAAATTATCGCGCTGCTTGAAGAGGGTTGCAGCCAATGTTTCGTGGCTAGGAGGCTAAATGTTAGTCGCTCGACAGTCCAAAGGACCTGGCAGCGATATCAGGAGACTGGTTCCGTCGAGAGAAGGCCTGGTTCTGGAAGAAAACCATGTACCCAACCACGGGATGATCGTTTTCTTGTGAGTCGCGCATTGAGAAATCGCAAATCTTCGTATGTGGATCTTAAGAACAACCTCCAAGAAGTAAGAAATGTGCATATTAGTCTATGGACGGTCAGGAGGAGGCTTCTCGCTGCCAATATACGCAGTCACCGCCCGGCCCGCGGCCCCAAATTACTCCGTGAGCACAGAGTTCACAGGCTTAGGTTCGCTAGAAATTGTGAATCATGGACTCAAGACGATTGGAATAGGGTTTTGTTCTCTGATGAAGCCAGGATATCTCTGTTCGGTGAAGATCGACGTCGGCGAGTGCTAAGAAGACAAGGAGAACGCTTTGCAGAGGCATGTTTCGAAGAAATCACACCTTATGGTGGGGGCTCTGTTATGTTTTGGGCAGGAATAAATTCAATGGATCGTACAGAGTTAGTCTTCATTGAAAACGGCTCACTGACTGGGCATCGATACATAACGGAAGTTCTAATTTCTCATGCACAACCCGCATTGGCCGCTCTAGGTGAAGACTCGATTTTTATGGACGACAATGCTCGCGCCCACCGATCCCGCGATGTTAATGCGTATGTGCAAGAGGTCGGCATTCGTCGTTTGGATTGGCCAGCTCGAAGTCCCGACCTCAATCCCATAGAGCATGTCTGGGACGTTCTGAAACGGCGTGTGAGATCAGTACACCCGGCTCCGCAGACCATCAGAGAGCTGAAGAATGTGATTACTGCGGAGTGGGAACGTATTCCGCAAGCAAGTATCCGGGATATACTCGCTAGCATGCCCAGACGAATTCAAGCTGTGATTTTAGCTAGAGGGGGTCACACTCGATACTAAACATTTATCTGCTTTTACTTTATTAAAGAAAAACAAACAAAAAAACTTTTTTATTTTTACTTCATGAGCATATGCACTACTAGCGAATATACACTACTAGCGAGGTTTAGCATTATTTCCCATAAATTGTATCTAAATTTTATGAAATACTGATGAAAACGATTATTTTCTTATTAATTTACCAAATTGTGTGGATAAAACTACCTATAATTATCAAACAAAGAAATATTAACATTTGAAATGGTTCATTGCTTAGGTGCCCGTTTTTTTTGCAAATGAGTGTATATATTGGATTCCCCTTGTAGTGATGACCTACAAAATTTCAACACTACTTACTTCACTATGAGAAAATAAACTAATTACTACTCAGAGAAACTGTGTTATACCTTAGTAAAGGTACTCAGAGGTCTATAACATAATTCCGGAGTGTTACAAACCTTACGCCCATGTCGTGCGGTGTTCCGCAGGGGTCAGTGTTGGGGCCGACTCTGTGGGACATCGGTTACGACTGGGCGTTGAGAGGAAGTCTCACCCCCGGGCTGAGCGTGATATGCTATGCTGACGACACGCTCGTCACAGCCCGGGGCAGGACACTCAAAGAGGCGGCGAGCCTGGCCACTCTCGGCAATGAGAAGATGGTCAGGCTAATCGAGGCGTTGGGGCTCAGGGTGGCCCTAAATAAGATGGCCCTTCTATTTCATGGGCCCCGCGTAAGGCTGCCTATCAGCGCCTCGTTAGTCGTCAACTCTATCCACATCAGTATCCAGGCCCATATGAAGTATTTGGGTCTGATGCTCGACGGGCGTTGGTGGTTCCGGGAGCATTGCCGCAGGATTGCTCCCCGGCTGGTCGGCGCGGCGTCCACCCTATCGCGGCTCGGGCTGGGCGGACCCAATTTCGAGGGCCGACGGCTGTATGCGAGGGTGATCCGCTCAATGGCCATGTACGGCGCACCCGTGTGGGTGAGGTCTCTGACTGTCCAGCTCAGGCCTCTTCTGTGGCGCCCACAGAGAGCCATGGCGGTCAGAGCCATCCGCGGATACCGCAGGGTGTCAACCGAGGTGGCATGCCTATTGGCCGGGACACCCCCGTGGGACCTAGAGGCGGAGATGCTCTTCGACCTCTACCGGCGGGTAATCTCCGTACGCGACAAGGGTGACTCCCCACCGTCTAGCGAGATAGCCACCTGGCGCGAGGATGCCGCCGAGACGTCATCGCCCGTTGGGTTACGCGGCTGGAGAGGCCTAGACACGGTGTTGTTACCGTTGAGACCCTCCGGCCCGTACTGATGAAGTGGATGGAGCGGCGGCACGGAGTCCTCTCCTTCCGAATGGTGCAGGTATTGTCGGGGCACGGTTGCTTCGGCTTGTACCTGCACACGGTCACGTGGAGGGAGTGGACTCCGTCCTGCCACCATTGCAGTAGTGACGAGGACACGGCGCAACATACGCTCGAGGTATGTCCGAGCTGGGATGGTCAGCGCCGTGACCTCGTCGCTGTTATCGGTGCCGACCTGACGCTGCCGGCTGTCGCGGAAGCGATGGTCGACAGCGTCAGGAACTGAGACGCGGTCGCCGCCTTCTGCGAGGGTGGATTCCCGTGACCCGGGCCGCCGTCAGCGGCCGGAGCGGCGCAGGCGCGAATATCTGCGCCTGATGCCGCCCTAACCGAGGCTTCGGGTGATCGGACCGGGTAATTGTCCGGTCACCCAGCGTGAGGCCATCGCGTGAGGGCGACGCCCCGACGGCGAAAGCTGTCGGGGCATCGACACGGGAGGAACCCGTAAGGGTAAACCGCCGGGCGGGCCACCGAAGATAAAGATCAGGTACCGATGGCCCGCTCGCACGGCGAAGAGAGGTGTTTGCATAGTGGGTCCATGGAGTTGCGCGCCGCCTCTTTTATCGCCCCAGATCGATTTGTCGGGGCGCGACCATATCCATAGTCCACCCTGCGGGAAAATAAAAAAATAAAAAGTGTTACAAATCTTATGTTTAGATATAGATAACGAATTGTTATGTTTGTAGACGACGCCGCCCACCACTACTCGCCCTGCCAAAGGCCAGGACAAACCTGTTCGTCAGAACACCTATGATACGAGCACTTAGTATCATTAAAGAGGTTCACATCAAACTTTATATTTTCATGCGTCCATTGAGTGAACTCGCTAAAGTAATTTATTCACTTTAAGTTACAGGGTAAGTTAGAATAAACTACGTATACTACTATATAACGATGTATGCATCATTCTTTTAGGTATTTGAAAAATAGATGTATGTATGAAATAAATAAATAAATATGAAATAAAAAATTATAACAGTGACTTTGAATGCCAACCCATTTATTAAGCGTGGCGATCACGATACTATCACTCTTTGTTTGGGCCTTTGTTTTTTAGGGTGGGTTATGGTCGGCGCTCTTCTCGCACCACTCCGTCTGGGGCGACAGAGGGTCGTACGCACGCATACCCGTAACCCACCCATGAACCTCGCCTACGTCGTTGGACCGGCCACCGGAGCAGCGTGAACTTGTCGTCAGAGGCCGGCCCGACGGAATACCCCCTGAAGGGTACACTCTCCTTGAGCGACGTCAGTCCCTCCTCGCGCGGTCAGCCTCTCGGCGGGTGACGAACTAATTCCCCGGTGCAGTCACCCGCGGCCTCGGCTAGTGACTCTTTGTTTAGGCCTAATCGTATGTCCAACAGTTAACGGTGAAATACATACATACATATCATCACGCCATATGCCTTGAATGGTAGGCAGAGAGAACAGAGTGCCAGAGAACTCTATCCTTGCATACTTCACTCGCTGCCTCAACATTCATAATTCTCTTCATACACGCTCGCCGATTTCGTAGACGGTGAAATAGATAAAGATTTTTATTTGTAATGTACTAGCAAACCAATTGGTTTGTTTGTAAAAGTCGATATATCGCAGCGCCACCTGGTGATGTGTTACATCAATGAACATATAAACCTTCTCTGTGAAAAAATACACATACCAATTTTCATAATGATCGGTCGAATAGTTTCTGAGTTTAACGATGTTTTTTATAGATGATTACAATTCAACACTGTTATCGATAACTTAATTACCATATATAAATTATATTACAATAATTTAGTATTTATATAATAGTTTAAAAATAATTCAGTATTGATATATTCGTTAATTGAATGGTGGTAGTGGTAGGTACTATTGACAGTTTTCTTTCTACGATACGATGCGGGCCGGTCTATTCGGGATAGTACCACGTTCTCGCAGATAATCGACGTTTGAGCACTAGCAATGTGCTGTTCGTTCGCTTACTTGTTTAAGCCTTGAAAAAATCATCAACTATATAAAAGGCATTTAGAGTGAATCAGCATCTGATTAGTTTTAAACATTAATCACGGAACAGCTGAAGTAGCATTCTGTTTTATACTTGAGGCCCCATAATGTATCAATTAACTAGATTTTTGACAGATGATGTGGCAATGATGCGAGGTTGTTAGCCTGCCGAATAGTTTAATCATGTTTGTCTCCTCTCCTTCCATAAAGATGATGATAAAGAATTATACTGTTTAGATATATAACCTCGACATTAGGTGAGAAAGATGATAGAGATATCTATGCAGCCAAGAGATAGAAGAATAATAACGAAGAAGGTATGAATTGTACCAAATTTGACTGACAGCTGTGATAATTATGGTAATTCATCCCCTCTACCCTTTCATGTCAGTGCTTTGGTACGACTACATAAAAAAAAGGGACAGCAGACGTATGAATAATTCAAAATTCCTATATGTAATTACATTTTATGCAAAGTAATGTTTCGTAGAAATTAAAGAACTCATATTTTTTTTAAAAACCTGATTATGAGCGGAATATGATTGTCACAAGTGGGATTCGAACCCACACCATTCGATTACCACTTGTGACAATCATTTTTCGCTCGTTATTGGGTTTTTATAAATAATCAAACGTATTAAATGCTAAATTTCAGTAATTTGAAAATGATATTTTCTTTAATTACTTAATTACAGAGATTAAATATCGACTGAAAAGCTTGTGTTCTGGTTAAGATGATAATCTAGAGTAATAGTATCGAAGGTTCGATGCCCGCTCAAGATCTCTAGTTTTTTTCTATTTACAAATAGTTGTTTTGATTTTTCGCTTTTCACGGTCTCATTTTTATGAAAGTCTCTTAAAGCTGTTGGATGCAGGTGGCATAGGACCGTTTTGAGTGGCATTCTCTTGAGGGGGCCTAAGTCCAATAGTAATAATATATTTATTCACATACAAGTAGTACAGGGTGAGAGAAGAAGGCTTACATGTATACTCTTTTTATTTTATTATTATAGTTAAAGATAAACTCATTTGCAAAAAAAACGGGCGGTTTTGATTTTCATTCATATTTAAAAAGATACAATACCAAAAAGGTTTCAATCGTTTGTACACGTTACTGGCCGGTTTTAAAAATGCTGTGGTATTTAAAAAAGTACGTTCTAAATTCAATTTTTCATTTGATGTTCATTTTTACAGAAAACCCCTTTTTATCCTACATTTTTGGCGCGAAGTTCCAGAAGTTAACATCGACTTTCATAACTTTTATTCAATTTTTATCGATTAATTTCATATCCTTGACTGTCAAAGCTTTATTTAATGCTGTTTGGCTGTATCAAAAATGGTAGATAAAGTGGTAAAAGCTACCAAAATTATCGCGCTGCTTGAAGAGGGTTGCAGCCAATGTTTCGTGGCTAGGAGGCTAAATGTTAGTCGCTCGACAGTCCAAAGGACCTGGCAGCGATATCAGGAGACTGGTTCCGTCGAGAGAAGGCCTGGTTCTGGAAGAAAACCATGTACCCAACCACGGGATGATCGTTTTCTTGTGAGTCGCGCATTGAGAAATCGCAAATCTTCGTATGTGGATCTTAAGAACAACCTCCAAGAAGTAAGAAATGTGCATATTAGTCTATGGACGGTCAGGAGGAGGCTTCTCGCTGCCAATATACGCAGTCACCGCCCGGCCCGCGGCCCCAAATTACTCCGTGAGCACAGAGTTCACAGGCTTAGGTTCGCTAGAAATTGTGAATCATGGACTCAAGACGATTGGAATAGGGTTTTGTTCTCTGATGAAGCCAGGATATCTCTGTTCGGTGAAGATCGACGTCGGCGAGTGCTAAGAAGACAAGGAGAACGCTTTGCAGAGGCATGTTTCGAAGAAATCACACCTTATGGTGGGGGCTCTGTTATGTTTTGGGCAGGAATAAATTCAATGGATCGTACAGAGTTAGTCTTCATTGAAAACGGCTCACTGACTGGGCATCGATACATAACGGAAGTTCTAATTTCTCATGCACAACCCGCATTGGCCGCTCTAGGTGAAGACTCGATTTTTATGGACGACAATGCTCGCGCCCACCGATCCCGCGATGTTAATGCGTATGTGCAAGAGGTCGGCATTCGTCGTTTGGATTGGCCAGCTCGAAGTTCCGACCTCAATCCCATAGAGCATGTCTGGGACGTTCTGAAACGGCGTGTGAGATCAGTACACCCGGCTCCGCAGACCATCAGAGAGCTGAAGAATGTGATTACTGCGGAGTGGGAACGTATTCCGCAAGCAAGTATCCGGGATATACTCGCTAGCATGCCCAGACGAATTCAAGCTGTGATTTTAGCTAGAGGGGGTCACACTCGATACTAAACATTTATCTGCTTTTACTTTATTAAAGAAAAACAAACAAAAAAACTTTTTTATTTTTACTTCATGAGCATATGCACTACTAGCGAATATACACTACTAGCGAGGTTTAGCATTATTTCCCATAAATTGTATCTAAATTTTATGAAATACTGATGAAAACGATTATTTTCTTATTAATTTACCAAATTGTGTGGATAAAACTACCTATAATTATCAAACAAAGAAATATTAACATTTGAAATGGTTCCTTGCTTAGGTGCCCGTTTTTTTTTGCAAATGAGTGTATATAAATATATACATATATATATATACACACATACATATACATACACATATATGCATACATACATATACAGATCAATTAATAAAGCACTGTCCTAATTAGGATTGAGCCCAAGACACTCGGCATACGAGCTCAACACTTTAAACCACTACGTATATTAAATTATTTATGCAGTCAATTCTTTACAAATTAGTTAATTTTTAACGCAAGAAGGGTAAGTCTTAGTCCATTTATTTATAAGGTCGTACCGTTTTCCACTCCAAGCCGGTATCTCGTTGTCCAATAAAAAGTCTCAGCTGGCGTACGAGTTCGGAAGCAATTGTTTTATGCAAATAACATCTGACTTGTTGTTATACTTTTGGAATATAGCTTTTATAAAGTGTGGCTTTGTTCATATTGTTATAATTTATGACTTTTGTTTAAATTACGTGTTGTTTTATATAAGAAAATAATCCTTGTATTGCGGGGAACTTTACAGATACTCAATTTAACAGACACAAACGGGATCGCACAAAATATCGAATGCATGACACTGGAGGCTGGTATTTTAACCACTACGCCATCTGTGCAGTCACTATAATCTTAGCTCATATACCGGGTTTAACAGAGAAAGGAGCATATAATCTTAGCTCATATACCGGGTGTATCAGAAGGGTGGTAAGGTAATGATAGTAGGAACACATAACAAAAATTTGAAGGGAAAATGTCGATTCATTAATGAATTAGAGCCATTTAAAGTTTTCAATTTTGTCACCGCTCTTCCTTTGAAACTGAATGAAATGTACCAAGTAATTGATAAATAATCTGCTACTTACTCATACTTTCTTCAATATTCATTAGAACCTAAATAAATCAATGATTACGTTTGCTACAGTATGACAAACGTTGCCTTTACAAACAGCTGATGGACCCTTGAAATTTTTCTTGAAATTTTTGTTATGGGTTTCTACCATCATTACCTACCACCCATCCTATCAGCTGTTCCATTCTCTGTTACACCCGGTATATACATTCCATTGTTGAGTTCCCGTTAGTCAGGCGGGTTGTTAAACGGTTTTATTTCCAGTTCCCTTTCTATTGCATAGATGTTATATGCATATCATATCTCTTAAACATCTTCTACGATCACCCACGGCTAAGATAGGGTGTGGTGAATTGTATTCTTACTTCGTCACCATACGGCTTGTAAATTTATAGACAAATTAATATATATTTTTTAAATTTTAACCGTAAGTATGGCGTAACGGTTAAGATACTGACTCACCGCCCTATTGTCGTGTAGGACAATTATTTGTACGTTTATAAATAATTATAAAATTTTGAAGTCTTGGTGCAATTCATGTTCATTAGTTACATGTCATTTTTAATAGTGGTAGGACCACGCTGTTGACAGTCCTCTGTCTACTGGCCGGTCCGTCGGGGGTAGTACCGAACTCTCGCAGAAGATCGACGTCTGCATAATTACAATGTGCTATTGCGCTTCGCTCCGTCAGCGACAGAGCCGGAAGCCCAACTGGGTTGGTTTGGGGACTGTAATGGTAGGCAGCGTCCTAGCTATAGCCTTGGTTATAGCAAAGTTTGATGGCCGGTAGTGACCCTTACCATCAAGTGTGCTGCTCGCTCATTTACCACCATAAACAATAAAAAAAAATGCGTGTCTATAAGTACACATATCAGAAGTGAAACTTTGGCAAACTATTATTTTTAAATCTATTTTACATACATTAACCAATAGTGTGTACTCTCTATCTCTCTCTCTCTCTCTCCCTCCCTCCCTCTACCTCCCCCTCTTTCTCTGTCCTTCTCTCTCTCTTCCTCTCCCTCTCTCTCTCTCTCTCTCCCTCTCTTTCTCTATCTCTCTAGTGGAAGGTCAGATAGCGGGGATGCTACGAAGAGTCGCACAAAGAGGAGACCGAGAACGTCTAATGTGTTCTATCTCATTCTCTCGCCGGCAGAATCCTATACATTTATGTGTTTGTGTCTCCATGGTCTTATTTTTTTTAAATCACAATGATTCTAAAGAAGTTTCACTTCAAAAAGGTTTGCCAATTCCCGCGCGATGAAAAGGTGATGTTTTTTTATTTTGGAACATTTTCCAACTTTTCAGTCTGCAGTTAATAGCTTATTCAAGAAAGTACAGAGACAGATATATTATAATTTACTTGATATAAGGTCAGACGTAAAGGTGAGATGAAATTATTATTTTAAACTGTTTTCTATTAACTTACAGCTGAACCACAAACTTGTGAAATTGGATGGAGCACCTATTATGATACTTTTAATCATTATCAGCCTATATACGTTCACTGTTAGACAAATACTTTACCAACAAGATTTACCTGGGTGGGAAGCCAAGGAGCAGGCGTGTTGGCGATTGCATTTCATAGTATATCTTTTCCAGGATAAATTTAGTGCTAATTTTGGGTTGGTAGTATTTGTATTCACCTCTACATAGCAGTAGACATATTTAGTTGATCGGTACCTTACCAGCTTGGTGCATTGCATCTTTGGTAGCCAGTCAGTTTGCGTTGTGATCGACACTACTCTCCAAGTGGCTTTTTGGTGAGAGATCATATTTTTTTCTACTCGCCCTCTCGTCTGTTTTGTAAATTATATTTTTTTCGCTCCTAAACAAGTTTTTATAAATAACCTATCTTGTTAAATACTAAATCTCAGTAATTTGGTTAATAGAAATGTATCATCGTTTAATACAATTCTAACTGAGTTAGAGTATTACATAGGAACAATGTGTGATCATTGTCCAGTAGATGGCGCAGTTCTCTCAAAAAGACGACAAATAATACGAATCGAAAATTGATTGTCGTACAGCTTATACTTGTCCAAGTGGTAGGATGAAGGGAACGGATTTCCAATGGGAGTGGGTTCGAGTCCAAGATGTATAAAATTTTTCACATTAAGTTTTATAGATGACTAAGCATGTTAAATGCTAAATCTCGGTAAATTGTTTCATATTTAACGTTCAAATCTTATGTAATGATTTTTAATGTACCCTGAACTAAACAAGCCTCATGGATTACGCACAAATATTAGTATGTGTTACACAAAAAATCTCTTTTTTAAGCCATACGATAGCAAATATTGTACTCAAATATAATTACGTTCAGAATCAAATCAAACTAGACCTTTATTGTTGAGGAAAGAGCGCCTCAAAGCAGAGGTAATTGAAAGGTCAACCATATCTGCCCTCGGGGTCCTAATTATGTCCCTCGGAGTCTCTTTGTGTACTTTAATACATCTGTTTATGACCCAGGTGAGTATTTCACAAATATAATGGCACTAGTAATTGATTGTGGGTTCGGTAAGTTGGGCTTTTTAAAAAAAGAATATACTTTTTTTAAATTTATTTTGTTATTAAGCCTTAGGCATTTTTTGCCATTCAATTTTGGATATATTATAAACTGAGATATTAAAAATTATACTCATGATTTTAGAATAATTAATAACTACTACAACTGGTTTTTGGAAATAATTAAGCATATTAAATGCTAAATTTCAGTAATTTGAATAACAAAGTTGTGTCATCGTTTAATACAATTCTAACTGCAAAGTTTGAAGTATTAAGCCTATAACAATGTGTAAACATTGTCGGGTAGATGGCGCACGTCACCTTAAAGACGTAAATATGATACGAAGCGAGATTTGAACGTCCTACAATGGTTCACGGTGGTGTAGTAGCAGCACGATTGGGACGGACTCCCAATAGGTGCGGGTTCGAATCCCGCTTGTGACATCATTTTTCGCTACGTAATCGGGTTTTTAGAAATAATCAAGCATATTAAATGCTAAATTTCAGTAATTAGCATAGAGTTTATTATATTTATTTAGAGGTTGTATTACAGGCTGTATTCACTGCACAGATGGTGTAGTGGTTAAGATACCGACCTTATATGCCAGTGGCGCGGGTTCGATCCCCACACAGGACAATACTTTGTGCAATCCATAAAGTGTTGTTCTGAGTCTGTGTATAATTTACGTTAATTGCATGTTTATAAAGTCCTCCGCAATACAAGGGTTACTACTGCCTTAGTGCGGGGTAGTGTCGTTTAAAAACAAAAAAAAAATAGGGGAAAATAACCTTCAAAATGGCATATGAAAAATTAAAATTAAAGCAGTATTATGGGAGATATGTCAATGATAATAAATATGCTTGAAAAGTAATATTTACCTATATATTACCTTTCAAGGATCGCTATATTTATATCATCATCATCATCTCAGCTCATATATGTCCTACTGCTGGGCTCGAGCGTCCTCCATAATGGGAGGGAAATTGACCTACTACATCACGCTGGTCAGACGTGTTGGTACAGGGTTTTGTTTCGAGTTTTCCTTCTCTTGTATAGATGTTATATGCATTTTATATCACTTAGTCGTCTCTTACGATCACTCACGGGCAGGTGGTGAATTGTATTCTTACTCCGTCACCACACGGTAAATATTTATATAGATACTAGCTTTTATCCGCAGTTTCGCTCGCGTTAAAGCCCTTAAATATCAAAGATCATAAATTCCAATAGAACTGAATCAATGTGATTCAGTATTTAAAAATTACTATATGGAGGGTAACTTCATTGCACACTCCGTAAACAAAAAATCGTTTTTTAATAATAAGTATCCTATGTCCTTTCTAATACCTCGAAAGCTATCTGTACAAAGTTTCATTATTATCGGTTAAGCAGCTTTGACGTGAAACCGTAACAAACAAAATTACATTCACATTTATAATATTAGTAAGGAAATCGTTATATCGATCGCTACAAACCTAATGAACATGGTATTAAAAAAAACATTTATTCATAAAGTTGATATTTTTATAAAATCCGATTACGAAATGAAAAATTGATGTCGCAAGCGGGATTCGAACCCGCGCCTATTGGGATTCCGGCCCAATCGTGCTGCCACTACACTACCGCGACCAATTGTAGGACATGCAAATTTTCATCTCGTATTGTATTTACGTCTTAAGGTGACGGTGTGCTATCTACCCGACAATGTTTACACAATGTTATAGGCTTAATACTTCAAACTTTACAGTTAGAATTGTATTAAACGATGACACAACCTTGTTATTTAAATTTACTGAAATTTTAGCATTTAATATGCTTAATTTATAAAATCCGATTACGAAATGAAAAATTGATGTCGCAAGCGGGATTCGAACCCGCGCCTATTGGGATTCCGGCCCAATCGTGCTGCCACTACACTACCGCGACCAATTGTAGGACATGCAAATTTTCATCTCGTATTGTATTTACGTCTTAAGGTGACGGTGTGCTATCTACCCGACAATGTTTACACAATGTTATAGGCTTAATACTTCAAACTTTACAGTTAGAATTGTATTAAACGATGACACAACCTTGTTATTTAAATTTACTGAAATTTTAGCATTTAATATGCTTAATTTATAAAATCCGATTACGAAATGAAAAATTGATGTCGCAAGCGGGATTCGAACCCGCGCCTATTGGGATTCCGGCCCAATCGTGCTGCCACTACACTACCGCGACCAATTGTAGGACATGCAAATTTTCATCTCGTATTGTATTTACGTCTTAAGGTGACGGTGTGCTATCTACCCGACAATGTTTACACAATGTTATGTTGATATTTTTATTTGAAAGCCAAGATATTTTTATTGTTTGGAACATTGACAAACAAAAACTATCAAAGAGTTGTTTTGAAAAATATGTAACGAACAAATGATAAAAGTTAAGTTATTACTTTTAATTTTTTCATTGAAATTCAAATAGAAGTTGAAATTAGTTTTGTCGAAACGATATTTCTATTGTAAAATTATTTCAACGAAATCTGAATGCTTATAAATCTGAGCTGAGTAATTAAGAGAAATACTAATAAAGTATCTGGTTGTTTGTTTGTCTTGATTTTAATATAACTTAATATAAACTTGAATTCATATAAACTTAAATTTATTAACATTTGCTCAATTTGATAGTTTTTTTATGGTACATTCGGTATAGGCAGACGCTGGGCGATCCGTCCGGGACGATGGAAGTGCGGCGCGCTGTCCCAGAATCTATTTTATATTCCTATAACCTTCCCTTCGCCACTGAGCTGGCCGCCGGTACCGATTGCTTAGTGCCTAGTAGTTATTTAGCGGAATAGTATTTTCTAGGCGTCAATCAACCTCTCTACGGTAAACAAACTAATCTCCACATCCACTCACAAGCAACAATCTGATTCTGAGTTAAGAATAAAAATAATCACCAGCTCTTACTTTGTACATACATACATATCATCACGCCATATCCCTTGCAAGGTAGGCAGGGAGAACAGAGTGCCAGAGAACTCTATCTCTGCATACTTCACTCGCTTCCTCAACATTCATAATTCTCTTCATACACGCTCGCCGGTTTCGGAGACTCTTGACTCCACCTTCCTTCAGTACATGACCGATCTGATCTAGGTAGGTTAGTCTCGGTCTCCCTCGGTACCTACATCCTTCCACTTTCGCATTGTATGTCTTCTTAACCAAGCGTTCGTTCGGCATTCTTTCCACATGTCCGAACCATCGGAGCATTCCCTTTCGCATCTTTACACCAATACTCTCTTTCATACCTACTCGCTCTCTTACGTCGTCGTTACGAATGCGGTCGGTCAGCCTAACTCCACAGATTTTCCGCAGAGATCGCATTTCGACCGCATTAATTTTACTATCATACTCTTTTCTGCATACCCAACTCTCGCTTCCATACAGTAATGTTGGGACAAGCACTGCGTTATGTATTGCTACACGTGCCTTCTGGCTGAGGTGGTGGCTGCCGAGAAGTTGCCCCAACGCTCCGTTCACTCTATTTCCCGCATTCACTCTTCGCTCTATATCAGTGGTGTACCTTCCATCTCGGCTAAATCCACATCCAAGATATACAAATTCATCCACTTGCTCTAGTACATCATTACCTATTGTTACTCTTACATCTGTTCTGGTTTTATCTCTTTCAAAGACCATTATTTTGGTTTTGCTCACATTCACGCGTAGACCCCTTTTCTTACAATCTTCTGTCATTGTGTCGACTAGGGTCTGCAGGTCAGTCGCTGACTGTGCCAGCAGGACTGCATCATCTGCATAAAGCAGAGCAGTGACCACTGAGTCGCCCGTCTGGACTCCCACATTCATATCGTTCAACCTTTGGAGACATTTATCCAGATATATGATAAACAGCCTGGCTGACAGAACGCACCCCTGCTTAACGCCGATATCGGCGTCAAATCAAGGCGACATTCCATCATCCAGCCGCACACAGGCTCTACAACTCATGTAACTGGACTGCACACCCTGTAGCAGTTTACCGCTAATACCATACTCCGGTAAAATGTCCCAAAGTTCCTTTCGTACAATCCTGTCAAATGCTCTCTACAGATCCACAAAACTGCAGAAAACCCTCTGACCTAAAGCCAGATGCTTCTCCACAATGTTGCGCAGAGAGAACACTTGATCCATGCATCCCCTTCCACTCCTGAAACCTCCTTGTGTCTCACACAGTAAACCATCGGACACCATCCTCATTCTCCTTCCAATAATTTTACCATACACTTTTGCTGCCAAACTGGTCAAGCTTGTGGCTCTGTAATTTGCGCAGTCATAACGTGAACCCTTGTTTTTAAACAAAGACAAGATGACTGCGCTATTTCAGTCCCCGGGAACCATTCCCGAGCTCCAACATAAATTGAGGAGCAACAGGAACGCCTCCCAGACACAGGAGCCACCAAGCTTGATCATCTCGGCAGACACCATATCAATGCCCGCTGCCTTACCATTTTTTTTTTTTTTTTTTTTTTTTTTTTTTTTTTTTTTTCAAACTTCTTATCGCCCATTCAACTTCATCCATACTAATGCCATCGGAGGACATCGTCGCCGAATGTTGATCTACTAAACCACATGCGACACCGGCGCCAACCGTAGCATCCGCATACATATCGCCAAAATATTCACTCCATCGGCTTAACACGTCTTGTGTTTGTGTAAGAATGTCTTCACCTTTAGACCTTATTTTATTCATTCTTACTTTGTGAAGTCGTTAAAATAAGCTGAAAGGTCACTAAGCAATTGGACAGAAGCACTTTCTTGGGAAATATATAACGTTTGTAATAAAACAACTTTTACAGATGCTATTGAATTTGTATTTGATTTTTTTAATTCCTCGACGTTTCGAACACTTTACAGTGATCATGGTCACGGGAGGACATGATCACTGTAAAGTGTTCGAAACGTCGGAAAATTAAAAATCAAATACAAAAGCGATAGAATCCGTAAAAATAATTTTATTTCAAATGTGTAATACTCGCGTAAACATCAGAAACCAAATATATATCATCACTTGCTATTGTGGTGATTATGGCATTGCTGTTATTTGTAGGGGAAGCCTACATCCATCTATACAAAGTACATAGTACATAGTTAAATCATACAAAGTACATAGTTAAATCTAGGAGTGCACGATATATATCGATATTTCATAAAATATCGATATATGAATACAATATATATCGCTTCCACTCTATATTATCGAATAATCTAGTATCGATATATACAATCGATACATTCCATCCGTATATCGAACGAACGAAATGTATCGACATACCAAATATCGTTAAAAATTAAAGAACATACTTTTACTGACAACTTGAGTAAAAACGTAAAACTCCGAATCATTAAATAACTAGCCTTAGCAATAACGAACATTTCGTTACTACACTACATAGTACGTATAACCATAACCTACAATGTATATTCGTCTCAACAGCCAAAGAGCAAACTCTGTCAAATATTTAGTATTATAGATTAGCTAAATACGAAAAATACATTTTTTTTTTTTTTTTTTTTTTTTTTACGATATATCGAAGACATCGATACATTTGGGGTACTATCCCAGAAACCTCCACGCGGTGTACCCTGGGTGCGGGCGGCGGTCCCCAGTTCTTCTGTTGTACTGTCGTCCGTAGCGAATATCTGCGCGATTTCGCTCCTTACTCTACTACAGTCGTAGTAGAGGGTATAGGACGCGAAATATTGGGACGGGCTCAGTCACTCATTCATTTGAGGGCTGGGCAGGCACATGCCACCGCCCACACATCGTAAACCTGGTATCTTGCTTCAAGACACGTTGTCTTGAGGCGTAGTATCAGGAGCGAGGGTCTTGGCTTAACCGCCCGGACCGCGAGGAAGACAACCTCTATAAAGAGTTCGAAGTAACATTCGGACTCAGAAATCACCCAGAATCTTAAGTTCTGGCGTGCGGCGAGAAGATGCATGGCAGATGGGTTGTTCTGTCGTTAGCACGCTCCAGCCAGGGCACCGGCTGACCCCCTGGTTGGTAAATGTAGGCTTGCCCGGGTATAGGGATCTCTGCCCGGGTCGACGAAATGTATCTCCCATTCTCGTGGGAATCTAATGGATACTGCAAATTTAAAAAAAACCGACGGGAATCCTAGCGATTCTCACCCCAAGGCCCAGTCATGCCAACGCAAAACTGACCAAGACGACGCCTCGTCCTCAGGACTTGAGGCGTCCGCCGAGGGCCCGGCACAAATCGTGGAGGCCCAGAAGAAGAAGAGGAGGTCGCCTCGAAAGTCTCGGGGCAACGGCCTGAGCCATAAAAGGCGGCTGGAGGAGCGGCGAGCGCGCAGGGAGGCTGCCGCCGCTGAAGAGAGGAAGGACGGTAGACTCGCAGCAGAGCCGTCGACGGACGAGGGCGACAGCGATGTCGCAGAGCCGTCCGAAGACGAGGGCGGCGGATCTACCGTCAGAATGGACGAGGGCGGTGATATTCCCGCAGGGCCGTCCAAAAAGGACAGTGGGTCGGCTGGTGAAGGCCCCACTAGGTCGTCGGCGCGTCTAGCAGCAAAGACGCCGCCGGCGACCGCGACTAAGAAGGAGGAGGCCCTCCCCTCGCAGGTGCGAAAGCGCCCCCTGAGCAAGGGAGGCAGCTCGAGCGCCGAAACCGAGGGGAGCGTGGCCAACATGCCTCCACCCAAGATCCAGGCCTCCCGAAGAGGGCGAGGGACCTCGGTCATGGAAAGGGCGGCGGCGGTCGCTGTCCGCGCCGGCGAGGCCACGGATCTGCAGGCCGAAAATGTCCGCCTTAGAGGCGAGATGTCAGGCCTGCGGACCCGAAACCGGAACCTGGGCGACATGCTGGCGGAAATGCGTCGCGCAAACCGCCAGCTGTTGATAGACGTGGCCGACCTCAAGGCGCAGGTGGCGCTGTTCGTGTCACCCGCGCCAGCCGCGCTATCGGCCAGGGCCGGATACTCGGCGGCCGCTGCGGCGCCAAAGCCGCCTCGCGCTGCGGCGCCGACGACGTTGGGTGATGGCGTCAGCGTCACACCCGTCCCCGCGGCGAGGAAGACGCCTGCCGCCGCGAAGCGCGCGCCGCCGGCTGACGCTGGCGCGGTCACCGCGGTGAAACTCCCTGTTCCCGTGGTGAGGCTGACGCCTCTCCCCGCGGACCGCTTGCCGCCGGCTAGCGCCCCTGCAGCGCCAAACCCGCTAGGCGCCGTAGAACGGGCCCCTAAGGAGGCTCAGCCGACCCCGTTTGAGGTGGGAGGCATATCCGACGAGGCCCTCGCCAAAATCATCGGCGCAGTGGGCAAGCTCGTCGATGCGCGCTTCGCCGTTCTGGAGGCGAGGTTGCCTCCAGAACCACGTGTCCGACCACCTCTCGCCGCGGACAAGCGGCCGCATGTGGCACCAGCCCCCGCCCCGCTGCCTTGTCAGGGTGGCCGCGTGGGGAGCTACGCCGCGGCCGCGGCCGGGCCTAAGCCCAAAGGCCCCGGCCCAGCTCCGAAGGGACCCGCCCTGAGGAGGAAGATGGCTCCGGCCCCTGCCGGACCGCTGAAGTCGCCCGCAACAACACCGCCGGCGACGACCAGCGAGGCCGCGACGAGACCTTCCGCGTCTGGCACGACTGCCGTACCCGAACAGGGTTGGCAGGTAGCCGAACGCGACAGAAGGAGTCGCGGCCAAAGGAGGAGAGCGGAGGCCAAGCGCGCCGCTGAGGTCCCCGCTCCTCAGGCAGGAGCCGGACAGAAGAAGAGACCGCGCAAGGGGCTCAAGTCGCCGAAGACGGCCGCAGTGGTGATCACTGTGCTGCCCGAGGCGGCCGAGAAGGGCCTCAGCTACGAGGCCGTCTTGAGGAAGGCCCGGCGGGAGCTAGACGTCTCCGATATTGGAGGCGTCGAAGCCAGGACCCGCAAGGCCCGGACGGGGGCTCGAATTCTCGAGTTCCCAGGGGCCGAGGGCGCCAAGACGGCCGACAGCGTGGCCGAGAAGCTGAGAGGTTTGTTCGCCGAGGAGGGTGGCATCAAGATCGCCAGGCCCGTCAAGTGCGCCGAAATGCGCATTTCGGGTTTGGACGATTCAGTGACGGTGGAAGACATCCGGGAGGCTATTGCCTCGAAAACCGGGTGTCCCATAGACACCGTCCGGGTCGGTGCCATTCGTCCCGGTCCGGGTGGCGTAGGTGCTGCCTGGGCGCAGTGCCCGGTGGAGTCGGTCAGGCAACTGGCCGGCTCAGGCAGGCTCCTCGTGGGCTGGAGCTCGGCGCGGGTAACCGTGCTTGAGCACCGGCCTGCGAGGTGCTACAAGTGCATGGCGGTCGGACACACCCGACCGACGTGCACTAATTGCTTCGACTGCGGCGGATTGTGTTTCCGCTGCGGTCAGACCGGGCACGTGGCGGCATCTTGCGCCGCCCCGCCCCACTGCCCCGCGTGTGCGGCGGGCAATAAGCCCGCCAAGCACCGCATGGGCTCTGGGGCGTGCAAACCTCCAGCTTCGGCCCCAAAGGCGCGGGGCGGCCCTACGACCACGGCCGCTCCCGCTCCTAGCGCGGTCCGATCGCCCGCTGGCGAGGAGGTCATGGACATAACCCGATAATGGGTACACCAGCCATGCACCTCCTCCTGCAGGCCAACACCAACCACTCCGCCGGAGCGCAGGATCTCCTCCTGCAATCCATGGCGGAGTGGTCGATTGGTGCAGCCGTAGTCGCGGAACCGTACGCCGTGCCTGATCGCCCCAATTGGGTGGTCAGTCGAAACGGTACCGCGGCAATCGTCGTCTCAACGCAGCGGCACTTCCCGTCCTTGTCCATTTTGGATAGGGGCGAGGAATTTGTCGCGGCGGAGTGGGGAGGGGTCACGCTCTACAGCGTATACCTCTCCCCCACTAGGAGGATGGACGATTTCGGGGCCTCACTCACCACCTTGGAGGCCTCGATACGGCGACTGGCACCGGGCCTCGTCCTGGTTCTGGGGGACTTTAACGCCAAATCCACGGCGTGGGGGTCCCCTACGACGGACGACCGCGGGCGGGCGGTCAACGAGTGGGCGGCTTCACTGGGCCTCTGTGTTCTGAACAGAGGCTCGGTGAACACGTGTGTGCGGCGGCAGGGCGGGTCGATAGTGGACTTGTCGTTCGCTAGCCCCGCTGTCGCGCCATGGGTGAGGAACTGGAGTGTCCTGGAGGAGGCGGAGACCCTGTCGGACCACCGGTACATCCGGATGGAGGTCTCCCCCCGGGAACCCGGTAGGGGTCACAGGGCGGACGGAGCTCCCGCGTTTCCGCGGTGGGCTGTGGGTCGTCTTGACAGGGATCTACTGGCGGAGGCGGCCATTGTCAGCACGTGGCTGTCCTCACCACCCCCAGCGGACGGAGTGGACGCTGAGGCTGTCCGCATTCGCAGTGCGTTAACGCAGATCTGCGATGCGGCCATGCCCAGAGTGCGGCGGCGTCCACCTCCGAGGCAGGGGGTCTACTGGTGGTCCCCAAGACTGGCGGACCTTCGTGCGGCGTGTATCAGTGCCCGAAGGTCCTACACCCGCAGCCGGCGGCGTCACCGCGACGTCGAGCGGGAGGGCCAGCTGTACGAGGCGTACCGCAGTGCGCGGACTGCCTTTCGGCTGGCCATCCGTGCCGCCAAGGGCGCGAGTTGGCAGGAGATGCTGGACGGTCTCGACCGTGACCCCTGGGGTCGCCCATATCGCGCGGCGCTGAACAAGCTTCGCGCGCGGGCCCCCCCCCTCACCGAGACCCTCCAGCCCGACTTCCTTCGTAGGGTGGTCGAGGAGCTGTTTCCACGGCAGTCGGAACACACGCCCCCGGTCATGGCTCCGCCAGATCAGGACCGGGAGGACGACGACGACGAGAGTGTTCCGCCCGTGACGGAGTCGGAAGTGGGGGCGGCCGTGGCGAAGATTCGTTCCGCCACCACGGCCCCCGGCCCGGACGGAATTCCAGTCCGGGTGCTGACGTCGCTCCTCGAGCACTTCGAGCCTCGCCTCAGGCAGCTGTTCAACGCCTGTCTGACGTCTGGACGGTTCCCTGAGTGCTGGAAGGAAGGGAGGTTGGTTCTCCTGCCAAAGCCGGGACGGTCCCCGGATTTGCCGTCGGCCTACAGGCCCATCGTGCTCCTCGACGATGTGGGTAAGCTGCTGGAGCGTGTGCTCGCTGCCCGCATCGTCCGACACCTGGAGGAGGTGGGGCCCGATCTGTCAGACGCTCAGTATGGGTTTCGGAGGGGGCGTTCGACCATCGGGGCCCTATTACGCCTGAGGCAGGCGGCCGCGGAGGCCGTCGCCGGGAAGGGAGTGCTGTTGGCGGTGTCGTTGGACATCGCCAACGCATTCAATAGTCTGCCATTCGGCTGCATCAGGGAGGCGCTCCGGTTCCATGGAGTGCCCCTGTACCTCAGGCGGCTGGTGGCAGACTATTTGGAGGGCCGCAGTATCCTCTGCGCGGGTCCCGCAGGGGACATTGTGCGGACGCCCATGTCGTGCGGCGTTCCACAGGGGTCGGTTCTGGGGCCGACTCTGTGGGACATCGGGTACGACTGGGCGTTGAGAGGGAGTCTCCCCCCTGGGCTGAGCTTGGTGTGCTATGCTGACGACACGCTCGTCACAGCCCGGGGCAGGACACTCGAAGAGGCGGCGAGCCTGGCCACTCTCGGCACCGAGGAGATGGTCAGGCGGATCGAGGCGCTGGGGCTCAGGGTGGCCCTAAACAAGACGGAGGCCCTACTTTTCCATGGGCCCCGTGTGAGGCTGCCCATCGGCGCCTCGATAGTGGTAAACTCCATCCACATCAGCATCCAGGCCCATATGAGGTACTTGGGTCTGGTGCTCGACGGGCGATGGTGGTTCCGGGAGCATTTCCGACAGATTGCTCCCCGGCTTGTCGGCGCGGCGTCCGCCCTTTCTCGACTCATGCCGAATGTGGGCGGACCCAGTTTTGAGGCCCGACGGCTGTATGCGGGGGTCATCCGCTCGATGGCCATGTACGGCGCACCCGTGTGGGCGAGGGCTCTGAACGCCCAGCTCAGGGCGGTTCTGTGGAGGCCACAGAGAGCCATGGCGGTCAGAGCCATTCGCGGGTACCGCACGGTGTCGACAGAGGCGGCGTGCCTGTTGGCCGGGACACCCCCGTGGGACCTAGAGGCGGAGATGCTCTCCGACCTCTACCGGCGGGTTATCACAGCGCGCGAGGAAGGTGGCTCCCCATCGTTGAGCGAGATAGCCACCTGGCGCGTGGATGCCCGCCGAGACGTCATCGCCCGTTGGGCTACGCGGCTGGAGAGGCCTAGGCACGGTGTGGAGACCGTTGAGGCCCTCCGGCCCGTATTGATAGAGTGGATGGAGCGGCGGCACGGAGTCCTCACCTTTCGGCTGGTGCAGGTGTTGACGGGGCACGGGTGTTTCGGGTTGTACCTGCACAGGGTCGTGTATAGGGAGTGGACTCCGGCCTGCCACCACTGCAGGAGTGACGAGGACACGGCGCAACACACGCTGGAGGTGTGTCCGGGATGGGAGCGGCAGCGCCGTGACCTCGTCGCTGTCATCGGTGCCGACCTGACGCTGCCGGCCGTCGCGAGAGCGATGGTCGACAGCATCAGGAACTGGGACGCGGTCGCCGCCTTCTGCGAGGCTGTCATCTCGCAGAAGGAAGCGGCGGAACGGGCAAGGGAGGATTCCCGCGCCCCGGGCCGCCGCCAGCGGCCGGGGCGGCGCAGGCGCGAATACCTGCGCCTGATGCCGCCCTAACCGAGGCTTCGGGTGATCGGACCGGGGAATTGTCCGGTCACCCGACGTGAGGCCACCGCGTGAGGGCGACGCCCCGACGGCGAAATCTGTTGGGGCGTCGACGAGAGGAACCCGCGAGGGTGAACCGCCGGGCGGGCCACCGAAGTTAAAAATCGGGTCCCGGTGACCCGCTCGCACGGCGAAGAGAGAGGAGTTTTACGGTGGGTCTATGGGGTCACGCGCCGCCTTTTCCGTCACCCCGGACCGATTTGGCGGGGCGAGACTAATCCATAGTCCACCAAAAAAAAAAAAAAAAAAAGACATCGATACATTTCTACGATATATCACAAAGTATCAATAGAACACTACGATTTATCATATCGATAAAAATATCGATATTTTTTTGCATGAACATCCGTGGTTAAATCATCATCATACTTCTCTTATCCCAATTAATCAGAGCCAATAAATTATGTATTCTCTTCCATTGTACATATTACTAAAGTTTTAGGTAATAATTTTATAACTATGACGTCAACGCCCCTTGGGAATCTGTTCGTTAACCGGTTGATGGCATCAGATGGAGTTGGCCCAAATCAACGTAAAGCTCTTAGTCGTTTTTTACAACACCCACGAGTAATATCAGATTTGGTAATATTCGTAGTCGGACCGAACGATGAAAATTCTTTAGGACTGTGTTAAATCAAGTCTAGTTGTTAGTTTTAAGTATAATTTTCTAAATGCCTTGGAATTATTGCTTTTCGAATGTTCACTTTGCTATTAAGTTGAAAACTATGCGGTATTGGCGAATAAGTCATATTTAATAATTGAAGCGCAATAGTTTCCAATAGTTGCTATTGCAACTTAACATTTTTACATAGTTTCTCAAAGAAAATGAATATATATTCAAAACTTTACTATTCTAATTTATAGCGGCTGTTAGGGATATCTGTTATGTTTTTCAGAACATAAAACCTGCAATGGTTATCAAATCGGTTGTGTGGTGATGGAGTAAGAATATATTGCACTACATCCTCCTTTTATGTTACGTGGTAGCGGCTACGAATACTACCAACCCTTACTTTGCTCGTGAATATAGTAAAAGACGACTAAGAGACTTATATCGACCTGAGCCAACACTATCTGATGTCATTTGGTCAGCAATTGCATTCCCAAGGACAGTTGATATCAGGCAGGCGGCTGGTTATAAAACTATTGCCAATAACCTTTACAATATGTAGGAATAGGGGTACATATTGCGTCGACCCCAAGTAATTGAAACAAGAGCAGGAGAATGATGATTCTCCTTTTATACAGATGAAGCAACAGAATTATAAAGAATCAACAATAGTGAAACCTGAAATATAGATCAGTTTCAATTTATTTTTCTCCATGGTAAATAAATTGCATTCAAATGTTTTTTTCTTATGGAAATAATTCCGTTATACATTACCGACACTATAATTTCTATTCTAGGTTCAACAATGGCCATAATAAATGATAGCAAGATTTGATTATTAAGAAATCCTGGAAAATGCTTTTGATTTTATTAGGCAATAAAGTTAATTAGAAAAGAAAAACAGGAGTTGCAAAGATTCGCTTATCATTTATGAAAAACGGGAAATACGTAGCAGAGTTGACTAATAAATCTATAAGTCAGAGATCGCTATAATAAGTGCAGCAGTACGACACCATGTACATTAATAATTGGTTTTAAGTTCTGAAAAGGCGTCGTACCCTTAAAACTGCTATATATTTGGATTAAAAAGGAAGAAAGGGGAAACTCTAAATGAATTCCTATGCCATATCATCTGAAGATTTTTTTTTTGATATTTACGATGTATTTGAAACACATTTGAAATAAAATTATCCTTGTGGTGGTCCGGACTAATGTAATAACTCAACACCATTTTTCTTACCCTTCAGTATTATAAAAGACGACAAAGAAATATAATATGCAAATGAAATTTATACATGTGAAGGAGAACTTGAAATAGAACTCATCAATCCGTCAGACCAGCGTGATGTAGGAGTTCAGTTACTCCCCAATTGTGCTAGATTCTCGAATCCAGCAGATGAATGAATATGGAGATGATAATAATGATGATGAAATAAATGACAATGAAGAAAAAAGAACTAATACTAACTAACTAGTCTGAGTATACGTTGGTTATTAGGCTTCGTTTGATAAGTGAGAGAGCTGGAGGAACAAATCGTTGTGGTAGGCAGCGACCTGAGTGTACTTCTGGTGTAATTAGAAATTCATAAGTGATAATTTCTATTTATGACCAGATGGATTGTTTACTCTGATACTAAAGTCAATAAAAAATTTAAACATCTTTTGGAAGTGAATACTTCTTTAGCGGCGTTGTGCACTTTTTTGGGATGGGTAAAAATATTAAACTCGTGTCAGGACACGTGACCTGATCGAAAATTCGTAAGACGGAGTACTCTCCCTCCGACCGTTGGAGAGGAAGTAATAATATAATATGTGTATAATATAATATATTTAATATGTGTATGTATTGTATGGTCACACCCATACATACTCCCTTAGGCTTTTTGTATTTGTTTTTTTGTCATAGGTTTCAATTATCACTTCTGTCGGTAGACCTCGTGACTGCTTTGTGTTTTTTTTAATGCTATACTTACAATAGCAATATACGCAGTTGCACCACTGATGGATGATATTGTCAGCTGGACAAATGAATAGCGCACGATTATTAACAGGCTATCATCGGGATTCGATCCCCACAGATTCTTTCTTGTGCTATCCGTAAATGATTATTCTGAATCTGGATACTCGTCCCTAGAGTTTACGTTTGTAAAATATTCAGAAAATTCTTACAGTTTATTCGTTAATCGTGGATGTTTCTTAAATACTTAAGATTAATATAAATTATATTTTTTTAAGCAGTACCTAAGATAGATATAATATAAATAATATTATAATTTTAAAATTGATGAACGAAAGGAAGAACCACTGATCACCCACGGCTAATTAATATGCGGAACACTTGAAGACAGGAAGGAAAACGGAATCAAATGCGTTTAACGCTGAACCATCAAGTCTCGTCGTAGAGACGAAACACCCCGAACATTTGCAAAAAATTTCAAGTTGAAGTTTCGAAGGCTGGTAATCACATATCAGTAAAAAACAACCTTACATTATATTTCAAATTGATACTGTATTCCTTCCTTTCTTCATAAATGTGGTATATTGTCTAACTATGGAATAGTGAGGAAAGGAACGGAAACCCGTTCCTTTCCTTCATTTTAAAATAATAATGAATTTCCACTATGAATCGCCTAGTTAAATTATTTAAGCATTATTTATAATGCTTTAAGCGTTACTTAAACCTTAGAGGTCGTTGGCTAAAACGTTACTATCACATCGTAAATTACAATTCGGACTACGTTAAATTATTTGTTTGTTCCGATTTCCTTTCCTTGTTATTTTTTTCAACAACCATTGATTTCCTATTTGTATAAATAACAAAGCGACTACCACAGCTTTGGGGCTGTAAACAGTGTTAATAATTTATTTTATTTCCATATAGATGGAATTTTCTTTGTGGTCTAAGAATAGAAATATATAATTACTGCCGAAAGACCAGTAGAACAAGCATCAGTATTCTCTTGATCCAAGCTGGCCACGAATGGCAAGGATTCGATACCAGTGTCCGGCTCAATAGCGTTGGGGAGAGAATACGGTGGGTCATGGAGCCATACGCCACCCTACCGTCGCTCCGGATGGAATGGATGGCGTATGTCCATCATCATCATCATTCTCCTACTCTTACCCCAATTACTTGGGGTCGATACAATATGTACTCTTTTATAGTATATATTGTAAAAATTATTGGCAATAGTTTTATAACCAGCCGCCTGCCAGATGTCAATCCTCCTTGGGAATGTAATTGCTGACCAAACGGCATCAGATGAAGTTGGCCCAAGTCGGTATAATGCTCTTAGTCGTCTTTTACGACATCCACGAGGAAAGTAAGGGTTGGTAGTATTCGTAACCGCTAGCACACAGCTACTGGACAGCGTGTGTTCATCGCCAAAAAATAAGGAATCCTTTGATATTTTTTTTAACATTTTTTGTTTCTTCTTTTAAGATAACAACTCTCATTTAAGATATTTGGTATCTTATTCTTGTATTGCGAGGGATTTCACAAATATATAAATAACCGACACAAAATATTATCCAATACATTTCTACAAGTATTGTTCTTTCAATTAGGTTACTTATAAAGGTGCTAATAATATAGGAGGCTATAAAAACTATTGTCGGTTCATTGTAATGACTAGAAAAGGCAATGTGAGAGATCATTTCATTCGTCCGCTGAAATATAAGGGTACGAGTAAGTGCCTAACCTAACTTAGTCTAAAATTAACAGGAAATCTTACTTTTTATATTGGAATACCCATTGTATTAATAAAACACTAAGTTAAGCTTTGAAATATATATATCATTATTCTTAAGTTCCACTTATTTATTCGAAATACTTATCTGTGTGGTGGTGGAGTAAGTATACCATTCACCCACCGCCTTCTTACCAGTGAATCGTAAATGATGACTAAGAAACGCAAGCAGATATCATTAGTTTAAGAGAAGGAAAACACAAAACAAAAACCAGTAGCAAAACATTTGATCAGCGTGGCATATTAGATTAATTCTCTTCCTATTGTGAAGGAAACTCGAGCCCAGCAGTGGGATGTGATATGAGCTGAGATTATGATGAATCTCTTGAACTTTAACACCAACTGCGAAAACTTATCCATTTGTTACTGGTGGCGATATTTGCGTTGATAGGATGTTGGGCGGATCAATGAAGTTGACGTAACGAAGTAAAAATACAATTCAATTTCAATTCAATACAATTGTGGATGAGGGTCGAATCCAGCTGTGGGATGGCTGAGCAGAGATGATGATGATGATGACGCTTTTATTTATATTAAAATATAATATATATTTTTGCACTAAAATATTATATTAAACTGTTTTCCGAAGCTGGGACAGGTAGTTAACATGGTTGAAAGAGTAATGGATTAAATTTAGCATTGAGGAAATTCATTATGAGCACATGTTTTGATGTGCCTTGATTTCGGTGAAGGTTATATGTAATTTCTCTTTTTTTCATTATCGTGACCTTTATAAGAATTTGGGGAGTAATAACCCTAACAGTTTTGCCCTTGACAAATAGGGTTGCCGTGTTTTTTTATGAGAAATACTAATCAAATTCTAAAAATACGAAAGCATTTGTTGTTTGGCAAAAAAAGGTACATTTTGAATCAAGGTTTTTTTTTTAAATAACGGTAGTACGACAAATTAGGTTTATGTTATAAACCTTATTGTTGAGTACTGTTAAAATGTGAAGAAATAATACCAGTCAGGCAATATGCGTTAGCAAAGTAAACTTTTAGTTTGAATTTCTTTTTTTGTATATGTTAACAAATTTTGGACCTAAAAAACTTCAAAGTTTTTACAAGCGAAATGAGATTTATTCTCATCTAGATTAGATTAAAATAGTTTATTTGTTATCAATTTAAATGCATCGAAATATATGAATTGTTTTATAGTATACATAAAGCACAAATGTTTCAAAAAATATATTTAAAATTTCATTTTTTTTAAAAGTACTTAATCTATTAAAGTTATGTCCATGGCTTTGCTTGCACTAATGTTGATTTTGTTAGTTATTCTCATATCAATCGGGAACACTATTTATTCTTGAATGAGAGATACTCTATACTTTTCAGTAACTTTTATGCCAATTTTCACGTTGATTGGTTATTAAGATTTACTTATTGGTCTTTAAGAAATGAAAACGTATCAAATATAATAGTGGTACAAACATACTGTTGACAGTTTTCTGTCTACGGCCGTGGGCCGGTCCATCCTGGTTAGTTCCACACTCTCGTAAAAAATCGAGCATCTGAGCAGTGGTAATGTGCTGCTGTGCTTCGTTCGGTGAGCGAGTGAGACAGAAACCCAACTCGTGGGTTTGGGATTTTCATTGCAGCGGCCTAAAAACTCACCGTACCTGCTTTTTTTACTTTATAAATACACAGGACAATAATTTGTGAATCGCACTAAGTATTATTCCCCTTTTTACCCTATTATTATGTTCTTACTTTGCTCGTGGATGTCGTAAAACAGGATTTAGAGCCTTATTAACCTGGGCCAACTTCATCTGATACCGTTTGGTCAACAATTACATACCCAAGGAGTGATGACGTCAGACAGACGGCCGGTCATTAAACTATTGCCAATAACTTATACAATATGTACTATGAAAGAAGAGTACACATTGTATCGACTCCAAGTAATTGGGATAAGAGTAGGAAAAGGATGACTAAGTATTATTCTGCGTGGTACACGAACACGAGACATTTGGCATGTTATGTCAATATCTTAATTGTTACGCCATCTGTATATTTAGTATTATAAATATATAGAAATGTAAATTAATAGAAGTATATGTGACAACCCTATCGACTGCCTTACAGGGGCGACGTGCAGTAATGAATAGTTTGCATGTTATTTCATAGATTTTTATAAACATTAGTTAGTTCAGAACAAGGATATAAATCAAACCGCAGAAATAATTGAGTAATACTAAGTTTTAATGGTGGTTAAACCACACTGCTGGTCCGTCCGGAATAGTACCACACTATCGCAGGCAATTGACGGCTGAATAGTGGTAATGTGCTATAGTGCTTCGTTCGGCGAGCGATAGAGCCGGAAAACCCAACTTTGGGGCATGGTTTGGATTTTTCCTTAGTAGGTGACAGGCTAGTTGTATCCCTGGTGTTGAAAAAGTCCTAGGATGGTAGTAACACTTAATCAAGTGTGCCGCTTGCTCGTTTGCCATCACAAAGTATAACAAAAAAAAGGTTTAGTTAGCTTAGAATAAATTGTAAATACAAAGTAATGAATTTGAATTATATCACCACCATCATCTCAGCTCTTATATGTCCCACTGTTGGGCTCGAGCCTTTTCCACGATGGGAGGAAATTTAACTTACTATACCACTCTGGTCAGACGTGTTGGTATAAAGTTTTGTTACGAGTTTACATTCTCTCGAATAGATGTTATATGCGTTTTATATTCCTTAGTCGTCTCTTACGATCACCCATGGGTAAGATAGGGGGTGGTGAATTGTATTCTTACTCCGTCACCACACTAACTGAAAATTAATTAACTATATAAAAATATTAAAAACATAATATTTTTCGTGGGGATAATCAAAAAATCTAAAAAATACCATTATCGTAAATAACATACTAACGAAGCAGTGGATCTAAGTAGCTTGGTGTAAATTGTAAATCATTCTAAGAAAATGAACTTTCATTATGACTCTGAAAATATCTTTCTTGCAATTTTCTTCGGTCAAACTATACTTCGCTGATAAAAGTTATTTAATATTTCAATAATGGCTGACAAAGATGGATTACTTTACATATTAATTAACTATTATTCAATAGAAGTATTCAACTGTAAACGTTTTTCATTTAAATAAATAATAAAAAAAAAGGTAGAATGAAATATGAATATCATTTTTATATCTTACGTCTTAACCATCAAAGAGGTTGACAGATAAGTCAAAATAAAAGAAATATTTCGCTACATAACAAGCTTCTTCTTATTTAATGGAACACGGGTCTCTCCATAGCGCAAAGTAAATAGGTTTGGGATAGAACTTCCCGGTAGAACCGAGGAGCTGATATCATGGTACCGATTAATTTGTCCTTCTAAGCTGAACGGCGTAAAGGCTCTACAATGGTATTGTTGCCTCAACCATAAGGTACGCGATTACCTATATTTTTCGAGACCAAAGAATTTTAAATTTTCTTCCACTTTCAGCGATTTTATTTGATTTCTTAAGAAACATCTCCCAGTGAGTAAAAGAAATTGTTATCAGTGACTTTATAGAAAAATTAATTTCGATACAAAGACACAAATAACACTAGAAATCGGTACAATGATTTGCAGATCACAGAAAAAATATCCTATGTGAAATCCGAGTTTCATTCGTCATGTCCCAACCTAAATAAGAGAAATATGGAATCAAGGTAAACATATCTACAATACCACGCTGGTCAGTAGGTAACACTGATATAAGGTTATATTTCGAGTATCCTTTCTCTTTCAATGATGTTATTGCTAATATCTCTGAGTTGCGTTATATAACGCTCAAGGGCAAGAAATAGAATTAATTGTATTCTTATTCAATCACCACACAGATTGAAATTATTTGACTTAGAACTTCATCATCATCTCAGCTCATATATGTCCCACTGTTGGGCTCGAGTCTACTCCATAATGGGACGAGAAATTGACCTGCTGTTATACCGAACTGGTCAGGCGTGTTGGTATAGGGTTTTGTTTCGAGTTTTCCTTCTCTTGCATATATTTTATATGCATTTTATATTCCTTAGTCGTCTCTTACGATCATCCACGGGTAAAATAGGGGATGATGATTTGTATTCTTACTCCATCACCACACGGAAAACTTTGACTTAAAACTTAGAATCACATATTTTGACTTAGCCGAATTTGAATAAAAAATACGATCTAATACTACAGAATCAATGAGTCAAAAACTTTATTTAACAACGAACAATTCAAATACGACAATAGAATTCCTGAATTCAAATTTTAACAATATTACATTCACCACAAATTTCCATTCCGCTTCCTCTACGTCTTAATGAAATATTACCAACGACGGAAATGAGTTTAAATATACGACCAAGTTAACTCCAGTTACCGGTTGGTAATGACTCACGCTAATTAAATGTCATTACCATATCTGAAACTTGAAAGATTGTTAAGTAAAAGCTTATTAAATTATAGACACTATGTCAATTTTGTACGCAGTGATACGATTGTTTGGTAGGTTTTTTATCTGGCGAGTTTATCGGAAGTTTTTTTTTATTATCTATGGTGGCAAACCAGCTAGCAGCGCGCTTCATGGTATGTGTTACTGGTGCTCATGGATCTTTGTAATATCAGGGGCACAACTAAACCGTTGCCTACGAGCAAATACCCACCCAAGTTATGCTTACGGCTCTCTCGCTCACCAAACGAAGCACAACAGCACTCTGCCACTATTTAGATTTCGATTTTCTACCGATATTATCTTTGATGGACTTGCCCGCAGCTGTAGATAGATAACTGTCAACAGCGTCATAAGATTTTTCTTTTATTTTTAATTATAAAGAAAAACAGCGTGATCCTACCATTACATTTATTGAACGATTAACGCTCGCGGCGCCATATTGGGGAAATGACGTCTGAAAGTTGTTTTTTGACAATATCGTTTTTCTGCCACTTTACCATAAGATATAATCATATATATCGGCGCAAATACAACAATACACCTACTATAAATAATTAGACAAATTAATTGAATAGTTTAATTAGAAGTCATCAATTGATTACTTAAAGATTTTTTTAATGTTAATGTGCTCCGCGCCCTATAAATACGAACGCACTGTCGCAATACATTACGGGTTGAGAGCCCTCAGCGCTCACCCACAGTCCGGGTAAAGTTGTCATAGCCATCTGAGGCTAACAACTAAGACACAAAAAAAAAAACGCAATACATTCATTCGTGTTCGAGTATTGGTACCGTACGGAGCTCTCGGACGTTACGGTACTCGTTGAAGAATCCAACATTTAAACAGTTACTTGTGGAGTTTTATCTCGAAGATCAAAACCATACCATGAGTAATCCACGTAACTAACAACAGTGACGTCACATCTTTTAAAAATACAATGGTGGTTCCTCCTGCATCATGATTGGTTGCTCCTTCGTCATATATATATATATATATATATATATATATATATATATATATATATATATAAAAATGGAATTATGGAAAATTTCCTAAAATCTGTGTAATATAATTTTTATCAATGGTTTCTGATATTTACGCGAGCATTACACATTACTGTGTGGTAGTGTAGCGGCTACGAATACTTCCAACCCTTATTTTGCTCGTGGATTATGTGAAAGAAGACTAAGAGCTTTATATCGACCTATGTCAACGCCATCTAATTAAGTTTGGTCAACGATTACTTTTTCAAGAAAGGTTGACGTCAGACAGACAGTCGGTCATAATACTATTGCCAATAACTTTTACAATATGTACGATGGAAATGTGTAAAATTGATAATTGGGATAAAATCAGGAGAATGATGACGAATAATGACGCGAATATTACACATTTGAAATAAAATTATTTGTCAGTATTTTTTCCATTTACATGTAATATTTAATTTTACGACTTTCCAAACACTTTTCTTCATTGATGGCCCGTCGTGGTGTTCCAGTCCCATAAACGAATCATATCATCACAAAAAATAAAAGGACCACAGGAAAATGAGCATCTCCACACGCTATGTTGATAATTGTTATTTCTATGAACACAAATGTCATATTGTTAAGTTCATTGCTCTTGTAATCTGTTTGTTCTATTTGTCGTGAATTACTTTACGAGTTAAAACGGAATTAGCATTTATTAATCTTTTCAACAACACTTGAAACGAAGGCTTAATTATTTGCTAAATTACAAATACAATTCTGAACAGCTTCGAAGCGCTTCAATCAAATTTGTTAACGTTTGCGATTTACTGTTTTTAATATTAAATTTATATATGTAATATAAACCAATTTAAATATAATTTACTTAGTTCTTTTTTGACATGATAGCGTCTTATAGATGGATGAACGCTGGCTGTACGCACGAAAAAGTGTCACGTTCTGCCTGCGCCGAGTGTGCAAGCGAGAGCGCGGCACAACCGATAGAGAGTCGTGATCAGCCTAAGCATACGGCTCTCTTTCACTCCATCGGCCGATGTGTCCGAGTAGAAGAAACACAGTGACAGCAAACAACTTACAGGTAAATTGTTTTGTCAACTGTTTATAAACTGAAGTGAAAATTTAATGTGGTTTCCATTGTTGATTACAACACAATTATGGCACAAAATTAAGAAATAATTACTTCTTGCATTAAAAAAAATTGATATGAACTGATTTGTCAAATGCTTATGTTTGTTTAATTCATAAAAGTATGCCATTTTTCATTTTACATAAAATTATCCCGACTTTACAGACAATCATCTTCTTTTATTTCATATTCATTTATATTATTTAGTTTTCTTTATTGCCAGAATAATTAAAAATCTAAATACTGAAGGAGTGCAGCTAGGCCATTGCTTTCCATCCCAAACCTACTCAGCACATTGCCACTGGTCATACATCAATTTTCTGCCAGTGTATGGCTAAGCCCAGACGGACTGGCTTACGGCTGTAGACGGAAAACTCAACTTTCATGTGAGTTGATTATCTCAGCAGTTGTTATAACAATGACTCCCACTGGAAAGTAAGGAGTGGTAAAGAATTGTATTCTTATCACGAATGTAGAGATAACGCGAGAACATTACGTTATATACTAACAAGTTGATTGATTGATTCAACACCGAGCAGAAACTACTGGAATTGGAAATATTTTTTTTTTAACAGTAGTTTCTTTTTGTGACGTAGGGACTTACTTAGAAAGGATTTGCTGACATTCAACCACAACGAGAGAAACGTAGTGTTAAAGTTTGTAGTAGTAGATTAAGTTTTTATCCATGGTTTTCAAAATTATCATAAACATAAATAAAAACGTATTCCATCAATTGTGAATTTTCATTCTCTAAGGGTATAAATTAGGGGGTTAAATTTTGCGGTGTCACTTCTATTTGATATCTTATTGCAGGATTAATAGTTAGCACGAGTATTAAACATCATCTTAATTTTGTGATGTGGAAAGGAATATTTTGAAACCATCAGATGATATATTCGTCCTTAAGGGTGTAAAAAGGGAGTGAATTTTGCTTACATATTGTTAGATATTATTGTTAGATATTATGTTGTTATTTGTTAGATATTTTAAATACCTAATGATAATAATGTTCAACGAGAACATCACAAGTGATTTCTACGCAAAAGAAGTCACAGGTAAAAACCTATTTGTACATAAGGTAAAAAAACCTCAATACAATTTAATAATCTACGACACAAAAAATAAACATCCAAATAGGTACACAGAGACCCCAAGAGACATTCGTTATATTTAGTAAAAGAACGAAGCTAGTACTGTTGGGTATCTTATGTTTTAATTAAACACATTTACGTCAGACAATTCTTATTTCCAGAGATGTAAAGACAGTATTTGCTTTGACCTGGAAAGTTACATGTTTTTATTATTATATACAGACTATATTACTAAATAGACTACAACTAAACGGTATGGACGAAATTACTTATAGGACGTTTGAAATGTACCAGTGACAAGTCTGTTTGATTGCCGAGAGAGAATACAATTCATCATCCTTTTGTTTTGCTATGTCTGTTGTAAATAGTGACTGATAGATGTGCAAATAACAACTACGCAATAATGATTTCTGATCTTTACACATTAGAAACAAAACTATTTTTACGGATTCTATCGCGTTTGTATTTGATTTTTAATTTTACGATTTTTCGAACACTTTACGGCGTAACGGGAGGACTAAAATATCTCACGTTCAATTAAGTCATCGTTATTGTAGAGATTTATATCTACCCGCTACAGTATCAGTTATTTTGATATCAAAATTTATTGTCAGTACAAAAAGAAAAATGAAAATAATATATAACATTTTATATAATTTATGATTAGTTATTATTAATAAACATTTAATTTATTGTAGGTAATTATGGTATTATGGCAATTTAGGTACTAGTTTAAAAACTATTAAAACTATTAAGCTACCATCGGATCGCAACCATCGGTGGCCACCATGAGAAAAATCCGGCAAGAAAACTCAGCATGTATAATACTAACTATTGAAATTAAACTAATTTTACGGATTCTATCGTGTTTGTATTTGATTTTAAATTGCCCAATATTTCGAACACTTTACAGTGATCGTGGTCACGGGAGGACTCGACAGTCTACTACTAAAATTAGTTTTATTTCAAATGTGTAACCCTCGCGTAACCATTAGATATCATTACTATAGTCCAAAATATAGCTTGATCTCTGTGACAGATAGCTACAAAACCGATGAAATAATTTCGAATACGCGTCATGTTTAAAATTTTATTTGGATTGCCTATATTTTCATTCTTTACGTGCCAGTTATATCTCAACTGAATTATGAATATAAAAATATGAATATTTACACCAAAACTTTTTTGGTTGTAATGAAATTGAAAATATGATATATATTTTTTTTATTAACTATAAAACCAAATTTCTTTGCTTCTTTTTACAACTTTAAAATATGAAACTTTAAAATATGAAAAAATAATTTTACTAATATTATTTTTTTAAAATGATTAAGTAATCATATATTTTAATTACAAAGATTTTAAATATTTGACACACTTTATACTTTTGTTAATATATTATAAGGGTTATAATATATACATATACATAAGCGAGTTACATTAATTTAGGCCTTTTTTTTTTTTTTTTTTTTTTTTTTTTTTTTGCGGTGGGCTATGGACGTCGCACCCCGCCAAATCGGTCCGGGGTGACGGAAGAGGCGGCGCGCAACCCCATTGACCCACCCTGCAAGCACCTCTTCTTCGCCGTACGAGCGGGCCACCGGTACCCGATCTTTGTCTTCGGTGGCCCGCTCGGCGGTATGCCCTCTTGGGCTCCTCTCCTGTCGACGCCCCGACAGCTTTCGCCGTCGAGGCGTCGTCCTCACGCGGTGGCCTCACGTCGGGTGACCGGACAATTCCCCGGTCCGATCACCCGAAGCCTCGTTTAGGGCGGCATCAGGCGCAGGTATTCGCGCCTGTGCCGCCCCGGCCGCGGGCGGCGGCCCGGGTCACGGGAATCCTCCCGGGCCCGTTCCGCCGCCTCCTTCTGCGAGATGACAGCCTCGCAGAAGGCGGCGACCGCGTCCCAATTCCTGACGCTGTCGACCATCGCTCGCGCAACAGCCGGCAGCGTCAGGTCAGCACCGATGACAGCGACGAGGTCACGGCGCTGCCCGTCCCAGCCCGAACATACCTCGAGCGTATGTTGCGCCGTGTCCTCGTCGCTACTGCAATGGTGGCAGGACGGAGTCCACTCCCTCCGCACGACCGTGTGCAGGTACTTGCCGAAGCAACCATGCCCCGACAAGACCTGCACTAACCGGAAAGAGAGGACTCCGTGCCGCCGCTCCATCCACTCCATCAGTACGGGCCGGAGGGCCTCAACGGTAATAACACCGTATCTAGGCCTCTCCAGCCGCGTAGCCCAACGGGCGATGACTTCTCGGCGGGCGTCATATCATTTCATCATTAATTTAGGCCTAGGGCGCCGTTCAACCTAAACCTGTCATTGAAAAGTCGGCTCCATTCGGAGAATATGTAATCTCTTTGATTTCCAACTTTTAAAGCTAAATCTAAACAATAATAATAGAAATGAAATATTTTATAATTTCCTTTTATAAATATCGTCTTTACACAAAGGCGGTTAAGTCTCGTTGAAAGAGACTAAAATATATATATATATATATATATATATATATATATATATATATATATATATGTATATATATATATATATATTTAGTCTTCAGTAATTCAATAGACAGAGACAAAGTCTTAAAACGACAGAACGCATTTAAAGGAGTACCTTGCTCTTTTTGGTTTATCGTCCACAAAAGAAGCTTGCTACGTAGAGCTTAAGAATATAAATTTGCACAGTTTGGATTTAGAAATAAATATATATTATTATTTCTCGTAAAAGTGTATATTTTCTTGACGTTATGGCAATTTATTACAATGTTTTGTATATCTTGTTCGGATGGAATTAATAATTACCTTTCCATTATTTATGGTAAGTACATTTCCATGATTGGAGTCAAATTGAGGCTCAATTGGTGGGTTCTTATAGAGACTTACTCTGGCGCACCATGGAAATAATAATGACTTTAGTTAAAGGGAATTGGTGTAAATATGGTAAGGCATTTCATGTACGGGTAGTCGGCACTAGAGGTTAGTTCATCACCAGTAGTGAAGCGGCAGCTTGATGATCACCTCCTTACCGGAACGTCTATGAGGATAGGTAGTCGAAAGGGTGATCGATCGGGCTGGCTACCGAAATCAAAGTATCACGCATGCGTTTGTCACCTCAGTGAAAAATGACTTTTTGAATATTTAACTTAGAAAGTTTTGCTAAAATATAGATTTAGTAATATTTTTATCGGGTCCGCTCATTAATCTCTCCAACATTGACAGGCCATCATCCAATATCTAAAGGTAGTTAGTGCTAGTCGATCAAGTGGGAAGCTGAGTTTTGTAATGATCTACATTTCTGAATAAATTATAGATTTAAAATTGATGAATGTTTTATTAAAATTATATTGCCTATCTCGTTGGCACGACGTATATTTTACTTTATATTTGAAATTAAATTTCTTTATAATTAAATAATTATGTATTCCATTTCTGTGTAGTCAAGGAATATGAATACAATTCACCACTGCAATAGACGACTAAGGGATATAAAATGCATATAACACCTATGCAAGAGAAGGAAAACTCGAAACAAAACCCTATAGCTATATCAACACGTCTGACCAGCGTGGTATACTAGATCAATTTCAGTCAATTTGGACGACTGGCAGCCGGATCATAGGCGGAAGAATAAATTCAGACTTAACTGTGAAAGAGCTTAAATTATAACTTTATGTCAACACGTATAGTTGGTATTATAGGCACTGTATATAAAAGGCCACACCTAATACTGTATTGAGCGTGATACGTGATAGATAAGTTTCAAATTTTATGCCTGGGACTCGCTAGATGATCACCTACACATAGTGTAAAATAAAGTCGCTGCTGTTGTCTATTTGCTTATTGTTCAGGCAGTCATATGCTCTGTTTAGATTATATCCATTATATATAAAGGAAAAATGTTTGCGCGAAATTATGGCAGAATTCAACTGTACATATAAAAAAGCAATGGCGGTGTATGTAGAACCTACAATAGCCATTGATTATTCAGAAAAAATGATAGTTCACTCTCTCGAGAGGTTCCGCAGAACACCTTCAGCTTAGTTATAGAAGAACCGAGTACAGTAAATGTATACGATCTAAAAAAAATGAGCATTAATATTTCAAAAAATAAAATCTAATTCTATCATGCAGCTTGCTAATCGAGAAACATTTATAAATGTATAACTTTGTGATAAATAGGAAGTACAAAATCTCAACAAATCGGACAAAATATAATAACAATAAACATCAAACATTTTCTTAATTCACCGTTGTCATAAGAACTGCGGAGATAACGAAATTGGCAATTTTTATATTGAAGTTATTTAATACTGTTGCAATTTTCTTACTACTGTCAAGGGATGACATGGATTTTAAAATAACGTAATAATATTAAATACGTATACAAACGACGCCATTGAAGCTGCTGGCATAATGACTATTGTCATAAAACGTAGGATATATACACTTCGCGCAAAAATTAAAAGAACAAAAAAATTTTCGAAATTTTTTGGCAATTTTCAACAGGCTGTATTTCAATGAAAAATGGTCGTACAGAAAATAAAAAAACATAGCTTTTCAAGCTTAAAGACTCTAGTTTGCGAATTTTTTGGTTAAAAATTTTTTAGAGCACCGGTAATCATGCGATTCTTAATAAAACACAAAGAAAAAAAATTCTAAATTTTTAAATTTTTTTTTCGCTCTACGGACATGGAAAATTTTTTTCGACCTAGACTAATGCATAGGTCGTATAGCCTGTTTATTCAGATTCAATTTGCTTTTTGCAAGAGTCAGATACGACCATTTGTCTTCGAGATATCGAATTTTGAATGCAAAAGGATCCTTTTTCACTCAACTGCCGATATCTCTGAAACTACTGGTCGCCCAGCGAGCGGACAGTGGGTCGGTCCAGGGAAACAGCTGAACCAATCGATCTACCGATTTAGGGGGCCTTTGGGGTACATTAGACAGTAAAATTTTCTTCTAACCTATGCATTTCTCCTAATATTGTCGAAAATACAGTCTATTAACCAAAAAAAGGGAAAATGGCATTTTTTTGCTCTTTTTTTCACGTTAACGTTTCAGGTGGAAAAAATTTTTTCTAACCAACCATGACAGACTTTTTTTTTTTTTATTTTTTTTTTTTTTATCGAGACGTCATCGCCCGTTGGGCTACGCGGCTGGAGAGGCCTAGGCACGGTGTGGAGACCGTTGAGGCTCTCCGGCCCGTATTGATAGAGTGGATGGAGGTGTGTCCGGGATGGGAGCGGCAGCGGCGTGACCTCGTCGCTGTCATCGGTGCCGACCTGACGCTGCCGGCCGTCGCGAGGGCGATGGTCGACAGCATCAGGAACTGGGACGCGGTCGCCGCCTTCTGCGAGGCTGTCATCTCGTAGAAGGAAGCGGCGGAACGGGCAAGGGAGGATTCCCGCGCCCCGGGCTGCCGCCAGCGGCCGGGGCGGCGCAGGCGCGAATACCTGCGCCTGATGCCGCCCTAACCGAGGCTTCGGGTGATCGGACCGGGGAATTGTCCGGTCACCCGACGTGAGGCCACCGCGTGAGGGCGACGCCCCGACGGCGAAATCTGTTGGGGCGTCGACGAGAGGAACCCGCGAGGGTGACCGCCGGGCGGGTCACCGAAGTTAAAAATCGGGTCCCGGTGACCCGCTCGCACGGCGAAGAGAGAGGAGTTTTTACGGTGGGTCTATGGGGTCACGCGCCGCCTTCTCCGTCACCCCGGACCGATCTGGCGGGGCGAGACTAATTCATAGTCCACCAAAAAAAAAAAAAAATGACAGACTTTTTTATCGGAAATTTTCTGGAGAAAACGAAACCCCGTGTCCGCTCGCTGGGCGACCAGTAGTTTCAGAGATGGAGACGGAGGGCGCTGCAGTGCCACTGTTAACATCGGCTCCGCGTTTTTATAGTCAATTTATATCACAATATTACAAGTAATAGTACAACAAATACTTAAAATCGTGGTTAAATATATGGACAAAGTGAAAACAAAAACAATAAACTAGTAAAACAGTGCATAAACAGTGGTAACAATATTCGCAAAGGACGAGTCATCTGTTTAAATGTTTCGAAACCATTTTTTTTTATTTATTGGTGGGCTATGGGTGCGTCTCGCCCCGCCAAATCGGTCCGGGGTGACGGAGAAGGCGGCGCGTGATCCCATAGACCCACCGTAAAATCCTCTCTCTTCGCCGTGCGAGCGGACCACCGGTACCCGATCTTTGTCTTCGGTGGTCCGCTCGGCGGTTGTCCGCTCGGCTAAATGTTTCGAAACCATAGACTTTTTGTTGACTTTATGTATCAATAGAACAATAGTGATAACTAAATTAATAAACACAAGCTTTAGAACAACGTTAAAAAGAAAACTTAGTGAAAATACGGCCAACATAACCTATAACAGAATGAGTCATCGAATTCCGCATATTCTGTTCTAGTACTTGGGAGGTACTGTACACTAACTCCATCTATCAGAAAAGAACCTACACTCGAGTTACCGACCGTACTCCTAAATGGTTTCGATTAGCGAACGAAGTTCCGATTAACGCGAATAGAGGGCACTACCTGTAACAAAACAAACCAGCCAATACATTTTATAATTAACTTTTTTATAATTATTTTACACAATGGCGCAGGAAATGTCGGAAGTGATGGCAGCTCTTCGCACGATCCAAAAGGATCTAGATGAACAGAAAAAATTAATAAGCAAAACGGCTGAAGAGGTAACAGACAGGGTAACAGTCAATATAAACAAAATAATTGAAGAAAAATTCAAATTTTAGAAGAAAAGCATGAAAACCTAAAGCTAAGAGTGGAAAACCAAGAAAGAAGATTATTCTACTTAGAGAAACATGCAAGGCAACGGAATTTAGTATTCTTCGGGCTATAAGAAGACGAAAATTCTTATCATAGTTTGGAAAATATCATAACAGGTTTCATAAATAAATATCTCCATATAATAATAGATTTTAGAGAGTTGGAAGTCGTAAGAAGAATAGGAAAAAAGAGCGAACGACCAAGACCTATAGTAGTTACTTTTGCAACCTTGGGGAAGAAGATAAGTATTCTCAAAAACAAAAAAGCTATAAAAGAAACACCATACTATATAAAAGAGGACTTCCCCCCCTCTGTACAACAAATAAGGAAAGAGCTGCAAGAACGAGTAAGTATCGAAAGAGAGAAAGGTAACAAAGCTATAATTAAATATGACAAGCTTGTCATATTAGAGAGCACACCTAAAAATAATAAAAACAAAAAAAAGAAGCCTCCCAAACTCGCCGGAAATTGCCCTAAACAAGCCTGCCCAACAATTAACTCATGTAAACAAAAAAAATAAAATCGCACCCGCCCTTACAAAGCAAAGGTCTTCGAGTTTGCCCGACAACATAATAAAACCAGGGATACTAAACTACGTGACAGTCAAGAACAATACAAACAATACAGACAAAGAATATAACGTCACCAAAGCATAGCAACGAGCACCTCGACCCCTTTCAAAAATCTCGAAGACCCACATAGAAGATCATACAATAACACACAACACATATCTCCCAATCCGGCCGGTCACCGTGGGAGAAAAAGACCAAAACCTTCCAGAGACAAATACCTCGAACTTAGAACCTACCAATGACAACCTACTTTATATTGCAACATACAACGTAAAAACTTTATCGTCTCACGCACGCCTTTTAGAACTCACGGAAGCACTGAAAAATACAAAATTCGATATAATCGGTTTATCTGAAATTAGAAGGCGAGGACATTCAATTCATGAATATGAAAACGCTATCCTTTACTACATAGGAGAAACTCCAGGACTTTATGGCGTGGGCTTTCTCGTAAAAAAGCACCTCAAAACCTACATAGCGAGTTTTGTTGGCCTGTCAGAACGAGTGGCACTTATGACGCTACACTTCAAAAACTTCAAAATCAGTTTGATACAAGCGTATGCCCCTACAGATGCTGCAAAAGATGAAGAAATAGAGCGTTTCTACGATACTATTAACAAAGCCCTGAAAATATCAGAAAAGAACTTAATAGTCATGGGGGACTTTAATGCCAAGATTGGCCAACCAAAACCAGAAGAAAACATGATCATGAAAAATCATGGTTATGGCACAAGAACAGCAGAGGAGAAAGACTAATAGAATTTTCGTACGAAAATAAAATGTCTATTATGAATACCTTTTATAAAAAGAAAAACAGCCAAAGATGGACTTGGCGCTCTCCAGGTGGCTCTATTAAAAATGAAATAGATTACATATTAACCAATTTAAAGAACAATGTGCAGAATATGCAAGTCATTAACCTGAACTACAATACAGACCACAGATTTTTAAGAGCAACATTCTGTATACAGAAATTAAAGGTAACTAGAACGAACTACGCTAGCAACTCAAGAAGCTCACTAAAAAATGAAGAAGAAATATCGTGGTTTAAACAGTCATTCAGCGAGTGTAACGAAGATCTTATGCACTGCCAACAAATCAACTCTGTACAAGAATGCTATGACAAAATAGTCAACATTTTAGATACTAGCCTGAAGAAAGCTCAGATATATAACAGAGATAAAGGGAGAAGCAGTGCGTTATCTGTCCAGACTACAGAGCTAATACAACGTAGAATGGCTCTACATAAAATTAAACCAAAGTCGCGAGCAATGAAAAATGAACTGAAAGCATTGTACAAATTAGTAAGTAAATACGTTCGAAGAGACTACGCGACTAAGCGTGAGACTACTATTGAAAAGCACATTAACTCTACAGGAAGCCTTAAAAAAGCTTACAAGGAGTTGCGGTCCCACAAAGTATGGATAGAAAGACTTCACGACGCTCAAAACTCAACACACAACCGTAAAGGTATACTAAACATAGCAACCAGCTTTTACGAAAACTTGTATAGCGCTCCAGCCAGTCAACATGTCGATCAAAACGAACTAAATATTGATGTTAACTTCATAGAGATAAAACCAGTGGACGAAACAGAAATTATAATGGGAATTAAAAGGCTAAAAACAGAGAAAAGCCCAGGACCTGATAGAATAACGAACGAGGCGATAAAACTGTCAGGTCCCTTCCTGGTAGACCCTTTAACCCATTTATTCAACTTAATACTAAGCTCCTCTACAACACCTACACAGTGGTCAGAGTCGGACATAATATTGTTTTTTAAAAAGGGCGACCCACTAAACATAGGCAATTATCGGCCAATCAGCCTCCTTCCTTCTCTTTATAAGCTATTTGCTTCGACCATAGAGAAGAGAATCAGCTCTACTTTAGAGAAAAGCCAACCACTCGAACAAGCTGGATTTCGAAGGGGTTTCTCCACTATCGACCACATACACTCTTTGGAAATGATTGTGGAGAGGTACCAGGAGTTTCAGCGTTTCCCCGGCTGGTCGGCGCGGCGTCCGCCCTTTCTCGGCTCATGCCGAATGTGGGCGGACCCAGTTTCGAGGGCCGACGGCTGTATGCGGGGGTGATCCGCTCAATGGCCATGTACGGCGCACCCGTGTGGGCGAGGGCTCTGAACGCCCAGCTCAGGGCGGTGCTGTGGAGGCCACAGCGAGTCATGGCGGTCAGAGCCATTCGCGGGTACCGCACGGTGTCGACAGAGGCGGCGTGCCTATTGGCCGGGACACCCCCGTGGGACCTAGAGGCGGAGATGCTCTCCGACCTCTACCGGCGGGTTACCTCAATGCGCGAAGAGGGTGGCTCCCCATCGTTTAACGAGATAGCTACCTGGCGCGAGGACGCCCGCCGAGAAGTCATCGCCCGTTGGGCTACGCGGCTGGAGAGGCCTAGATACGGTGTCATTACCGTTGAGGCCCTCCGGCCCGTACTGATGGAATGGATGGAGCGGCGGCACGGGGTCCTCACCTTCCGACTGGTGCAGGTGTTTACGGGGCACAGGTGTTTCGGGAAATACCTGCACACGGTCGTGCACAGGGAATGGACTCCGGGCTGCCATCATTGCAGTAGTGACGAGGACACGGCGCAACATACGCTCGAGGAATGCTCGGGCTGGGACGGGCAGCGCCGCGACCTCGTCGCTATTATCGGTGCCGACCTGACGCTGCCGGCTGTCGCGAGGGCGATGGTCGACAGCGTCAGGAATTGGGACGTGGTCGCCACCTTCTGCGAGACTGTCATCTCGCAGAAGGAGGCGGCGGAACGGGCCCGGGAGGATTCCCGTGACCCGGGCCGCCGCCCGCGGCTGGGGCGCCGCAGGCGCGAATACCTGCGCCTGATGCCGCCCTAACCGAGGCTTCGGGTGATCGGACCGGGGAATTGTCCGGTCACCCGACGCGAGGCCACCGCGTGAGGACGACGCCTCGACGGCGAAATCTGTCGGGGCGTCAACAGGAGAGGAGCCCGAGAGGGCATACCGCCGAGCGGGCCACCGAAGACAAAGATCGGGTACCGGTGGCCCGCTCGCATGGCGAAGAAGAGGTGCTTGCAGGGTGGGTCAATGGGGTTGCGCGCCGCCTCTTCCGTCACCCCGGACCGATTTGGCAGGGTGCGACGTCCATGGCCCACCACAAAAAAAAAAAAAAAAAAAAAGGAGTTTCAGCGTTCACTCTATATAGGATTTGTTGACTATCAGAAGGCTTTCGATACAGTACTCCATTCCGCGGTATGGAAGGCCTTAAGATCACAAAATGTGGAGGAAAGGTACATACAAGTCATAATATACTTATATGAGCACAATACCAGTAGAGTCAAACTGGAGAGCACGGGACTACCTATCCACATTAGAAGAGGAGTAAGACAGGGTGAGCCCCTCTCACCTAGAATATTTATTGCAGTACTGGAATCGATTATCGGTAAACTTGATTGGAAAAAAACCGGTATCTGTATAAGAGGTAAATACATCAGCCACTTGAGGTTTGCCGATGATATTGTCCTACTATCTGAAAATAGCGCCGAGCTGCAGTCAATGTTAGAAACATTACAACAAACAAGCAGAGAGGTAGGACTAGAAATGAACCTATGCAAGACAAAACTCATGACAAATGCCGCACAGAACCCTATATGTCTAGACAGCACACCGGTGGAGTACGTTGAGAGCTATATCTACCTAGGGAAACATATTTCCTTCCAAAAACAAAACAATGATATCGAAGTAGATAGAAGAATAACAACGACATGGAAAAAGTTTTGGAGCCTGAAGGAAGTCTTAAAAAGCCAGATGCCTATGAAAATCAAAAGAAAGGTCATGAACACCTGTCTGTTGCCTACTCTAACCTACGGCTGTCAGACCTGGACGTTCACCGCTAAGGTTAAAAATAAAGTAAGGTCCTGCCAACGAAGCATGGAGAGAAGTATCACAAAAATTAGAAAATGTCAAAAAATTCGTCACACGACAATCAGACAAAAGACGGGTTACAGATGCTCTCACCTACGCTCTAAAGTTAAAATGAGGATGGCAGGACACGTGGCGAGAATGAGTGACGATCGCTGGACAATCCGCACGACATCATGGCCAGGCCCAGCGGGTACCCGAAAAAGAGGAAGACCTTTTACCAAATGGGCCGACGACATCACAAAAGTAGCAGGAAAAGACTGGCTAACAAAAGCAAACGACCGAGACAACTGGCGTTCTCTGGAAGAGGCCTTCACCCTCACTACTTGAGGGGTTCATGCATGGTTTTATATAATTTTTTTGTTTGTTTTATAAATAATAATTATCTTAATGTAATTGAAATTTAACTACATATTACCTTTAATAATTAACTCTATTATTATTATAAAGGCAATCATAATGGTCATTATTTTATTCAAAATCTATTTTAATTAATCAATTCAATTCAATAAATTTAATAAATTAATTTAATTTATTCATAACAATTTAGCGCAATTCAATGTATTTAAATGTACTGTATTTAATTGACTGTACACAATCTAATCAATCGAATTATTATACAATAGCAAAATTAATCTAATTTAAACTGTTCAGTTGATGGCATTTATTATGTTACTCTTACTGATATTATTATTATTCATTATTGTTACGATATTATATTATTATTATATTCAATATTATTAGGTATCACGATTGCAACCATATTCTTACCTAGGTAGATATTTATGTAAGAAGTGTCAGCATATGTAATTAACAAATGTGAAGTTTGCACGAAATACCATAGAAATATCTTATAAAATTAATTATTATAAGCGAATCGGATGCAGATATGCAAAACATACAACAAAAATGTTAATATTGTCAAATTTAATTTAATGCATGAAATAAAAGGCTTTTTATTTTATTTTATTTATTATTTATTTATTTATTACGACCTATGCATTAGTCTAGGTCGAAAAAATTTTTCCATGTCCGTAGAGCGAAAAAAAAAATGTAAAAAATTTTGAAAATTTTTTTTTTTAATAAAGCACTTATTCAAGAATCACATGATTACCGGTGCTCTAAAAAATTTTTAACCAAAAAATTCGCAAACTAAAGTCTTCAAGCTTGAAAAGCTATGTTTTTTATTTTCTGTACGACCATTTTTCATTGAAATACAGCCTGTTGAAAATTGCCAAAAAATTTCGAAAATTTTTTTGTTCCTTTAATTTTTGCGAGATGTATATAATTATCAAGTAGAATTGGTTAGACAATTCAATCACAACAAACATACTATAAAACCTTTTATATTATCAGCTGACCTTCAATTATAAATTAACAGGTCATGTTATTATATAATTTTGAGATGTTATGGGTATTCTGTTTGTTTATTTCACCTCTAGGGAGAGAGAATCTAATCTAAACCCTGTTGATGGTACAGTTTTAAATGCAAATTAAATTGCCTTCAATTTTAAAATGTATGACACCATTTACATATATGGAGACGGATTTTTTGAAATATTGCCTATCAAAATTTTAAATCATAATCATTTCAGCACATAGTCGTTTCAATGCTGGATCTGAGCTTCTTTTTGGTGTTTTTTTCGGCAGCTAAAAAGTAAGGACTGGTAATTTATTACTTATACTGTCACGGCAAGGTAGCTGTGTGGTAGCGGCTGCGAATACTACCAACCCTTACTTTGCTCGTGGATGTCGTAAAAGACGACTAAGAGCCTTATAACGACCTGGGCCAACTTCATCTGATGCCGTTTGGTCAACAATTACATTACCAAGGAGGGTTGACGTTTGGCAGGTGGCCGGTCATAACTGTTGGCAATAACTTTTACAATATGTACTATGAAAGAAGAGTACATATTATATCGTTCTCAAGTAATTGGGATAAGAGTAAGAGAATGATGACTGTCACGGCAAAGTAAGGAGTGGTACTGTTACCACATGGTGATAAAGAACCGCGTGAGTGTTCTGAATAAGTTTTTATTGTTTTTTTTTTCTGTAGTGGTTGATCTACTGTCTACCGATCTGATCAGTTATAATTTTTAAAGCAACCCTGTGTTAAGGAAACATTCTTTTTTGTTTTTAAAAAAGACAAGATCCGGCACTAAGGTAATAATCCTTGTATTGCATAACAAAAATATACTTAAAAGACACAAATTACATTCAGATTCGGAACAACAATCTATGGATGGCATAAAATATTGTACTGCGCAGGAATCGAACCCAAGGTACTGGCATATTAGTACGATATTTTAACCACTACGCTATCTCTGGAGCCGGGTAATCATTTTATAGCTGGATATTATACAAATATGTAATCAACAGTAGTAAATTACACCCAGACCTCAGACAATAATATGTGGTTTGCAAAAAGTATTGTTCTGTCTGGGAACCCGCGACACTTGGTACAATAAATTAATAGTTAACCACTACGCATACAGTCGTATGTCTAGTGAATTTATGCAAATAAATTACGTACGTTTCACTGCTGATATTTGCCTGCTAATGCAAATTGAAATAGGAAAACGTTTATAGCTCTTCTTAGAAGTAGTTATTGCGTTTATAATGATATTTCCCGCCATCAAAAACTTTTACGAAAGAATTATGTTTGTAGAACGTTATATTTCATATTAGTATTATTATACTAGCTTTTGCCCGCGACTTCGTCCACGCAGAAGTCATCTCTGACAGAGTTAAATAGAAAAAGCAATGCCCGGTGTTGAAAGTTTGTCGCTAGGATGATAATCAACAGCGTCAGAAACTGGGATGCGTTGAGGTGTTGATTCTGCGAGTTAGTTGTCTAACGGAATTAGGCAATAGGGTGGGTCCGGCAGAAAATACTATACGTTGACACGCTCTACCGTCGGTGCTTTGGGCGGCGCAAGCGTGAGTACCTGTATTTAGGTTCACTGCATGAGGGCTTCGACTCGAGATGATACCCGGTTGCGGTGGCCCGCCCGCACAACGTAGATGTACGTGTACGGCGCGCGTGTGTCTATATACCATAGCCGGTCACTAAAGAAAAAGGTGGTTCAAAGTTCTATTCATTCTACAAATTATATTGCCATTAATATACTATTTACGGTATGACCATGGGATAAAAATATAATTATCGCCACCCTTTATTTGACTGTTTTGTTTCACCAGCAGAGTTGCGACCTCGTTAGATATGATTTATTATTTCAGTTATAGAGTGAACATTTTTGAAGCTAAACTTAACCTGTATCTTAAACTATTAGGCAAGAACCTATTGTCGTCTACTATGTGTATCGTGTGAGCTCTCACGCCGGAACTGGTCGCCACAACGGCACTGGTGCGGGGTTGATGGAGAGGGAGAGAGAAACACGTGTTTATTTATTTTTACCGAAGAATATTTGTACGTAATTTGAAAAGAATCGATAAGGAAATTTTCTCCCCATACACACTTTGCCGCTTTATTACACCCCCTTAGGGGCGGAATTCATAAAATCCTTTCATATTGAATCTCTATGTCATAAATAAAAACGTGCTTCAAAATTTCATTTAATTTAATTTCTAGCTTTAATAGTTTCGGCTTGGCGGTAATGAGTCGTTCAACCCGCTTCACAGGCCTAATTTACACAACCAGAGGGTGAAAATTGACATATGCCGGATATTACCCTAGAATATTTGATTCGACTCGTAATTTGAAAAGAATCAATAAAGATTTTTTTTGACACACACACATTGACACATTTGACGACACAGTGATTTTATACAGTGAATAATATTGTGTTATTATATGAGAGAAAAAAAAACTGTTATTTCAAATTGCTTATATAGTTATGTTTCGTTTTCTTGTTAAATTAGAATTTGAAAAAAATAAATTACATCATCATTAACTCAGCTCATATATATCCTACCGTTGGGCTTGAGCCTCCTCCATAATGGGTGGGAAATTGACTACTATATAGACATGTGTAAGTAATGAGAGTAACACGTAATATTACCCGACCGCGTACTGCTCCGTTACACATTACGCGACTAAACATCACATAACATTAAACATGACGCGAACACCCGTGTACTGTTCTGCATTTCTGCAATGTTCGGTGTCTGGCAATTCAATATTTATTTTGAGCTTTATTTTCAGAATGTTAAAGCTTATATTTCTTGACGCCGCGCGCCGCCCGCCGTATATATAGAGCGCTATCGCATTACGCGACATGAAATATCATGTGTGATGTTTGAAGTGATGGTAAAATGTAATATTACTCGGCACGAAATGTAATGCGATATCACATCACTTCGCGAAGTACTGTTTCGCGCATGTCTACTACTATACCACGCTGGTCAGACGTCTTGGTATAGGGTTTTGTTTCGAGATTTTCTTCTCTTGCATAGATGTTATATGCGTTTTATATCTCTTAGTCGTCTCTTACGATGTACGGGTAAGATGAACTGTATTCTTATTCCGTCCCTACACGACGAAATTGTGTGTTTCAACCCTTAAAAATACATGCTCATCAAAGTATAAAAACACACTATTGCGAGGCTAGAGGGTACATATGTAATAAATCCTTTATTAAAAACTAAAGCATTTGCAGTCTTCTACTATTATTAAAATTAAAGTTATTGCTTTATTTAAAACCTATATATATATATAGATTTTAGTAATAAAGTTCATTTTGGATTACAGTAGTTTGTTTTTACTAAAATAGCGTTAACTGAAGTTTCAACAGGAAGCGATGGATAATTAGCGTCATCTCATAACTTTAGTTTCGAAAGTAAATTGCTTTCAACTTAAACTTGCAACTAATTAAATGAGACCACCAAAGTACACTTAGTAGAATTGTTATCATTATCGAAACCATTTATTGAAGTGTTTGTGAAAAAAATAGATTTGCCCATTTTTCGTCATTAGACACATATTTATGTTTGTTTGAACCAAGGTCAACTTGAAACATAACTTTAAAAAGTTAATTAAAACTGAATTGTGTTTTTAGTACTAAGCCTGTTTTATAACGCCCTTGTGTACTGGTAAATAGGGTTGGCAACTTTAGAACCAATTTTTCTTTACTTTTTCTTAACTTTTTTAACTTTTTTTTACATTCTTCTTTACTACACATGTGTAGCTAAATATATGTTACTAAATATAGGTACCTTCGTCAGCCAAATAACCAGATTGAGAGCCCTCAATATTCATCTACAGGCCGGACAAAGATGTTTAAACCATTTGCAGCTAACAAGAAAAAAAAAACAATCAGATTGGTCTGTGGTCAGAAAATTCGTTTTGTCTTGAGATTTCTTACCCTTGCATATTAATTTACGTATATTTTGAACATTACGTCCATACATACAGCCTTCGGCACGCAAAAGTAAATTCATTCTCATTCAACGGGAGCTATTACAGTTTAAATCCCACAATATGGCGGATTACGTCACTCGGATGAAACCTATGGCCATGTATTTGAAACATCTGAACTTGAACTCATGGACTTTGATAATGTACCGCCAGTGAAATCTCATATAATAAATGCACTGATTCAGTTTAAATATCGATTGGGTGACTGTATGTGTCGTATTTTCAATTCCCACGTAGTAAAATTCTTTATGTCATCTAATGAAGACAGTTCTTAGTCTGAGTGTATTGGTAATGTCCATTTGTTTCATGTTTGTGATGCTCTTACCATACAAGAATGTATTTTTTAATGCGGGGCCTTATTAAAATAAAATATTATATCAATATTACTAGAAATTCTATAAATTCCATTTAAAAAATAATGTTTGTTTATTTGTCTTTTATGCATTCTTAAATAACTTATAGAGTTATTATACGCACGATGGTGAATGTTTTCATAAAAAAATTCGGTAAACATAGAAATGGGGTTTCAGAAACCCCATCCAATTTGTATTCTTATGGATATGTTTGAGCAGCTTTGGATTTAATACCGATTCCTTAACTGTGATGGTCCATGTGGGACTGGGAAATGCACTTTTTATACATGCTCATCTAGCAGAAGAGATGCCACAAACTATACGCCTGCTAAAAACTGCACACTGTTGCTGCCTCTCTGGCAGAAGTACGGCAACTTTTACAAAAGCATCGCAACTCTTTCGGCTATTGACAACCCTATGTGTACGTCAATATTATATGTATGTGGTATGCATGTTACATAGCTATGTTGTTTAAGTTCTCATTAACAGGTTTGCAGGTTGAGGGAATTATTCAACACGCGAAATATTTGGGATTCCTAACGCTTCGGGTTGGCACAAGGACATAGTAAAATTAGTTTAAGTACATACTATGATTTTTATTTAATTGTTTATATTTAGGTGTCGTGATACTACTAATAGTTATGCTGCTAGAAAATACTTAGTTTTTTCTTTAACCCACTGCCTTCAATACCCTTGGATTAGTCAGTTTTTACCACCTGTCAAGCTCGAAGCCTGCACAGGATGCAGGAGTTTTTGAACTACAATGTCACAGTGGTCTCTCTTATATTGGCTAAACAAAGAGATCTGTCAGAATTGAGATCAAGGAACATATACCTGATGTGAAATACTGTCGTCACACTAAGTCTGCAGTCTGCGAGTAGAGTTAGGACCACGCCCGCCAGTAATCCTCGCAAAAGAACACTGTTACCTACCTAGAATAGTTCCCGAGGCTATTGAATTTAAAAAAATATAAAAATTTCAATAGAGAAGATGGAGGGATCTTCAAGCTGGGATCCTGTTATTTACTTAATTAAAAATAAAAGGAATAAAACCACCATAAGACTGCAAGACAACGTCAGCACTTATTGTATAAATTTGGATCACAATACTAGTTAAATATTAATTTACTTATTTTTAGTAAGATAATGTAAGCCGCCTCTCAAAACTCAATAAATTATTATTATGCCTACTGAATAATCTTGCTGGATCTTTCTCATTGTGGCCGCGATTCAATCCGGTGGTAGCTTATTAGATTTGTTAGTTTTATACTAATAAATTGCTAGAATATAATAATTATTATAAATTAAATGCTTTAATAATCAGTTAGATCAGTTGATCTGAAACAATATAAAATTTAATATATAGAATAATTTTCTTCTTGTACTGGAAATGAATTTGTATTAAAAATGTGGGTCAAAATTTAATAACTGATACTGTAGCAGGTTGATATTAATCTCTGTAATAACGATAAATTGTTGGACGACACCTTAGTCCTCCCGTGACCATGAATGCTGTAATGAGTTCGAAACGTCGGATATTAAAAATAATACAAACGTGTTAGAATTCGTAAAAAATAGTTTTATTTTATATGTGTAATAGTTGCGTAAACATCACAAATAATTAAAGTGCATTTACCGTTACTGAGGTTCTGAAATATATAGAAATTGATAAGAATTGCTCGTTTAAATATATTAGATACATTATTTATTATTATAACAATAAACAAAATTATTATTAAATTATTATTTATGTATGATGAAAGTCTGTATACGTAACACAATATTTCGAACTATAAAAAAACAGTAATCAAATAAAATTCGCATTGGTGATAATACATTTCATACAATTGCGACCTTTCTATCTAAAGCCGCTTACCGAATTATTTGTATATGAAAACACAACACAAAATTTTACAGCATCGTGAAATATTTATAATCCCACATAAATATAATCTTGGGTAAAATGGATTTTTTATTTGTTTGATACAAATATCAACGGTGACTAATTGTAGGACATGCCGGTGGTGTAGTGGCAGCACGATTGGGCCGGCATCCCAATAGGCGCGGGTTCGAATCCCGCTTGTGACATCATTTTTCACTTCGTAATCGAGTTTTATAAAATAATTAAGCATATTAAATGCTAAATTTCAGTAATTTAAATAACAAGGTTGTGTCATCGTTTAATACAATTCTAACTGTAAAGTTTTAAGTATTAAGCCTATAACAATGTGTAAACATTGTCGGGTAGATAGCATACCGTCACCTTAAGACGTAAATATGATACGAAGTGAAATTTGCATGTCCTACAATTAGTCACGGTGGTGTAGTGGCAGCACGATTGGGCCGGAATCCCAATAGGCGCGGGTTCGAATCCCGCTTGTGACATCATTTTTCACTTCGTAATCGAGTTTTATAAAAATTATTATAAATAATTACTAATTAAAATAGTAAGAGAACAGCATGTAGGGAGCGGTAGGCTACCTACTTGACATAACTTACGTACCTACTGTGTAGGTACTACGTAGGCGTAGGTACGCTTTGGAATAACAGTCCACGTGGACTTCGTAGCTGTAATAACGTAATTACGTTAGCCAATCATTATCATGCGGAATGTCATATGATTTCTTTTGTTTAAAGTGTAAACATTATAACCAGGTTGTTACAAAATATTAACTTTAATTTATTTTATTTAGTTATTTTTTTATTACTACCACTATTGAACAATTAAATATGTTAGATATGTTTTTTTTGTCAGACATTTTTATGGTACTTCTTTTGTAAGACGATACAAATGTCACGGTGTATATTAACTATATTTAATGTCATTGTCCGTCAGTAAGCCAAATCGAGGTCGTGCCGTCGCTGCACTGTTAAAGGTATCTTTTGGAAATTTTGGTGGAAAAATAAAACGTATGTAAGGCACTGTTATATCATACTCATTACACCTTAGTACTTTCTCTGCGTCATATTACATAAAATGCCATTAAAATTACTTAATATAATACGTTAGAACACTAAGATAATAGATATAATACAAGAGACATCACATGACACTTTTCCTTGTCCGTTGAAATTCTCCAAAAAGAGGAATATCTTTTATTGATTCACAGATTATATAATACGTAGACTAAAAATTCCTGCTCCAATGACGGAGAAAGCATACAATTCGCTACTTATAGCCGTAGATATCAAAAGAGATAACTAAGGCACACAAAATGCATATGCACATCTATGCAAGAGAAGGAAAACTCGAAATAAAACCCTATACCTACACGACTGACCAGTGTGGTATGGTAGGTCAATTTCCCTCCCATTATGGAGGAGGCTCGAGCCCAATAGTGGGACATATATGAGCTGAGATGAATATAAGAAAAATAAAATGTTCGACAGAGTATTAGAGGTAATGACTGATCCAATTTCTATTTAGAGTTACTACAGCCCTTGGGCACAAAACGCAACAAGTGCTCTAATGAGTACCTTAGGGACTTATGATTAGGATAACGAAGATCAATCAATTTGTCAGAAATTCCTTTAGAGATTTAAGAGAAAAATGGATAGAGCGAAATGAAAAAAAACCTTAATATTTCGTTATATTTTTTCAACGAATTCGTTAACATCTTAAAAGTCGCATAAAACCTTTTGTTTCAATTTGCACAGAACAGTTTTGAGTGACATTCTTGTGGTGAGGTCCAACTGTGGACGGTTTACCTGCTGACGAATGGATGAAGATATACTTAAATTGTGATGTCCAATTATAATAAAATTGGACTATCTTTTTCAACGAAAAAAGAGTCATCTAAATTGCTTCATGAGGGAAGTTAATGCCAAACACCCATAAAAATAATTACAATCGGTTTGAGAAACTCACTGTTTTTCGATGTTGATAAAAACACACCATTAGAACTTTTTAATTCGGAACTTTTAACTTAAAGGACTAAATAGATAAAGTTGTAAATACTTTTTTAACATATTACTGTGTAGATATATTACGAGTCAAAACAACCATGAGTGGGAGTCACGGAAAATTGTTCTTCTGCTTGCAAATCTACTTCAAAATACAGCAAATCTACTACTACTAAAAACCCTACGCCATCTGTTTAGTTGATATTTTATTGTATTAATTAAAGATTTTATGGTTATACACATAAGACAAAAGTCCAAATAAAGAAAATGGAAGTTGTAAAAGACGCAAAAAGCTTGGAAATGGCATTTAATCATCTCTACAAAGGACTATAAAATTCGGACCTATAAATGGGTCTACCGTTGAATTATCAAGTGAGATCATTACTGAAAAGGTTTACTAGTGGCTTTCTAAGCTGTAAACCTCGTCAGTTTGTCTTTACATAGCTTTAAAATGAATAAACGCTAACAGCACCTTATTTAAAAAAAATATGTTTTTCTTTCATTATTATTCACTCCTCTTACAGATTTTTTTATGATTTTGTTATGGGAAGCTATAATATGTTCCCATCGCTATCCAACTGTCCACTGGTAGTAATTCTTTGACGTCGGTGATCAGTTCGATGGGTTACGTTCAGGTACTGTCCCCGTCCACTTACACCCCTGGTTTCCTTTCTTGCTAAGCTATGGTCTGTATAAATCACGCCAAACACGTCCAGTGCGAGTCAAGAGCAGCGTTTAGTTCCTTAACCTGTCGTATTACCTTCCTATAGCCATTTGAAGTGATCACCGATGGAGTCTTCATGGTTTCTAGTGATCTCTTGAAACTTTGCCAAATGAAAAAGTTGTGATGTAACAAAAGTATCTTTGAAATTGTTGAAAAATAAGTTTTTTATAATATTTCATCATCTCATCGTCATCTCAGCTCATCTATGCCCCTGTTGGACTCGAACCTTCTCTATAATGAGAGAGAAATGGATCTCATATACAATGCTGATTATATGTATTGGTATAGGGCAGGGGTCGGCAACCTGGGGCTTGCGAGCCATATGCAGCTCTTTAGATGTGAAATTGCGGCTCTTTAGTACTATACGCAAAAAAATATTTTATAAAGAAAACATTTAAAAATGGTTCTGAATTGATTAACGAGGATTAGGTACAAATTACTATTGGCAAAAGAAACAATTGTGGTTCGTTAAAAACTTTAAACTTTTATAAATTCTAATTTTTGGCTCTTCCGACTCAAAAGGTTGCCGACCCCTGGTATTGTTTCGAGTTTTTCTTCTCTTGCATAGATGTCATACACACATATCATCACGCTATATCCCTTGCAGAGTAGGCAGAGAGAACAGAGTGCCAGAGAACTCTATCTCTGCATACTTCACTCGCTTCCTCAACATTCATAATTCTCTTCATACACGGTCGCCGGTTTCGGAGACTCTTGACTCCACCTTCCTTCAGTACATGACCGATCTGGTCTAGGTAGGTTAGTCTCCATCTCCCTCGGTACCTACATCCTTCCACTTTCGCATTGTATATCTTCTTAACCAGGCGTTCGTTCGGCATTCTTTAAACATGTCCGAACCATCGGAGCATTCCCTTTCGCATCTTTACACCAATACTCTCTTTCATACCTACTCGCTCTCTTACGTCGTCGTTACGAATGCGGTCGGTCAGCCTAACTCCACAGATTTTCCGCAGAGATCGCATTTTGACCGCATTAATTTTACTATCATACTCTTTTCTGCATACCCAACTCTCGCTTCCATACAGTAATGTTGGGACAAGCACTGCGTTATGTATTGCTACACGTGCCTTCTGGCTGAGGTGGTGGCTGCCGAGAAGTTGCCCCAACGTTCCGTTCACTCTATTTCCCGCATTCACTCTTCGCTCTATATCAGTGGTGTACCTTCCATCTCGGCTAAATCCACATCCAAGATATACAAATTCATCCACTTGCTCTAGTACATCATTACCTATTGTTACTCTTACATCTGTTCTGGTTTTATCTCTTTCATAGATGTTATATGCGCTTTATATCCCTTAGTCCTTTAGTCCTCTCATACGATCACCCACGGGTAAGGGGGTGGTGAATTGTATTCTTACTCCGTCACCACATGGATATTTACAACTTCCATATTACCATTTCTAAAGATTAAATTGACAAACAAATTCCAAATGCCACTTCTAAAATTGGCCTAGAATTGGCTTAAAATAGGAACTTTAGAGGGGAACTGCTAGAAATCTGGACAAAAGATACGAAAGTATATTTTCCAAGATGATTAGATAGATTAGACGCTTCGTTCGCACTTCATCATCGCTCGATTAATGAAGACCAATGTACTGCTAACGTCAAAACATTACTATATTTACTTACCTCGACTTTTTGCTTATTATTAAAACCACAAAAACCCATTTATTTTCTCTTCGTCAAACAATTTTTTATAAGAAATTTCAAATATTTTCTACTCTGTGTTCATTTAATATAATAGCGCGTATATTAAATGTTGTTTTATAAGAATAGAGTTATTGTGAATATAATTTAAATATAATTTCCGCATGATGACAGAGAAAGAATACAATTCACCGCCATCTGCTTTGTCTGTGAGTGTTGTAAAAGGCGACTAAGGTATATGATATCTCTCTGGTCGTGTAGGAGATTCCAGCCCAATAGTGGGATGAACATGAGCTGGGATGATGATGATTCGTATAAGAAAATTTAAAATATAAAAAAAAATTTAAAGTAGAAAATCAGTAATCGCAGAATATCGTAGTGTAAAGAATACATGAAATCATTAATTCTTTGATTTCGAAATGGCTAATAGAAGCCTCTTCATGATAAGGTAGAATACAATAATCACTGCACTAAGCAGATGCATTAGCTAATACAATAGATATTTTAAATTTTTTTAGGTCTGCTGCACCAATGACTAATCTCGTGGCAATAAACATATGCCTGTATTTCTTCCAGAAAAATAAAGGTTAAGGAATTTAAATAATGAGCAAACGTAAAATAAATAAAAAAAATAGGATTTTCATAATAAAATAAATGAAACACCTCATGTTTATGCGAGTATTATACATAACAGATAAAGCGGGCAGACAGTGCTTCCTGAGCACGAATGCAAAAAAATTCGAAAAATCGGACAAATGCAATTTTTTTTTATTTATGGTGGCAGACGAGCAAGCAACACGCCTGATGGTAAGTGTCACTGCTGCCCATGTACCTTTTCTATACCAAGGATATGGCTAGGCCGCTGCCATTACAATCCCCAAACCCACCCAATGGGCTTCCGGTTCTCTCGCTCACCGAACGAAAGCAAGGCACATTGCCATTACTCAGACGTCGATCTTCTGCGAGAGTATGGTCCTACCCGGGACGGATCGGCCCGCGGCTGTAGACAGAAAACTGTCAACAGCTTGGTCCTACCACTAATAAAATGATTTGATTGTGTATTTACAAAAGTGTTATATATCAATAATCCACACAGACCAGTATTCAGCAGCAGTATACACTGTGAGATTTATATCGTCTTACAAAAGAAGTGCCATAAATTATCCGAACAAAGAAACATATATATATATATGTATATATATCTAACATATTTAATTGTTCAATAGTGGTAGTGATAAAAAATAACAAAATAAAATAAATTAAAGTTAATATTTTGTAACAACCTGGTTATAATGTTTACATTTTAAACAAAAGTCATACGGCATTCCGCATGATAATGATTGGCTAACGTAATTACGTTAGCCAATCACAGCTGCGAAGTCCACATGGACTGCTATTCCAAAGTGTACCTACGCCTAATTAGTACCTACACAGTATGTAGTTTATGTCGAGTAGGTAGCCTACCGCTCGCTACATGCTGTTCTCTTACTATTTTAATTAGTAATTATTTATAATAATTTTTAGTAAAAAATATTCCAGTAAATATTTATTTACCCTTTTAATTGTACGAATAAATAGTAGATACTGGATACGTTAACTGAATTGCTTTTGTAAGACGATATAAATGTCACCGTGTATATATAATCTCGCTATTATGACAAATCATAATTGCGCAAGAAAAAGTCGGCGCCGCTATGCCATATACACCAGGAGCTGAGCTGCAATTGTTGACACCATTTATGTAGTTTTAATATAATTTTCTTTCACTTTATATTCATACTTTGAATAGATTAGGCTAATTAGATATTGTAATTTTTTATATTAATTAAATAGTTTTAGATTATTTTGGTTTTTTTTTTTGATCCTTCGGCAGCCCCTAACGTTAAATACATTAAGCGATAGAATTTTATTTCATGAAATATTATTGAAATTATAAGCCTTTTATTTCCTACTTTATATATTGTAGCAGGAATATCATTCAAGTATAGACTCCTCGAAAATCGTCTTTTTCAGTCTCTAGCTAAATTTCACCCATTTTGGCATCGTGATTTTTGATGTCGTCGTGCAAACATGCACTCCATTCATCCATCAGCCCGTAGGCCTCCACTGTCAGACATAGGCCTTCCCCACGATCCACTCAGAACGGTCCTGTGTAACATGTATCCAACGGCTTCCTACGACTTTCAAGATATCATCAGTCCAAACATGCACTCGATCTTATTCTTGAGTGTTTGTCTGACGGGCCTTTAATTTTATGATCATCATCAACATCTCAGCCCACATATGTCCCGCTTTTGGGCGCAGGCCTCCTCCATAATGGGAGAGAAATTGATCTACTATACCGCGCTAGTCAGACGTCTTGGTATAGGGTTTTATTTCGAGTTGTCCTTCTCTTAATTTTTTATTTTATTTTATAATATTTACTTTAAAATAAATAGTGTGCTGTGTGGTAGCGGCTACGAATACTACCAACTCTTACTTCGCTCACGGATGTCGTAAAAGACGACTAAGAGCCTTATAATGACCTGGGCCAACTCCATCTGATGCCGTTTGGTCTACAATTACATTCCCAAGGAGGGTTGACATCTGGCAGGCGGCCGGTCATAAAACTATTGCCAATAACTTTTACAATATGTATTATGAAAGAAGAGTACATATAGTACTATGTAAGAAGAGTACATATATATATGTAAGAAGAGTACATATGAATGATGACTTTAAAATAATAACCAAATATAATGGTGTATACGGTTATCATAATAATGAAGTTATTTACAGTAATTTATTCATACGAACTGGGAAAGCAACTTTGCAATGGAATATTTTCAAAGTGCGAGTGATATTTATTCAAAGTTTGCTTAAAAAACATTATATTCAACTCACTTAAACAGTAAACAGTTCATAAAAACCACGGAAGAGTCAATAAGATCTCACAAAAACTTTCTTTCAAAAGAAAACGAATATCTTTCAAGTTGTTTTATATAAAAATATAACTTTAGAAACTTCATATTTGTTACTTTTTGTTTTGAAAATGAAGCGAGTTTTAGTCCATTCGGCGAGAGTGTAAAAAATTTTAATTAAATGCGAACCCACCTGAATATTCTCGTGATTGTTAACTTCGCGAAATTAAATTAAGTTGTATGCACAAGAGATATGACATGTTGAGTGTTTTGGGATTCGTGACCACGTATAACAAATATTTGTATGAAAGTTATTACAAGCGTATATTTATTTATTTTATTTTTTATTGCTTAAGGCAGCAAATGAGCAAGCGGCACACCTAATAGTAAGTGCTACTGCGTCCATGGACCCTGCAAATTAAAATATTCAAACCCACCCAGAAAGTTCGGCTGCCAGCTCTCTTACTGAAGCATGAAGCGCAATAGCAAATTACCACTTCTCAGACGTCGATTTTATGCGAAAATATAGTATTACACCAAATGAACCAAGCCGCGATTCTAGACAGAAAACTGTCAACAGTGTGGCCTTATCAATGCGATTTCTTAGAGCACATGTATCACGCTGCTCCGGTGGCCGGTCCAACGATGAAGGCAAGGTTCACGGGTGGGTTACGGGTGTGCGTGCTTACTGCCCCTCTGTCGCCTCGGACGGAGTGGTGCAGGGAGTGCGCCGACAGTAGCCCACACCCCAAAAAAAAAGAGCACATGTATAATAATTGCATGTACATATAATCACTTCACCAAACAATCCACCATACGCCGCTGTAAAATAGTATAATGCGAAATGTATGCACTACATAATGATATCTGACGTTTACGCGAGTATTATTGGGGGGCATAGTCCGGAGCGTGCTCGTTCGCGTCCCCTGCCAGTCTAATTAGACTGCTAATCCGGCTCGAAATGCGTACCGCAATGCGGGTTAGGGCGTCCCCCGGAGGCGACGCGTACCGACCCGCCCCCGTCGGTACGAACATCGGCAGTTGCGGCGATGGGGGCCGCCACCCATCACGCCTTGCCCAGTTAGGCGAGTCGAGGAGAACGGAGTGCCGGGTGGGCACGTGGAATGTAAGAGGTTGTGTGGAAGGTAAGTTGCACGAGCTGATATCCGTCATGGTGGACAAACAGCTAGACGTGCTCTGTGTAACAGAGACCAAGCGAAGGGGCAGCGACGCCTGCGATCTTCCTGGTGGCGGGATGGCTCTGTGGTCTGGTGTACCACAGAGCGATCGAGCCAGCATGGGGGTAGGAGTGCTGTTGTCCTCTCGCTTGGCCTCAGGTGTGAAGGATTACGGAATGTATGATCCCAGACTTCTCTGGGTCCGTATAAAACTAGGTGTCACCAAGGTATTCATGGTTGTAGCATATGCTCCCGTAGGATCCTCGGTGGCATCAGACCTAGAGAAGTTTTGGGACAATGTTAGGGAAGTTCTGGATATGGCAGAAACCAGTGAACGCGTGATTGTATGCGGAGATTTGAACGGATGGGTGGGGACCAAGCGTCCCGACTATGAGGACGTACTTGGTCCATTTGGTGATAAGAGAGTGAACGACGCAGGTAGGCTCATAGCGGATGTATGCATGGAGAGAAACCTTATTGTGTCAAACACATTTTTCCAACATAAGGACATCCATATGTATACATGGAGAAGGAATGAACAGAAAAGCATAATAGATTTAATTTTGGTAGACAGTCGCCTCCGAAGCAAAATATTGGACGCAAGAGCCTACAGGGGCCCCACAGTCGACACGGACCACTATCTCGTTATTGCGAGATTTAGTGGTCTGTTCAGAAAGTGGAGGCACTGGCGAGAGCGTGTCCACTTCGGAGGGCTTGAAAGAATAAAGGTTGAAAGGTTGCAAGAAGAGTGTGTAAGAGAAAAGTATGCAGAGGGTGTCCGAGAACGGCTGACGATGGCAAGCCAGCCGCAATCGGACATTGAAGAATGCTGGAGAGTATTGAAAGAGAGTATGGTAGATACAGCGAAAGAAGTATGTGGAAGTTCAAAGAAGCATAGAAAAACAAATGGTGATGCATGGTGGGATGCGGAAGTGGCAGCTTCCGTAGAGCAAAAGAAGAAAGCGTGGCTGGACTATGTCTCTTCTTTGAATCTGAATGACAGTATGACTGAACAGAAGAAAGAAATATATCGGCAATGTAAGAATGACACCAAGGCCTTAGTGAAAGAGAAACGTGATAGAGCAAGTGTGAGTGCAGAAGATAGGCTGACTAAAAACTTCGAGGGTAACACCAAACTCTTTTGGAGGGAGGTGAAGAAGTCTCGGGGTGGTTGGTCAGCCTTCAGAATGAATAAAATAAGGTCTAAAGGTGGAGACATTCTTACACAAACACAAGACGTGTTAAGCCGATGGAGTGAATATTTTGGCGATATGTATGCGGATGCTACGGTTGGCGCCGGTGTTGGATGTGGTTTAGTAGATCTACATTCGACAACGGCGTCCTCCGATGGCATCAGTATGGATGAAGATGAATGGGCGATAAGAAGTTTGAAAAATGGTAAGGCAGCGGGCATTGATATGGTGTCTGCCGAGATGATCAAGCTTGGTGGCTCTTGTGTCTGGGAGGCGTTCCTGTTGCTCCTCAATTTATGTTGGAGCTCGGGAATGGTTCCCAGGGACTGGAATAGCGCAGTCATCGTGCCTTTGTTTAAAAACAAGGGTTCACGTTATGACTGCGCAAATTACAGAGCCATAAGCTTGACCAGTTTGGCAGCAAAAGTGTATGGAAAAATTATTGAAAGGAGAATGAGGATGGTGTCCGATGGTTTACTGTGTGAGACACAAGGAGGTTTCAGGAGTGGAAGGGGATGCATGGATCAAGTGTTCTCTCTGCGCAACATTGTGGAGAAGCATCTGGCTCTAGGTCAGAGGGTTTTCTGCAGTTTTGTGGATCTGGAGAGAGCATTTGACACGGTTGTACGAAAGGAACATTTTACCGGAGTATGGTATTAACGGTAAACTGCTACAGGCTGTGCAGTCCAGTTACATGGGCTGTAGAGCCTGTGTGCGGCTGGATGATGGAATGTCGCCTTGGTTTGACGTCAATATCGGCGTTAAGCAGGGGTGCATTCTGTCAGCCAGGCTGTTTATCATATATCTGGATAAATGTCTCCAAAGGTTGAACGATATGAATGTGGGAGTCCAGATGGGCGACTCAGTGGTCACTGCTCTGCTTTATGCAGATGATGCAGTCCTGCTGGCACAGTCAGCGATTGACCTGCAGACCCTAGTCGACACAATGACAGAAGATTGTAAGAAAAGGGGTCTACGCGTGAATGTGAGCAAAACCAAAATAATGGTCTTTGAAAGAGATAAAACCAGAACAGATGTAAGAGTAACAATAGGTAATGATGTACTAGAGCAAGTGGATGAATTTGTATATCTTGGATGTGGATTTAGCCGAGATGGAAGGTACACCACTGATATAGAGCGAAGAGTGAATGCGGGAAATAGAGTGAACGGAGCGTTGGGGCAACTTCTCGGCAGCCACCACCTCAGCCAGAAGGCACGTGTAGCAATACATAACGCAGTGCTTGTCCCAACATTACTGTATGGAAGCGAGAGTTGGGTATGCAGAAAAGAGTATGATAGTAAAATTAATGCGGTCGAAATGCGATCTCTGCGGAAAATCTGTGGAGTTAGGCTGACCGACCGCATTCGTAACGACGACGTAAGAGAGCGAGTAGGTATGAAAGAGAGTATTGGTGTAAAGATGCGAAAGGGAATGCTCCGATGGTTCGGACATGTGGAAAGAATGCCGAACGAACGCCTGGTTAAGAAGATATACAATGCGAAAGTGGAAGGATGTAGGTACCGAGGGAGACCGAGACTAACCTACCTAGACCAGATCGGTCATGTACTGAAGGAAGGTGGAGTCAAGAGTCTCCGAAACCGGCGAGCGTGTATGAAGAGAATTATGAATGTTGAGGAAGCGAGTGAAGTATGCAGAGATAGAGTTCTCTGGCACTCTGTTCTCTCTGCCTACCCTGCAAGGGATATGGCGTGATGATATGTATGTATGTATGTATGTATGTATGTACGCGAGTATTACACATTTGAAGTAAAACTATTACGAATTCAAATTACTGAAATTTAGCATTTAATATACTTAATTTTTATAAAAACCCGATTACGAAGCGAAAAATGATGTCACAAGTGGGATTCGAATCCACAACTATTGGAAATCCGTTCCAATCGCTTTTTTCACTCGTAATCGTGTTTTTATATATAATTAAGCATATTAAATGCTAAATTTCAATAATTTGAATAACAAGGTTGTATCATCGTTTAATACAATTCTAACTGCAAAGTTAGAAGTATTAAGCCCATACAATGTGTAAACACTATCAGGTAGATGGCACACGTCTCCTCAAATATGTAAATATAATATGAAGCGAGATTTGAATGTTCTACAATAGTTCACGGTGGTGTAAGTGGCAGCACGATTGGGACGGATTTCCAATATTTTATCAAATTTATATTTGATTTTGAATTTTCCGACGTTTCGAACGTCACTGTAAACGCTGTGAAGTGTTCGAAAAGTCGGGAAATTAAAAATCAAATACAAACGCGATAGACTGCGTAAAAGTAGTTTTATTTCAAATGTGTATGCACTACAGTTCAGCAGCAACTAACTTTAGATATTTTTATTGTGTGACATAGTTATTAGCTGCAGATAGCTGTGACAACTTTACCCAGATTGTTGGGTGAGCGCTGAGGATTTTTAATCAGAAATTCTAGCCACCTTTTTTTTGTGTGACAGTTATTAACCGCTGATGGCTATGATAATTTTAGCCGGATTGTTGAGTACGCTGTTGACTTTCACTCCGGCACTCTAAGATACTTTTTTATATGACATGGTTGTTAGCCGCCGATGATTAAGACAACTTTATCCGGACTGATCTCAAATTAGTTAAACATACATACATATCAAACGCCATATCCCTTGCTGGGTAGGCAGAGAGAACAGAGTGCCAGAGAACTCTATCCTTGCATACTTCACTCGCTTCCTCAACATTCATAATTCTCTTAATATACGCTCGCCGTTTTCGAAGACTCTTGACTCCACCTTCTTTCAGTACGTGACCAATCTGGTCTAGGTAGGTGAGTCTCGGTCTCCTCCGGTACCTACATCCTACCACTTTCGCATTGTATATCTTCTTAACCAGACGTTCGTTCGCCATTCTTTCCACATGTCCAAACCATCGCAGCATTCCCTTTCGCATCTTTACACCGATACTCTCTTTCATACCCACTCGCTCTCTTACGTCGTCGTTACGAATGCGGTAAATTGAATGCGGTAATTAGTTAAAATTAAGTATAATATATTTAAGATTGTAACAATTCGATGTAGATGATTGATCTTTTTGTATGGCATATGAATGGAGGAGGAACACAATTGTTAACTCTTTGCCGGTGGAAATTGTATAATTCCCTAATGGTTCAGGAGAATGGGCAGACGCTTCTGTGAACCGTATAACACCTCACTGCTACCACCCAACTGCCTGTTTGCCTTGCCTGCACGGCAATTACGCTACTATACACCATATCATGCGATGTCTACATTTCATAGATTGTAGCTATCAAGATTAAATTTTACATTGCCAATTTTATTACCATTCTCAATTATGGATGGAATTCATTTTAAAAACATATAAAGAATAAATGTATACTTCACATGTTATGAAAATTGTTCATATTTCTCTTTTAGAAGGTCTTAATCATAACGAGATATTACTGTATATCTTATACTTCTAAAGGAAAGGTAATATATGAAATATTAAAATCGTAATATGTTAGATAAAACGAGAGAGAGAATATATACTTATTATATTTTTATAAGCAATATATTATCCATGTGGTGACGGAGTAAGAATACAATTCACCACCCCCTATCTTATCCGTGGGTGATCGTACGAGACGACTAAGAGGTATAAAATGCATATAAAATCTATTGCAAAGGAAGGCAAACTCAAAGAAAACCCTATAGCAACACGTTTAATCAACGTGGTGTAGTAGATTAATCTCCCTCCCGTGAAGGAGGCTCGGGTCCCACAGTGGGACTATATGAGCTGAGATGATAATTCTTGTCTTGTTGGGGTCTTTACAAACATATAATTAAGGGACACATACTATATTCAGATTCAGAAGAATAATTTGTGGATCACACAAAGTATTATACTGCACGGGAATCGACCCCAAGCATCTGGTATTGTAAGTATCTTAACCATTACGTCAACGATTCTGTTAATTGCTTGCCGTGTACACGTTATTTTCTTGACGGTGCCGAACGTGACAGCTATGAGATGTAAACAGATAACATTACTATACTAGAACGCATCTGTGAATGAATGAATGGCTGGACGGACGATCGGACTGCTAGACGGATGAATATTTCTTTTTTTCAAACAGCAATTTTGAAGTATTAAACCTTAAAAAAATTATAAGCAATAAAAAGCCATATTTTAATGATTTCTGATATTTACGCGAGCATTACACATTTGGAATAAAACAATTTTTACGGATTCTATAGCGTTTGTATTTGATTTTTATTTTGCCGACATTACGTCCTCCCGTGACTATGAATGCTGTAAAGTGTAAACCGACGGGCAATTGAAAATCAAATACAAACTCGATAAAATCCGTAAAAATAGTTATATTACAACATATTTCGGTAAAACAGCTCGAGTGTCTCACCACAGTATGTACTTTGCTACTGGTAAGTTGGACATGAAAGATTATCTTGTTAGTACATATAAATAATATATAATGCGTATTTGGTTCACCTCCATGCTACTATGGAGTTTTAAACTCAGTTTTTGTTTTAAACTCAGTTTATTGTTTTAAACTCAATTTATTTTTTATTTTCTTAAAATGTTCTATTATTAGAATATCAAAAATATTGTAACTAATGGTAATAACTTTTAGAAACAAGAAGTTAATAATAACAATATAAATAATATATAATAGACCCTAGTCGACACAATGACAGAAGATTGTAAGAAAAGGGGTCTACGCGTGAATGTGAGCAAAACGAAAATAATGGTGTTTGAAAGAGATGAAGCCAGAACAGATGTAAGAGTAACAATAGGTAATGATGTACTAGAGCAAGTGGATGAATTTGTATATCTTGGATGTGGATTTAGCCGAGATGGAAGGTACACCACTGATATAGAGCGAAGAGTGAATGCGGGAAATAGAGTGAACGGAGCGTTGGGGCAACTTCTCGGCAGCCACCACCTCAGCCAGAAGGCACGTGTAGCAATACATAACGCAGTGCTTGTCCCAACATTACTATATGGAAGCGAGAGTTGGGTATGCAGAAAAGAGTATGAAAGTAAAATTAATGTGGTCGAAATGCGATCTCTTCGGAAAATCTGTGGAGTTAGGCTGACCGACCGCATTCGTAACGACGACGTAAGAGAGCGAGTAGGTATGAAAGAGAGTATTGGTGTAAAGATGCGAAAGGGAATGCTCCGATGGTTCGGACATGTGGAAAGAATGCCGAACGAACGTCTGGTTAAGAAGATATACAATGCGAAAGTGGAAGGATGTAGGTGCCGAGGGAGACCGAGACTAACCTACCTAGACCAGATCGGTCAGGTACTGAAGGAAGGTGGAGTCAAGAGTCTCCGAAACCGGCGAGCGTGTATGAAGAGAATTATGAATGTTGAGGAAGCGAGTGAAGTATGCAGAGATAGAGTTCTCTGGCACTCTGTTCTCTCTGCCTACCCTGCAAGGGATATGGCGTGATGATATGTATGTATGTATATAAATAATATTTTACCGTTTCCAAAATGATTTTCAGCATTTCTTTATTTTACGGCTAATATTTATTTGAATTTTACAAGTATAATAAAAAAATATTAAAAAAAAACTAGACTAAATGCTGAATTTTCATAAGTCGCACAATAATCGATCGTTACATTATTTTAATATATCTAAAAATAGAAATTAAATGTAATTGGAAGGGAAAGTAAAGATAATGCGAGACATATTTAAAAATAATTAAGGCATATTGTTTATCTGTTACTCATTAATAATTAGTTTCGCGCTGTTAATAATGTTATACCAGTGTTATAAAATAAAAACATAAATTTCTTATAAAGAGATAATTATCGTATTTTATTAATTTTTATTTATTCGTAAAATTTACAGCTAATACATGCACCCTTGTTATAACCAAGACTATAGCTGGGCCGCTGCCTACCATTACTATTTGTATCTATCTGTAGAAGAGAGAAAAAAATCGAAATAAAACCCAATAAAAAACCATCTGGTCCGCGTGGTATAATAATCTATAATAGAGGTTTAGGCCCAGCATTTAAACATATATGACCTGAGATGATGATGAAATTGATCTTATAACTTTTAATATAAAAGTTATTCGTATTGAAAATGATTCAATTTAATTATACTGTTAAAATTATTTCATGTCATCGTTATTCATTCATCGTCTAGTTACAATCGCTCTATAACATAAAATAGGAACTGCAAGTAATTGTGGCTACCGTATTCCTTGCGGCAAGGGTTAATATTTTATCCCAAAAATCCGGGTTAGGTGATTATAACACATTCTGCACCATAACGGAGAATGCATTTAATAAAGGGCTGACCTGGTTTCATAATGTTTTTGATGTAAACAAAAGTATGGGACGATGGGGAAATTTCATCACAAACTTGACAATTTTGTGACAGTTGCTTTTACAGTAATGGTCAAAATTGTTTTTATACTTTCGTAGTTATTTCATTTTTACATTTTACATATGTATTATATGGTATTCGTTAATGAACATTTTTTTAAATTTAAAATTTTAAGACACGCATATTTTTTTATTATGTTTTTAGCTATTTGGAACTTGTTTTAATTGAATTGATTACTTAGAGATTTATTGTTATTTTTAAACGATTGACAAGAAGCGTTTATGTATCCAATTGTAAATTATATCACCATCATCATCATTTCAGCCCATCGCCGTCCACTGCTGGATGTAGGCCTCCATTATGTTACGCCACATAGTACGGTCCTATGCCGCTTGCATTCAACGACTCCCAGCAACCTTCACCAGGTCGTCTGTCCACCTCGCTGTCCGGTACGTGGTCGCCAGTTGAGAACTTTTATTCCCCAGCGGTTGTCGGTTCGTCGAGCGATGTGGCCTGCCCATTGCCACTTCAGCATGCTAATCCTTCATGCTATGTCGGTTAAATCCCGAGCATAACCTGCTCCATAGCACGCTGAGCGACTAAATAAAATTAAAACTTGTGACTAAACTTAAGGTAGGTTAAAGTTAGACTTTCAGCATTATATAGTCCAGTTATATTATCATTCATCATTCACCCGCTCTTATTTCAATTACTTGGGGTCGACGCAATATGTGCTACTCCTTCATCGTATGTATTAAAAAAGTTTTCGTCAATAGTTTTATGATCGGCCGCCTGCTGGACGTCAACCCTCTTTGGGAATGTAATCATTGACCAAACAGCATCAGGTGGCTTTAGCCCAGGTCGATATAAAATCCAGCTAAATTATACACTATTCTATTGTTAATCTTGTTTTGATAATTTCAGAGTATTGTTTTTTTTTTGGTCAAGTTATTTCTTTTATTTTTTTTTTATTTTACTTATATTACATACATACATATCATCACGCCATATCCCTTGCAGGGTAGGCAGAGAGAACAGAGTGCCAGCGAACTCTATCTCTGCATACTTCACTCGCTTCCTCAACATTCATAATTCTCTTCATACACGCTCGCCGGTTTCGGAGACTCTTGACTCCACCTTCCTTCAGACTTATATTAAGACATATTTTAAGTTTAATTTATGGCAAAAGAAAATTATTGATTACAGTTTTGATTTTCATTGTTCTTGATAACATTTTCCGTGTGGTAACGGTATAAGAATACAATTCACTACCCCCTAGTTTACCTGTGGGTGATCGTAAGAGATAACTAAGGAATATAAAACACATATGCAAGAGAAGGAAAACGCGAAACAAAACTACACCAAAACGTCTGCTCCTATTTGTCCCACTGTTGATCTCGAGCTTCCTCTGTAATGGGAGGGAAATTGACCTAGTATACTATGCTGGTCAGACATGTTGGTATAAGGTTTTGTTTCAAGTTTTACTTCTCTCGCATAGATGTTATATGCGTTTTTTATCCCTTAGTCATCTTGTACAGTCAGCCACAGATAAAATAGGTGGTGATGAATTGTATTCTTATTCCGTCACCACACGGATAACTTTTTAAAATATCGATATTGTGAATGAATAATATTTTTTTTTGAAGTGTTAAATTTTATCGGAAGGCTTTTAAATTATGATACGTAATGTGTTTGTGATAAAATTTTTAATCCGCCTGAGGTATTACCATACTGTTACAGAAAATCGACCTCTGGGCAGTGGCGATGTGCTCTTGCGCCTCGTATGGTAAGCGAGAGAGCCGACAGTCCAACTAGGTGAGATTGGGGCTTGTTTTGGTTGGCAGCGTCCTAGCAATAATACCCTTAGTATAGAAAAAAAACCTTTAATTTTACCATACTATTTAAACTAATACAAATGTAAATTAATCTTAGATAATGTTTTAATTACCTATAGCAGACGTCTGTACTGCATAAACCTTCCCTAAATCTCTCTACTCTTCTATCTGTTGTGCTTTTCTTTTTTCTTTATAAGCAATAAGAAAAAAAATCCATGTGGTGACGGTGTAAGAATAAAATTCACCATCTCCTATCCTATCTGTGGGTGATCGTACGAGACGACTAAGGGATATAAAACACATATAACATCTATGCAAGAGAAGGAAAACTCGAAACAAAACCCTATACCAACACGTGTGACCAGAGTGGTGTGGTAGGTAAATATTTCTTCCATTATGGAGGAGCCTCGAGCCCGACCGTGGAACATGTATGAGCTAAGATGATGATGATGTATAAGAAAAAAAAAAAGATTCAAAGTGGTTAATAGAATAATTATAAATAATATCCCTGTAATACAAAAGTGTATATTTATCGTAATTATGTCTTTTTTTTTTAAATACCACCTTACACTAAGGAAAAAATGCTTGTATTGCGGGGAATTTAAAAACATGCAATTAACACAGACAAATTACAACCAGACTCAGAACAACACTTTGTGGATCGCACAAAGTATTGTCCGGCGTGGGAATCGAACCCACGACCCTGGCACGTAAGGTCGATATCTTAACTGCTACGCCATTTGTGCAGCCAAGTCCGTCAAAGAGATTGCGGCCATCAGTTACAAAATACCGTCTAGTGATTTTTTTTATTAAATCATCGTCATCTCAGCCCACATATGTCCCTCTGTTGGGCTTGGGTCTCCTCCATAATAAAAGGAAAATTGACCTACCGCGCTGGTGTTGATATAGGGTTTTATTTCGAGTTTGCCTTCTCTTACATAGATGATATATTATATCCCTTAATCGTTTCTTACGATCACCCACGGGTAAGATAAGGTGGTGATGTGTATTCTTACTCCGTCACCACAAGGATAATTCATGCATTCATTTTTATTAAATAATATAAGTACCTATAAGTTTTGTTTGTATCACAGTAAATGTATTCAGAAGAAAACCTATACGTTTTTATTATTATATTATAGTTAATATAAATGTATTCACAGAACCAATCCCATTATTTAACTTTGCGCATCATTTCACAATCAATCCTTTTGTTATCGTGAAAGTAACCCGCCAAATAACACCCACTAAACGGTTGGAGTACTTGAAAATTGCTTGTTTTATTCGCAATTTATTATCTAACGTTATATTATTATGAAGGCGTGGTAATAGTTACTTTTTTGGATATAATAACGTTTTATTACTGAAAGTGATGTTTCTTACGTCAGCTTTATTAGTAAATAGATTTATTTTGACTTTGTTTTATGTCTAACTGTTGCTGACTTGGCAAGTGTTGATAGTGTATTTTCGTAATTTATCTTACAGCCTTTCGACTTTTATAGCTGGATAGCGGTAGACATAATTATTATAAGCACTATGCTCGATTTTCTTTTTTTTTTTCAAGTTTAAACACTGTACCACCAATTTAAAAATAAAACACTGCCACCTAAGGAATGAATTAGAGGAAATTTAAATATATATTTTTTTCACTTATTTCATAGCGTTTTTATTTGTTTTTTATATAATGTTTTGAGTATTTTTCAGAAGTTATGATCATGATATGGCTAAGAAGGTTTTACGTGCTATTTAAAAATATTGTTTTTGGTCAGTTTCTTTTTAAATGTTTTTTTTATCAGATTTCTTAATAGAATATTAAGATTAAATTGTTAACTATACTGTATTGAGCAGAATAAAAATTGTTGTAAAACACTTATGAGCGCTGAAAAATCTTAGAAACATCGGGCGACTAGAAATTAAATACAAACTCGATAAAATCCATAAAAAATAGTTTAATTCAAATTATGTAATACTCACGTAAACATCATAGATTTTTAGAGAAAATTGTTCGATTGGAAATTGTAAATGTGTTGTAGAGAAATGGCTTTCCTTAACTAGAAATTTGAAATTTAAAATATTACTATGAAAATATCGTCCGATTGTAGGTAGTTACCGCACGAAGTCAGGCCGAGGCATTAGTTTAACATAAAGCAATCTCCATTTTGAATTTCTTATAAGAGAACGTTGTCACCGGTGCGATGATTTACGACAATATCCCTTTAAAATATTCTAAATGCGTCACCGCTCCTTTAATTTGTATTATTTTGCATTATTTCACAGTAAAATACTTCCTAAAGAGACTAAATTAGATTTTTTAAATAGCTTTCTGTGCAAGTAAATGGTAAAATGTCTATGATTCAATTATGAATTAATCTATTGCACGCCTCATAAGCGAAGCGTTGAGGTCTTGCTCTACTCTCGACATATGAAAATCAAGCACTTTTCAAACATAAAAATGATTGTATTTTTCTCACATTGCACCTAAAGGATAATATTATAATACACATGTCAAAAAAAACATTCGTTTAAACATATTTGATATTTTAAAAGCAATTATTCTGTTTAAAGTAAGAAAATAGTTGATTAAAAAAAATATTCGAGGACGTCGGATATTTTTTTTTTGTATCTGGCAGGATTACGACCGTAAAACTTAATGTATCATAATATTTATTTATTTAAAAGCTTCATAATCGCAACGAGCTGTTTCCTTTCGAAAATGGCTTGGTAATTCTTTGTCGTTTAATTGCAATTAATAAAAAACTAAACTGCTTAGTCATTAGTGTATGTATAACTTATGAAAATTGGGTTCGTTTACATTTTTTTGTTCGACCATTCGGACAGGCAAAGGAAATAAATCCCATTCAGCCTATACAGCTATGTTTAGCTCTACATCGAGAATGGCACGAAATTTCAATAGTATTTCTTTTCTTTCATTATATTTAGTTTCAACTGTCCCGTTGTCTGTAATCAAATCTTGCAAGTTAAATTTGATCCACTTCCCGGTTTCTGATTGAGCTGAAATTTTGCATGCATATATAAATCGGACGACAATGCAACATTATTGTGACATAGAGCTGATCCGATGATGGAACTGGAAGCTGGCCATAGGAATTCCGTAATTAAACGACGCAACCCTTTCGAGTTTGGCCTCATTTGATTTGTCTTGACGATTACTTTAATACTATATGGTAACCAGGGTCTGACGATGGATCTGGAAGCGCGCCAAAGAAACTCCGTAATTAAAGGACGCAACCCCATCGAGTTTGGGCTTATTTGATTCATCTTGGCGAGTACTTTGATACTATATGAAAACCAGGTTCTGATCATGGACCTGGAAGCTAGCCATAGGAACTCCGTAGTTAAACGACACAACCTCATCGAGTTTAGCCTCGTTTGATTTGTCTTGTCTAGTACTTTGAGATTATATGGTAACCAGGGTCTGAAGGTGGACCTGGAACCCAGCCATAGGAACTCTGTAATTAAACAACGCAACCCCATCGAGTTTGGGCTCGCTTGATTCGTCTTTTATGAATAAGAATGATTTATTTTGTCTTGACGAGTACTTTGATACTATATGGTAACCAGGGTCTGATCATGGACTTGGAAGCTCGCCATAGGAACTTCGTAATTAAACGACGCAACCTCATCGAGTTTAGCCTCGTTTGATTTGTCTTGTCGAGTACTTTGAGACTATATGGTAACCAGGGTCTGAAGATGGACCTGAAACCCGGCCATAGGAACTCCGTAATTAAACAACGCAACCCCATCGAGTTTGGGCTCGCTTGATTCGTCTTTTAAGAATAAGAATTATTTATTTTGTCTTGACGAGTACTTTGATACTATATGGTAACCAGGGTCTGATCATGGACTTGGAATCTCGCCATAGGAACTCCGTAATTAAACGACGCAACTCCATCGAGCTTGAACTCGTTTGATTCGTCTTGACGAGTACTTTGATACTATATGGTAACCAGGGTCTGATGTTGGACCTGAAAGCTGGCTATAGGAAAAAGAAGGTGCTAAATGTTCTTAATCATACCATCAAATGTAACACGCTTTTATTTATAAAATTAGGTCTGTGATAGAAACAGGAAGATTTAATAATTATAGTGTAAAGTTTTAGTGTTAAAAATATATAATTATGTACGATATTGAATTATTTTGTAGTAGACGAAGAAGCTTAATTATCGTTAAAGGTTACAATCTTAATATATATAAATTACGCGTCACGTTGTTTGTCCGCGATGGACTCCTTAAGTACTTAACCGATTCTAATTAAATTTGCACAGCATGTGTAGTTTGATCCAACTTAAAAGATAGGATAGCTTTCATCTCAATTTATAGTCGCAATATTATTTTATTGCAAATGATTTGTCTATTATTTGACAGTCACAATTATCTGTTATCTCCAAACGATTCTAACAGATGGCGGTATCTGTTGACTGGATTGAGTAAGTATTTAATAGATGACGCTATGTTAAACCTACAATCGTTTCATATAAGCGTTTCATATAATATATTTATTAGCATAACCACCACGTGTTACTGAGGCTACCTTAGCCACAGCAACGCGTGGCCAGGTCTGCTAGTGAACTTATAAAGTGTTATATGTCTTATTAGAGTTAATTTATTTTTAACTTTTTATTTTATTAGCAAATAATAAAAGTATGTTTTTAAAAAAGGCTTTTTCTTTAATTTTATTTTTATTTCTGGCATTCACTAATAGTAAAAAATAAATAATATAAAAATTATGAGGCGTGCACTTTTGGATTTTCCAAATTATTTATTTTTTCTCTTGATTTTATTACATTTAGTATCATATTGATAATATAATGAAAAAAAAAAAGGGGACATCGAGGACTGAAAAGAGAAAGAAAATACCTATCTATTATATATCTATATGTCCACTGTTGGGAATAGGCTTTCACAAAGGTCAAGGACTTCTTTGCGCTTAACTGTTGGGGCTCGCTGTTACATCAGCTGCAAACTGCTACAGGGTCCTTTGCCGAGGTAGTTTTAAAAAAAGGAATTATTTAAGTTTATTATATTTACTTATTAATGAGTAAATATTACCCACTGCACATTAGGTAAGGGGACCTGGTCGAAGTATAGACTGCTTCTAGTTTTATTTTGCGTTTGCCTTCTCTTGCATAGATCTTATATATACACGTGTTTTTATTGCTTATGGTGGCAAACGAGCTGTACACCTGATGGTAAGTGTTACTGCCGCCCATGGACCTTAGCTATACTAAGGGTACAGGTAGGCCGTTATCAGTGAAAACCCTAAACTGCTCAGAAAGTTGGGCTTCCAGCTCTCTCACTCACCGAATGAAGCACAGCAGCACATTGCTACTGCTTAAGCGACGATTTTTTGCGAGAGTGTGATACTACTCCGGATGGACCGGTCTGCGGCTGCAGACAGAGAACTTGTCAACAGTGTTGTCCTACCACTATTGTTATATGCAAATTATATCCCTTAGTCGTCTTTTACGACACCCAAAAGCAAGGTGAGGGGTGATGAATCATATTACTTCGTTATCATACGAAAAAGAGAGTATTGTAACTACAGAAAAAAATAAATAAACAGTAAATATGAGAATTGTTTCACTAGAATTATTTGCTCAAAAATGCTGATAATCAACACTTCAATAAAAAAAAATTCTCACGAACTTTCAACAGATAATAACTCAAAGAAGTCCTTAGTCTGTGTTTGTTTGTCGCTCCATTACTCGTGAATCTTGATAGCTTTGAAGTTGGCATAAATAATATATTTTTAAGACATTTTTCTCTACTACGAAGGTCGAAAGTTCTTTACGTGACATTGAAAGACAAAGTTTTTTGTAAGCAATTAAAACATACATACATACATACATATCATCACGCCATATCCCTTGCAGGATAGGCAGAGAGAACAGAGTGCCAGAGAACTCTATCATTGCATACTTCACTCGCTTCCTCAACATTCATAATTCTCTTCATACACGCTCGCCGGTTTCGAAGACTCTTGACTCCACCTTCCTTCAGTACATGAACGATCTGGTCTAGGTAGGTGAGTCTCGGTGTTCCCCGGTACCTACATCCTTCCACTTTCGCATTGTATATCTTTTTAACCAGACGTTGACACCAGGACGACATTAGAGGAAGTTTGAAAGTTGCGCCAGTGACGGAAAAGTTAAGGAGTGAACGGCTGACATGGTATAGACATGTGAAAAGGCGGGATGAAAGTAATGTTGTGAGAAAAGTTTTAGGTATGAATGTTGAAGGCTTAAGGGGTAAAGGAAAACCAAAGAAAAGATGGATGGACTGCGTGAGGCATGACATGGATAGTTTAGGAGTGACGGCAGAGATGACTTCTGATAGGATCGTATGGAAAAAGATGACATATTGCGTCGACCCCAAGTAATTGAGATAAGAGAAAGATGATGATGATCTTTTTAACCAGACGTTCGTTCGTCATTCTTTCCACATGTCCGAACCATCGGAGCATTCCCTTCGCATCTTTACACCAATACTTTCTTTCATACCTACTCGCTCTTTTACGTCTTCGTTACGAATGCGGTCGGTCAGCCTAACTCCACAGATTTGCCGTAGAGATCGCATTTCGACCGCATTAATTTTACTTTCATACCCTTTTCTGCATACCCAACTATCGCTTCCATACAGTAATGTTGGGATAAGCACTGCGTTATGTATTGCTACACGTGCCTTCTGGCTGAGGTGGTGGCTACCGAGAAGTTATCCTAACGCTCCGTTCACTGTATTTCCCGCATTCACTCTACGCTCTATATCAGTAGTGTACCTTCTATCTCGGCTAAATCCACATCCAAGATATTCAAATTCATCCACTTGCTCTAGTACATCATTAGCTATTTTTACTCTTACATCAACAATTACATTACCAAGGAGGGTTGACGTCTGGCAGACGGCCGGTCATAAAACTATTGCCAATAACTTTATATATATATATATATATAATATCTGGATGACCGAGCCTTGCTCGGTATTTTCTTGTTAGTGTGTTTTGAAAGATATATTTAAATTTAATGAAAACATAAATTAAAAAGTCAAAAGTAAAAATAGAAACTATATTGTTGTATGGGAGCACCCCTCAAATATTTATTTTATTTTGTTTTTTAGTATTTGTCGGTTTAGCGGCAACAGAAATAGGTACATCATCTGTGAAAATTTCTGTCTGACTGTTTAACTATCATGGTTCATGAGATACATCCTGGTGATAGATAGTTAGACGGACGGACGAACAACGAAGTCTTAGTTATAAGGTCCCGTTTTACGCTTTGGATACAAAACCCTGAAAAGGTTGAACTCACATAAACTTGGTACAATGGATATACTCTTTAAAATTAGAGTGTTTCAAAGGTCACAATACTGTATTAATGCGGCATTTGAAAGTTTCTAAGTTATAAAGAGTCAATACACTTTTAGGACACGGCGTCATAGGAACGTTGATTTGAAATTTTAAATTCTTGGACAGCAATTTTCTAAGCCGAATAATGTAATTGAGAGCCATGATAACACATTGTACCAAATAACTGAAATCCATCGCTCATAAGATGTATTACCCGTTTTCATTTTACTCTGGAGAGAGTATTTTTACCGCATAATGATTAGAAAAGAGAGATAGTCATTTGCTATATTTTGGTTTGCTGTTTAGCCAGCGTTTAATCAACATATTTGTAAAATTCGAGACAGAAAGGCTGAGTTATATTAGGAACAATCAGTAAGATACGATAGGGAAACAGGATGTTAATGTTGATCAGATTGGTCGCAAGACGCCATTACTTACCTATGCGCACTACTACAGTCGTTTCGATTTCTTTATACCAATTACTCGCAAATACTTTAAATCATTCAAATATCAAAATAAATCCTTCGAATAAGTGATAAACCCCGAGTCCAATAACCGGTTGAATTCCTGAATACTCTGCAGGCTCCCTGTTGGGGAATAAATCAAGAGAAAATAAAAGGCAGCCGGTGTACGCGAATGCAGTGAGTTTAATAATGTAATGAAGGTCTTACAACAAAAAAGTACATGACATAGCATTATAAAATAGCGGGGCGAATCTCACTTGGCGCGACATGTTGCTATGAAGTTTTACACAGGCATTATCCAACATACCGGCCGGCGTTGAAAGCCATACTTTCAACCAGACTCAGTTTCCGAAGACAGATAATGGGCATGTCCTGTTGAATGGCCTTGAAGACCTGATATCCGCCACCTGAACAATCTCGTCAGGTACTGGATGAACAGGGACAATTCTCCCTATTCTCCATTTGAATGGTGGAAGGTTCTCCTCCTTGACCACTAAGGAATCCACATCTAAATCATCCTTGTTAAGACACCACTTAGCTCATTGCTGCAACTTAAGAACATCTCCTTACTCCACCTAGTCCAGAAGTGCTGGCGTAACTGCTCGAACCGTGTATATCGAGGCAGGTGGATTGTGGGTCATTCCTTATAATCATTTTGTGGCAATGCTGTAAGTGATCGGCCGACGAGAAAATGACCTGGGGTCCAATGGGTATGATCAGCGGGATTTGATGATAGCGGCGTTAATAGGCGTGAATTTTATCTGGCTTCTATTTGTGCTAACATAGTACATAATTCTTAAAGCGCTTAATTACAATTTCCCAACACTCATTGTAAATCATATTAGACTGACACGACACCAGCCTCCCAGAGACCGTCAAAATGAGGAGTATATGCGGGAATAAAGTGTAATTGATACCATCGTTTACCAACCTTCACTGATGGAATCAGAACTATATTTAAAAAATTGGAAAGTTCGTTATACACACCAATAGATGAAGTACCGTTATTAGAAGAATCAATATAACGCCTAACAAATATGTATGACTGATTAAGTCACCCACAAGTACCAAGTGAACAGATTTAGTTGTGAAGCAAATAAAGATCGCGATATATATATTTACGAGTCTACATCCATGACTCTATCTACATTTATGTCGACGACGAGTACACATAATATGGCCGGCATAATCAACATCCGTGCAAATGGACAACCTCCAGGAAGAATACGCCGCCGTGGCAATTTACGCGTCAAAGTAACACGATTATAAAGAACACATTTCTGATAGCAAATCATCTTTAAATTTCGACATCTTAAAGGCCAGTAGAATTAAGTAATTGACGCTAATAATTTTTGAGAGACCTGCATGCATTAACATTACATGCTTGAAACTAAATAATAATTTTGTAAAATTATTAGTGGACTGTAATAATAATAAATTAAATATTAAAAAATCTGAATTGTCGGGACATGCTCCGACACGTATTAAATCATCATTATATAATTAAACATTAAATTATCATTATCTAATTGAACATTAAATTATCATTATATAATTACAAAGTACACATAAAATTTTAATAGGACGCTCCTTTTCAATAAATTTTGTTTATTTAAAATAATTAATTATAATTAATATTCAGGAATGACTCACGCTGTAACACTTTTAACGCGTACCTTAACTCCATAAAAATAATCATAGGTAGGTATATGAGTATACGCACTCTAATGCATCAGTGAATAAATGGAGTTCTAACTCCTAGTATGAATGACGAACGATCATTCAAGAAATACGCAAATCATTTAAAGTATCTCCGGTCTCCCAACTCACATCTTAAAATTAAGAGTTGGCGTGTCAAAATTATACAATACCACCAGTTTGCAAGAATAAACATTGCATTGCAATGTAATCGGGTCAACTATACTGACCGGTGGTTCTCGAGCAGAGTCTGTATTTATTCCTAGGATTCTTCAAATACCATCAAACTACTACTTCGAATTTCAGTGAGTGCAGTTTGCCATCAAAGTCTGCTTCGCATAAACAAAGCTCGAGGTCAAATTGTTAAGGTAGCGGGAGTAGAGTTGAGAGAAAGCTGCTTCTCCCATGGGCAGTTGTATGTGACATGCTTCAGAGTAAGCTCACAGAGTAGCCTGGTAATTCTAGCATTCGAAAGAAAAACAAAAGATATTGTTTACAAATAAGTACTGTAATAGGTGTAGTATCGCGGGTGGATGTCAAAGAAGTGGTACCAGTGGTCGGCCTAATTTCGATAGAAAAGACGGTGGTTTATGGGGCTGCACACTACTCTTCCGTCGCTTCGGTCGTAATGGGCGCGGTGTGTTCAAAACATAGCCTGCTAAGAAAAAAGCCTCGTGTCCATAACATATAACAAAATTTCATGTTATTTTCATCTTTATTAAACCTTCCCTACACTATAATAAAGATTGTTAGCATCATCATCATCATCATCACAGCCCATATACGTCTCACTATTAGGCTCGGGTCTCCTCCATAATGGGAGGGAAGTTAACCTACTATACCGCGCTGGTTAGACGTGTTGGTATAGGGTTTTGTTTCGAGTTTTCCTTCTCTTGCATAGATGTTATATGCATTTTATATCTCTTAGTCTTCTCTTACGATTATTTTACGGGTAAGAAAGGGGGTGGAGAATTGTATGTTTACTCCGTCACCACATGGATAAGATTATTGTACTATATAAGTGCCTATACAAACATTTACACACAATAATTTATAAATTAAAATAAAATTAATAATGTAAAAAACAAACAAAAATCCTATTAGAACCATTTTCGACTTCTACGCAGACAAAGATGGGAGCAAATGATAATAATTACATAAAATATTAAGAAAAATACCAAAAAGTAAATAAGAGAAAGTAAGGATCCGAACCGAGCTCGATTTTCCAACTGAGCTAAATGTCTATTTTTAATGACAGCGTCAAAATTTGAAAGCCGTCATATTCTAATAGTTTTAATTCAAGGGAAAATTATATTTTTTGTTCAATTGTTGACAAATCAATATTTTCTATAAATGAAACCTAGCTAGATCGATTAATGGCCCCCGGAACCGCCTGTATGTTAAATTTCAAGAGAATCGTTGGAGCCGTTTCCGAGTTTCAGGTTACATATATATATATATATACAAGAATTGCTCGTTTAAAGATATAGTGAGATATAGATATATATATATATATATATATATATATATATATATATATATATATATATATATATATATATATATATATATGATCGGTCATGGCATATCTAAATCCCAGGTATGGTATGGGTCTGGTGCTCGACGGGCGATGCTGGTTCCGGGAGCATTTTTGTCGTGGGCGGACCCAGTTTCGAGGGCCGACGGCTGTATGCGGGGGTGATCCGCTCAATGGCCATATACGGCGCACCCGTGTGGGCGAGGGCTCTGAACGCCCAGCTCAGGGCGGTGCTGTGGAGGCCACAGTGAGCCATGGCGGTCAGAGCCATTCGCGGGTACCGCACGGTATCTACCGAAGCGGCATGCCTATAGGCCTGGACACTACCGTGGGACCTAGAGGCGGAGATGCTCTCCGACCTCTACCGGCGGGTTACCTCAATGCGCGAAGAGGGTGGCTCCCCATCGTTCAACGAGATAGCTACCTGGCGCGAGGACGCCCGCCGAGAAGTCATCGCCCGTTGGGCTACGCGACAGTCCCCCCAGATCATTCTGTTGAACTGTCGCTCGTAGCGAATATCTGGCGCAAAGGGGGTCCCCAGCAATAGGTTGAGCCCCAATTCGCTCCCGACCCTCTAGTTGTAGAGGGTACAGGACGCGAAATTTCGGACGGGCTCAGTCACTCATTCATTTGAGGGCTGGGCAGGCTTATGCCACCGCCGACATATCATAAACCTGATATCTTGCTTCAAGACATGTTGTCGTGAGGCGTAGTTTCAGGAGCGAGGGTCTTGGCTTAACCGCCCAGACCGCGAGGAAGACAACCTCTATAAAGAATTCGACATTCAAATTCGGAAATTACCCAGAATTCTAAGTTCTGGCGTGCGGCGAGAGGATGCATGGCTGATGGGTTATTCAGTTCTTAGCACGCTCCAGCCAGGGTACCGGCCGACCTCCTGGTTGGTAAATGTAGGCTTGCCCGAGTAAAGGGATCTCTGCTCGGGTCGACGATATACTTCTCCAATACTCGTGGCGACAAAATGGATTCTTTTTCTCTTTTATTACAAGACGGGAATCCTAGCGGTTCCCACACCACGGCCTTGTCAAGCCAACCAAAAACTGACACAAACGACGCCTCGTCCTCGGGACTCGAGGCGTCCGCCGAGGGCCCGGCACCAAACGAGGCCCAAGCGAAGAAGCGAAGAAGTCGGTGAGGTCAGGGATTCCGTCTCCGATAGTTGGAGTACGTGGAGAGGTGGAGGCTCGCAGGCGGGCCGATAATGAAGCGGTCGCCGCGAGGTTGGTGAGGGTGTTGTCAAACATCCATCCCACCGAAGCGGCGGCCGCTGATACCCACGCGAGCAGCGATACCCCAGGTGCACAAATGGATGCCCTGCAGGCCGATTATTACAGTTATTTTCTGCATTGCTTGGTTTTATTTTCAGGATTAAAATCTAGAATGTTGTTCTAGGATAACCAAAGGAAATTATTACGTCCTTTCGAAGAAGCTGAAGTCTGATAATATCAGTGTAAATAGTTTTGAAAGTGAGACAGAGTAAGAGTTGGATGACGAAGAACAGCCTTTAGTATTTGAAGAGAATGATAGCGAAGGTGATGATGGTAGCTATTTGTTGGAGAAAATAGAACGAAATGGAACGAAATGGTTCACAGTACCAAACAGATCTAATGTATGTGCCAGGAAGGAAAATATTGTAAGAGAAAGGCAAGGCGTGAGACCTATTAAACAAAATGCCAAAACAGCTGGTGAATGTTGGAACCTATTTATTACTAATGCTGTTTTTCAAGAAATAGTGATTTACACAAACTTTCAAATAAGTACCAGGCAAGCGACATATCAAAATAGTATCACAAACAAATATATTATGGCTAATATCACACATTTGCCCACAGAACTTTGTAAAAAAATCCAGTGTGGAGATCAAAGATCATGTGGGTGAATCCTCAAAAGAATCACCATAAAAAGTAGCCAGATCTATAAAGAGATGTGAAATATGTCCTACAAAAAAAGATCGCAAGACTAAATACGTTTGTTACCAGTGCAACCGTTATCTATTTATTGAACATGCCGTTTTTGTCTGTGAAAACTGCACAAGATCTCATGATGAATAAGTATTTAATTATTGGTTTTATGATACCAGTATAAGTGCTATTTTGTTTTTATGTTTAGTCTATTAGAAGTAAAAATACTTTTGTTGTTTTTATTTTCATATTTTTGACAAAAAGTGATAAATATTTGTCTTAACCAATTAATGTAAGGCCGATTTATAAATTTTGTTAATTGCATAAATAAACAGCTATAATAAATATATATTTTTAATTTTACCTTTAAATTAGTACAAAATAGAAGTATATATCAGTTTAGTATTCAAGAAAAAAGTAATAAAAATAATAGTGTATTAAATCCACACAATCACTATCTGGGTGTGACACACCCACCTAGCGCTTTTTGTTACATATTCTAACCTTGCGCTCGACGGGTTAAGGGATACATTATGCATATAACATCTATGCAAGTGAAGAATAACTTGAAATAAAATTCTATACAAAACGTAAGTCCATTTCTCTCTTATTATGGACGATGCTTGAGCCCAGTAATGATCCGTATATGAGCTAAAATGATGAATGCCTGAATCCTTTCTATTACGTAAGAATTTACAAATAGAATTATTAGATAAACATTACATACAGAATCATCCTTAGTGGCTAGCGTAAAAAAATCCTGTATGAAGCTTAATTTTACTTAGTACAAGAGCTCGATGCTTACAGCGATACACAATCTGTTGCAATAAAATAGTAAATAAGAAAATAGTTATTTATTACTTCGCAGTTATTTTAAAATCTTTTAGAGTTTCTTAGGTACTGTTACACTAGAATTGAATTTTTTTACTTATAGTAAATAAGCAAGCAGCACACCTGATAGTAAGTGTGATCTTGTGGAATCAACTGTTTTTTTAGGTATCACTATAGGTGCTAAACTTCAATGGGGCCTTCATATTGATAAATTGTCAAACAGACTTAGCTCAGTGGCTTATGCGTTAAAAAAAATCGGATCGGAGCGGATCTGAGTAGTATTTTTGTTCTCCAAAAAAAGGCTGACCGCGCTATTTATAATCTAGGCCCAAGAGTTTCACTTCGAGAGAAATTTAAAGAAGTAAATATTTAAAAAATTAAAAAGTAAATATTAAAAAGTAAATATTTTTTAGTATTGTATGTAAAAAGAAATATTAGTAATTTTGACAAATTAGTTGTACACACTACTCGTCTTGAAAGAATTAATAGATCATTTATGAGGCAATGTATACGCTTTTATAATAAATTACCAAGAGATATCCGAGACATGCCTGTGAATAAATTTTAAAGGGCTGTCAAAAACAGACTCTGTGAAAGAGATTATTAAAAATCGCGGATTATCTAAGCGATACTACAGACTGGCTATGAGCAGCTCCTCATTCAGCAATTACTATATCTTTGTAAACTGTTCGTTTTTATTTTATAATATTTTTACATACTTGTAAAGCGTAGCGTGTTTTGCCCAACGAATTTTGACTTTGGTTAGCGTGTTGGTGTAGCTCATGGTATTAGTCAAGCTCACTGAAAGGTCTTCTTGCGGTAGATGCGTGGGGCGGGTCTCTCCCTTCACTCTAAGGTGGTTGAGGGGAATGATGGCTGCCCTAGTAGTTAACTCGTGATCGGGTGCCACCTGTGGGATCTGGTCCAGCCGTGGTTAATTTACATTATATTTGAACTATTAGGTTCAAAGGGCATCACACTGTAGGTATTTCTTATTAAACATGTTGTACCATTTTTTTTTATAAAATAAATTGAAAAGAAGTAACAATAATGGACTAACCCGCTGAGTTTCTTGCCGGATCTTCTCAGTAGTGGTCTACTTCCGATCCGGTGGTAGTTTATTGTTTGAATTTAATATGTTAAAACTGACAATATGTAAATGCACTCGCAGGGTCTATACATATTAAATGAATTTGAATTTACTACCACCTGTTGGTCTTGGCAATACCAGATAAATGGCGCTGGATACCAACTAAAATCCACCCAATTTTCGTCTTTCTCGCTTACCAAACGAAGTGCAACAGCATATCACCACGGTTCGAACGATGATTTTTGGCGAGAGTGTGGCATTACCTCGGATGGACTGATTCGTGGCTGTAGACAAAAAAACTGTGAACAGTGTGACCCTACTAATATTACAAAGTTAGATAAATCTTAATGTTAAAAAGTTTTCTTGAAGAGAAGAATTGCAATCGACAAACCACCTGTCAAACGTGGCGATTGAGGCAGTCTACACTTAACGTGAATTTCAATAGAGTGATGGTTGAATAGATAACGAAAACACGCTTTGTACTTCGACGAAACTAGATTGTTACTTATAGATAGCTGTCAAAGTCAATATGATACGTGGTGATTGAGTAGGTCGTCCCAGCTGTCAAATTCTTATGAAATGACGAAGGTCTGATCGTCGCTGGCTCTTAGACTATTACATTATGCAAATATATAGAATATTTTAACGATATTATCACTACGCCATTCTTTTATTGCGATGCTATAAAATAGGTATAGTAAAAATAAAACTAGAAGCGATCAAAGCAATAAAATAGTTAGTTTTATATCTTTAATATTATATAAAAAAAACTAATTTATAAAATTAATCGAAATTACCCAAGGTTAATACATTAACCTTTGACTATAAATATGAATGTAGCAATAAATTGCGATTCGTTACTTCTGAAAAACATAAACCATAACACTTTACTATAAAGGTAAAGAGTTTGTTTGTTTATGTGCACTCTACATACTAATCTTAAAAATTGTTTTTTTTTTTTTGAAAAATCAGTTTAGTGGTTTAAACATGATAACAAAATGAGCAAAGTCACTTACGTATTTATAGCACTAATTAAGATAAGACGTGACTGTGATATATGGTAGATGAGCAGTATCTATTAATGACAACTGATCCCAGAAAAGAAAACAATATGTGTCAAGCGTTCTGCGTAGTTGCCGTAAGGATGCAAACTGCAGACATAACAAACATTGCAATTGAGGTATTAAGGATGTTGATATTTTTAATAAATAGCTAACACAGCGTCTTTGTTCTGCTTAACAGTCAATGAATTAGTGATATTAGGATTTTAAGATTAATTCAAAATTATTAAGCTCATTTTTTATTATGATAATAAATATAAGATATAAATTAAAAAATCAAGTATTTTAATTGGGTGCTAGCAAGACATTTGCTTTATTATGATTGGCCGTGTATTTTGGTGCATTGGTTGCACTCTGCAGTGAAGCACCTTGTGCTACAGTTTTTCCTTTTGTTATGCTATCGCTTAATATATTTCTTCTGGCGCGTAAAAATTTATCTGGTTGTTGATCTCTGAGGTTTGCTCCACGATTTCATATTGCCAACTGAGCCGTTTGACTGACTGCTTCATTTTGCTCTTGCTACGAGAGCATTCGCACAAAATAAACACATCGACCGGTCAACTTTAATTTCACCGTTTCGCGGTATTTTCAAAACAAACCATGGGCAACATTACGTAAACTGTCAGTTGCGTTTTGTTATATCATGAACAAATGAACGGTTGGTGTTTTGACTGATGTTTATTAATGACAATTTTTTTGTTGATAAATATTATATTTTAATATTTATTATCCTATTCCTCCGTAACTAAGATGTCTCTCTATTATATATATATATATATATATATATATATATATATATATATATATATATATATATATATATATATAGATATCGTAGGACCATGTGACTACTTAAACAGAATAGCTATTAAGTAATTTACCTAAGCGATGCTGCAGGCATAGCTAGTACTATAAAAAAAGTAGGTACTCATACAAATCAGTCTGACATGGTACTTATAGTTTTTACGTTTAAGGGACCTTTTATATTACGCAATTAGATTGTAAATGAAGAAAAATCTCCAATTATACATCAAATAGCTTTTATTTGATATAAAAACGACGTTTTGGCAATTGCGATATTTAAGAAAACTTTAAAATATTACAAATTTTGTGAAGTAAAAAAAAGCTTCTCTGAATTAGGTTTTTAATTGCTTGACGTTTCGTACACTTTACAGCGTGGATGGTCACAGAAGAACTAAGGTGTACCATGAATAAGTCACCGTTATAACAGAGATCTATATCTACCCCCTACAATATCAGTTGTTATGTGGTCAAAACTTTATCAGCAAAATAAAAATCAAATACAAATGAAAAAAAAAATATTTCAAATATGTAATACTCGCGTAAACTTCAGAAATCTTTAACTTTTTTGAAGTTCAAATTCAGCGTATTACGAAGAGTACAGAAATAGATGAACGGTAACTTCGCCACTGTTTGGCGACGGAACACTGTAGAGTTTTAGCAAATACACGGTACTTTAAATGAGAATACCCGTATATTCTATTCGGGTGTACTTACCTAAGCGCTTGCATAAGAAAAATAAAACGTTCAACGCAAAAATTTAATTAAATTAGTGAAATTCGAATGAAATTAAGAAAATATAATTCGTTTATTTTTAAGAGAAGGCAGTCTTGTAATAAAACCTTAAGACAATCCAATTAGCACGGTTTACTATACAGTTCAATCACAGTTTCGATTAGTAATACCAGGGGTATAGACAGGTCTTGCCGAGTTGGCCACGGATGTCAAGAAAGGTACCAATGGCCAGCCCAATGGCGATGGGGAGGGAGTACAGAACAGCATAGCCTGCTAAAAAAGTAGGGGTACAGGTCGCTGCTTAGCGTAAGAAAAATATTCGTAAGCCTCGTTTGAAGAAATGATAGATGAAAATGTCATAATGCACCGCAGCAGGTACTTAATTCCAGAGCCGTATAAATGCATGAAATAAATGAAAGCTTTAATCCTACAGTCAAAGCCTTTTTCAGGTAGTATGAGTAAATCACATTACGACAATTTATAAAAAGAAGCTATTATGTATAAAGACTACAGCTGAGGCTAAGTAAATTAATGTTAGTTTTAAGGATTTTACTTCTATCGTTTAAGAAGGCTCTTTTTTTAATACTCGGCTTGATACGTTCGGAACTTTTTTTCGAGGGTTCCGTGCGGCCCCTTAACCAGTCGTGTTTTCTCCGTCTCATTATTTGAGCTGATCACTGGTACTGATTCCTTCGCCTTTCCAGTGGTGGTTATCAACGCTCAGTCGAAATTATTGTGTTCTGGATTTTTGTTTTAGGGACAAACTATAGTGCAGTTACGCCCTCACCGCAATCCCATATACTGCCGTGCACGTACTTTTAGCGCCTTGTGGGCGCACCAACAGGACATGGTCCTTGTCAAAGTTCTGCATGCTGTACATCAAATAGAAGTAAGAAGGTATATATTGTAGTGGTAGGAAGGACCACACTGTTTACAGTTTTCTGTCTACACCAGTGTGCCGGTCCGTCCGGGGTAGTATCACACTCTCGCAGAAAATCGACGTTTGAGCAGTGGCAATGTGCTGCTGTGCTTAGTTCGGTGAGGGATAGAGCCAGAAGCCCAGTTTTCTGGGTGGGTTTGGGCTATTTATTGGTAGGAAGTGGCCTAGTTGTACCCCTGGTATTGCAAAGATCCATGGGCGGCAGTAATATTTACCATCAAATTTGCTGCTTGCTCATTTGCCACCAAGAGCAATAAAAAAAAGGTGTCTTGTACCCTGTTCTACTTTAATCTTATCCCGTTTTTCTTCTATCTTGAGCTGTGAGGTATATTGATCGTGGGAAATTGAGTCTCTATTTTTATCCATCACTTCTACTCCTTCCAATTTATAGCCGCAAACGCGAAACTATCTTCCGAGTTATGTTTATGACCTATAGGTCTCTCTTGGAGCGGTCAAATAGTGGAATTTGACCAATTAATGAAGGACTACCTTTTCCTTGATTTTTTTTCGTGGCATGCCATGGTATAGTAATACCCCAACCGATCCATCCGGGGCGATGAAGGGGACACTGAGCGATCCCACAACTTGCCCTGCACATATCTTTTTAAACCGTGTGAGAGGGCCACTGGAATCCAGTCTTTGTCGTCAGTGAGTTAGTCTCTCGGGTATCGTTACGAGTGCACGACTTCGCTACGGGTGGTACAATAATCCTCGGTCCAGCTAGCCATGGCCTCAGCTAGAGCGGCATCACGAATGAATGACTACCTTGAACCATTAATATTGTTCACCTATCGAAACGAACGATCATCCGTGTGATAATGGAACAAGAATATAACTCACTACCTTCACTTTTGCTGCTAGGGTATTGTTAAAGACGACTAAATGATATAATATGCATACATAACAAATTCTTCCAGGGTGGTAGGTCAATTTGCCTACTGCCATGGAGGAAGTACAGCTCCATCAGTAAGATATTTATACACAGGGTATGAGCTGATGATGATAGTAGAAACGTACGTAATTATATTTTTATAACGAAATAAATTATATATAATCATGTTATTCATTCAGGAAAATATGTTATAACCGACTCAATAAAGAGCCAAATGAGCAATGATTACTTGTCAATATTTATCGTTTACTATTTGGGGAAAACAGGAAAAAATCTCCGATAAATAGAGGTAAATATTTTAATGTATTATGACTAATGTTTACGCGAGTACCTATTACATGTTTGAAATAAAAGTACTTTTACGGATTCTATCGCGTTTGTATTTGAGTTTTAATTTGCCGAAGTTTCGAATGTTTTACAACGTTCACGATCACGGAAGAACTAAGGTGTCTCAAGTTCAACAATTTTTTTTAACTAGTAAATTGCCACAATGTAATAATAATCATAAATTAAATGTTTAACAATAACTGACCATAAACAATATAAAATTTTATATATAAATATAATCAATTTCTTTTTTTTACTGGCAATGAATTTGTATTAAAAATGTGGGTCAAAATTTGGTAACTGATACTGTATCGGGTAGATATAGATCTCTGTAATAACGATGACTTGTTGGACGTTAGTCTTCCCGTGACCATAAATGCTGTAAAGTGTTCGAAATGTCGGGTAATTAATAATCAAATAACAAGGCGATACCTTCCGTAAAAATAATTTTATTTCAAGTGTATTATGCCTACATAAATATAATTTGTGTTTGTAAAGTTTACCGCAATACAAGCATTATTTCATTAGTTCACGGTATTTGTTTAATTCATTTATTAGTTATTGTTACTTAATATATTTTTCATTCTATATGCCTATATTTCTATTTAATGTACATAAACTAGCCATTTTATTTGATGTCCATTACCCATTGATGGGATTGAAGCAGATTAGAAATCCACCATTTCATAACTGCGGTCATCTTGGATTTGTAATGTATCTTATTAATCTGAGTATTCTATTTAATACATAAATAGATTATGGTGAGAAATTTTATTATCAACCATATTTAATTTTGTTTTATTAATATTGTAATATATTCTACTAATCATGCCATTTGATATCTATATAGCTACTGACGAGATTGTAATAGAATATGTTATCCGCCATTTTATAGCGGCGGCCATATTGGATTTAAAATCATACTGAATATAATTATAATATTTTATTGTAATCAGTATCCGTGTGGTGACAGAGTAAGAATACAATTCATCACCGCCTATCTTGCCCGTGGGTGATCGTACGAGACGACTAAGGGATATAAAATGCATATAACATCTATGCAAGAGAAGGAAAACTCGAAACAAAACCCTGTACGTCTGATCAGCGCGGATAATTTCCCTCCCAATACGGAGGAGGCCAGAGCCCAACAGTGGGACGGATATGGGCTGTAATGATGATGATGATGATGATGATAATGATTGTAATCAGAACTAAAGGTATACACTACACTAACTAAAGGTATACCCAATACCAAATGTACCAAAAAATAAAAAAACTGTAAACAGGAAGAGAGTAAAATCTCAATTACTAAATTTGTCCCAAACAAACAAAAAAATCACAACAAACAGGTCAAGCTTAATAAATCCATTTAAAAATACACTGGCTTCAAAATTTCTTTTATGATTTACTTATAAAAACTTTTATGATTGCTTTAATATTTGAAATTTGGTAATCAAACTCACCGCGTACCGTGACCGTATGCTGCTTCTGTTTCAGGACCTCGAACCAACTGTCAACGTTACAACTCAACGACTGTCGGATCAGGTGCGAGCCATCCAGCGCTGTCGTTTGTTGGATGTTGCTACACTTGATCGGCTACGCTTAGTGTCCATACAAAAAGGCCGTGTTAACCCTATTTCTACAGTTTTCGCAATTAATATTACACAATCTGTTCCACCAACAAATGCGGTAGGTGACGACGCGACTGTTTCTATGGACACCCAGTACAATGAGGAGGTAAGAAATGCTCTAGAATGTACGATTCGTGAATATAGATTCATACCTCATAATATTAGGCCACGCCTGCCACGATTGCCTATGCATAGAAAAAACCGGTGTCTAGTGAGCACCCTTGACTCACTTTTAAATAGCTATGTAAGTACTAGTGATAGCATCAGTGATACACATTAAATCCTGTGCCTTGTGGCTGTTGCGGCATGTTGTATAGCAGGACTAAACTTGTTAAAAAACGAGTCTACTATACGACAAAAAGAAGCCAAACCCGCTTGGGAGTGCAGGATTGAATATCGTATCTGTGAGACGAGGGTGCTCATTGGTAAACTTATCTGCTTCAGAACAGGCAATAATCGACCAAGGATGATGCGCTACGTGAGGCGGGCCTTCTTGGGAACTGACATCAAACCCGAAGAATATAACTCCCGTGTCACGGAGCGCATTGACTTTCTGAAGCAGAAGGTCTATGCTTGGGCAAATCGAATTCGCAGGTACAAAAAACGTGTGAATCGTTATTCTGTGAATCGCATGTTTGAAAGTGATCAGAAGTCAGGTTATAGAAACTGGAAACGTCCTTGCCTAATTGTGAATGATGAGCAACTACCTGATGCTGAAGCCACAAATACATTTTGGCGCAGTATTTGGTCGGTGCCCGTCGTTCACTCCGAGGGCGATTGGATGAGGGATGTTAAACGAGCATGTGAGAATATTCCACAAATGGAAAATATTTTGATAGACCAAGAAGATGTAACCTGTGCAGTCCGTTCATTATCAAATTGGAAATCACCAGGACCGGATGGACTGCACAATTTCGGGCTAAAATGGTTAACAATGCTCATGCTCGTTTGGCATCTCACTTTCAGTCGGCTTTAGTGTTTGGGACGTTACCGGAATTCATGACAACTGGCATTACTCACTTGCTCCATAAAACAGGTAGTACCACCGAACCATCTAACTATAGACCGATAACGTGTTTGCCATCGGTCTATAAGCTTCTTACATCTATTTTGAGCAACAAAATTGCTAAACATATTTAATTAAATTTGGTTATATCTATCTCTTAGAATAGATGTAGGAATGGGTGACGTGGTACTAAGGAGCTCCTCCTAATAGACACGGCCATTAGTCAACAAGTTCGTCGCAACCGAAAAGAGCTGTCGGTATGTTGGATAGATTATAGGAAAGCGTTTGACTCCGTGCCGCATACATGGCTCTTGAGAGTGCTGGAGTTGTACAAAATTAATTCAACTCTATGCATTTTCTTGAAGTCTTATATGGGGCAATGGAAAACGTTTCTTAAATATCCAATGCACCGACTGAATCGAGGGAGTAGCGAACCGATATACATCAGGCGGGGGATATTTCAGGGTGACAGTTTGAGTCCTCTTTGGTTCTGCCTGGCACTGAATCCTCTTAGTATGTTACTAGAGCATTCAGGACTAGGCTGTAGATTACGTAGAGGTGGTCAAATAATATCTCACCTGCTTTACATGGATGACCTGAAATTATTTGCGCCGAATAACCCACAATTGGTGAAATTACTAAAGGTTACCGAGACCTTTAGTAATTCTATCAAAATGGAGTTTGGTGTAGATAAATGTGCTGTCATGCATGTAAAGCATGGTGGGATAGTGGAGGTTGATAGAGGTCAAGTTATCAATACTCTACAATTTAGGCCGCTTCACGTAACTGATACCTATAAGTACTTGGGTATGTCACAGGCTTTGAACATCAATGAAGCGGACATGAAACAAGCGTTGCGGGAAGGTTTCATTGGCCGTCTGAAGAAGGTTGTAAACAGTCATTTATCGGGCGACAATAAGGTGCGTGCCTGCAACGCGTGGTTCATGCCGATTCTGATGTACTCCTTTGGCATACTCAAGTGGACTTAAACCGAATTGGACGCCCTGGACAGAAAAGTCCGTACTCTGTTGACATCGCACAGGATGCATCATCCTCGTTCATCAATAATGAGGTTGTATATTCCGCGAAAATGTGGGGGTCGAGGCTTTCTAAATGCTAAGGCCCTCTATAATCACGAAGTATGCAAACTCAGGGATTATTTCCTTAAGATGACGAGTGGTGTGCACCTTGATGTGGTGGCAATGGCTAACGGGCTTACCCCGCTTGGGTTGGCTAAAGAGAACTGGCGCAAACCTGTAGTACCAAGCACCAAAGTTCGCGAGAGTGTATGGCAAAGCAAGGAGCTGCGTGGCAGGTTCTACGGAGCCCTACATGCCTCAGAAGAAGACTTTTCCGCCTCTGTGACCTGGTTACAATTCGGTAATCTCTTTGGAGAAACCGAAGGTTTTGTCTGTGCAATTGCTGACGAAGTTATCAAGACGAATAACTACCGAAAATATATCTTGAGGGATGGCACGGCTGATATTTGTCGGTTGTGTCACCTACCAGGCGAGTCCCTCAGGCATATCGTTTCCGGTTGTTCACATCTTGCTAACGGCGAGTACTTGCATAGACATAACCAAGTAGCCAGGATCATTCACCAGCAACTTGCTTTGTTATACAAACTTGTAAGCGTAGAAGTGCCGTACTACAAGTATATACCTAAGCCAGTTCTCGAAAATGGTCGTGCCAAATTGTACTGGGACCGATCTATTATCACTGATAGAACTATCGTGGCTAATAAACCAGACATCGTGGTGATAGATCGGCTACAGCGCCGTGCAATGCTTGTCGATGTTAGATATATATAGTCATTTCGACCAATAGTCTAATCGCCAAGAGCCTCGCTCAACACCTTAAGAGGCTCGCGTTAGGTAGTTGGATTGGGGGTCTGATGCAGAAAGCGGTGTTGCTCGACACGGCACGCATCGTGAGAAAGTTCCTCTCTTTGGAGCCCTAACCACCGGCGGCTTGGTCCCTGTATTCGCTGCCGGTGGGTCAACACGCTTTTTATATTTTTAAATGTATTATTTTTTATATTATATATTTAGAAATGTATTAAGTAGTTATAAGTTTTAATAAAGATAATGATAATAATAATTTATTTATATATGAATATTATAAAAGAAATATGGGAATCTCTGCCTCCTACGCTAGTTGCAAACTGTGTTGCAGGAACCAGCATCTTTACTTCTATTGTGACCAGGAATTTATAAAAAGCTTTGCAAACATAGGTATAGTTATAATAAAATTGAAAAGCTATTAATTCCATTCTTTTGCCATAGAATATCCGTTTGGTGATAGGATAAAAATATAACTGTCGCCACCCTTTACTTACACGTAAGTATCGTAAAAATTGCCGACCCAGGAGAGTGACCAGCAGCTTTATTCTAGTAAGTGTATAATACTTCACAGTCCTCCCGTGACCATGAACGATGTAAAGTGTTCGAAACGTCGGGAAATTAAAAATCAAATACAAACGCGATAGAATCCGTAAAAATAGTTTTATTTCAAAAGTTTCATAGGCTTTATTTCAAAGAATACCAATTATTTAAATTTGCAATACCTTTTATTAAACTAATCAGTGAAGTTTCGCTTGAACCAAGCAACTATACATTAATAGTATCACCAAAATATTTACCAACAAACAAACCAAGCAGATAATTAGTACAACCGCGACTAATGAATTGCTAAAACTTGAAACCGCAACGTAATTATGTCGCGGGCGTACTTCGTACTCGTTGAACTTTAATACAATTTACTATTCTATCAAAGTCTTAACATTTTAATGTCGCTGTGTTTCCATCAATCAATATTTAAATCATTTAAATTAGTCATCATTCTTCTACTCTTATCTCAATTACTTGGGGTGGATACAATTTGTACTCATCTTTCATAGTACATATTGTAAAAGTTATTGGCAATAGTTTTATGACTGACCGCCTGCCAGACGTCAACCCTCCTTGGGAATGTAATTGTTGAACAAACGACATCAGATGGTGTTGGCCTAGGTCTTTATAAGGCTCTTAGTCGTGTTTTATGACATCCACTAGCAAAGTAAGGGTTGGTAGTATTCATGGCCGTTACCACACAGCTATAGCCTCTGTCGTCATCAGCTCAAGCCTCCTACACAATGGGAAGGAAATTGACTTACCACGCTTATTTATATATACTAGAGCATTTAATGTATTTTGTCCCAACATTACTATATGGAAGCGAGAGTTGGGTATGCAGAAAAGAGCATGAAAGCAAAATTACATACATACATACATATCATCACGCCATATCCCTTGCAGGGTAGGCAGAGAGAACAGAGTGCCAGAGAGCTCTATCTCTGCATACTTCACTCGCTTCCTCAACATTCATAATTCTCTTCATACGCGCTCGCCGGTTTCGGAGACTCTTGACTCCACCTTCCTTCAGTACCTGACCGATCTGGTCTAGGTAGGTTAGTCTCGGTCTCCCTCGGTACCTACATCCTTCCACTTTCGCATTGTATATCTTCTTAACCAGACGTTCGTTCGGCATTCACTATGCCGGTATTCACTACTTCTAGTGGAAAGCGGTAGTAGGTAACTTTTTTAGTGTAGTCGAGTCCTAATCTGATAGTAGGTTATTAGATTTATTAGTTAAAAATGAGTAAACTATGATAATATGATAATTATCATAATGTAAACATATAACTGACCAAAAACAGCGAAACTTTCAAAAACAAACACAAAATGGGTGAAAATTTAACCGTAGCGGGTATACAAAAGCCTTTATCACAACGAGGCCTTTTCATCATCTCATTATAGCGCATATATATCCCATGTTCGGATCGAGCCTCCCCCATAATGGGAGGGAAATTGAGCTACAATACCGTGCTGGTAAAACATGTTGGTATAGGGTTTTGTTTCGAGTTCTCCTTCTCTTGCATAGATGTTATATGAGTTTTATATCGCTTAGTCGTCTCTTACGATCACCCACGGGTAAGAAAGAGAGTGGTGAACTATATTCTTACTCTGTCACCTACTCTGAATCTTATTCTCTTAATTATCTCTATTAATTAGCTTACGTTCTTCTTGTTACCTAGTTCTCATTCACGAGAATGGAAAGGAAAGACTAGTAGTTCTCGTATCTCACTCCACGTACACAGCTACTGAAATATTTTCCAGACACGTTTAGCTGCTAAATTGCTTAGTCATGCGACTAAATTACTTAACGTCGCAGACTCTATTGTATTAGCTCGATTTCAAATATTACACCATCCCTAAAACAAGATAGAGCAATGTAGGTACCCTTATATGTTTACACATACAACTACTTCAAGCATATATAATTCTAAGTAAATATTTACTTAAACGAACGGAATCACAATTCCATGTTTTGTTATAAATTTATAGCCTGACTAAATTTCAAATTGAATTATTGTTAATTGGAAATTGACTTGGAATACGATAAGTCTATTGAATGGTTTCGTTTTGGTTTCCATCAAATAAATTTGCATAATAATATATTATGAAATGTATACAGATTGAAATGTATACTGTGTATTTTAAATAATAAACATATATAAAATATCTAAATGACAGAGCATTTTATTTAGTAATTTTTTTTTAGTAATTTTGTCGGTATTTTTTTTAGTAAATTGGTCAGTATTTATTTTATTACATTGTGTTTTGGAAAGTATAATTAGATATTAGAAAAATAATTGATGACATATTTAAAATGAATAAATAATAAAAAAGGTAAAACGCTCAAGTCGATTTCGAGGTTTTGAATATATATAGAAATATTTGTATATTTTGAATTGCTCGTTTAAAGATATTAAAGATAAAGAATCTGGTTCATTAATATAATAACGCCGAGCCTAAAAACTAATGGTAATAGAAATATAAAATGCTGACAATAGTATCCTTTTATATCGTAGAGACACTGAGATGTTTACGCGAGTGTCACTGATGGACGGAGGACTAACGTGTCCACGTCACAGTCCTCCCGTGACCATGATCACTGTAAAGTGTTCGAAACGTCGGGAAATTAATAATCAAATACAAACGCGATAGAATCTGTAAAAGTAGTTTTATTGCAAAAGATTGTATGATTAAAATGAAATGAATAATTTAAAAAAAACTTTCTAACTCTTATACAGCCCACTTTTAGGGAAGAATCTCATGTATAATGAAAAGGCAATTTAAATAATATGGTGGTCTAGGTTTCACTGACTACAATGACCGGGTCTTGGCGCCCGTCCGCATGGCGTAGAGAGGTATGTGCAGGGAAGGTATATAGTATATAGAGTATATAGGGTCACTCGCGGCCCTCTCCCATGCCCCAGATGGATTGGGTGGTCTATGACTATATTATAGAATATCACCAAAAAAGGTTCTTCTAAAATTTTTGCAAAGGCTTTTGCTAATAGTTCGTTTACACAAAGAACAATACAAAATGATATATATATATATAAAAAAAATATCTATTTGTTTTCAGATTCTATCGCGTTTGTATTAAATTGTTCATTACCCGACGTTTCGAACAGTTTATAGGGATCACGAATACGGATGGAATAATATTTCTAAGGTCCAAAAAGTCATCGTTATTACATAGATTTATATATCCACCTGCTACAGTTAACCTTTAAAATAAATAAGTAACCATGAACTCTGTAATATATTTGAAACGTAGTCAAATTAAAAATTAAATACAAATGCAATTAAATCCATAAAAATGCAATTATTTTAATTGTGCGTTGATGCGTAAACATGAGGAATCATTGTCGTATAAGAAATCTTGATATTTACGTGAATTTTGAAATATATAAAATTAGTTTACATTTTATACACAGTACTCTAAATTAATACATTTAGTACATTTTAATACGCTTAAAATCATATATATCTACATCCATATACTCGTATCTAGTGTGTATATGTCATGGCGCGCCAGCCTGGGCCGACAGAACTACGATAGGCGCAGCACGTCGTAAACTACTCCAAAGTCAACGATTAGCACTAATATTCTAATGTAAGGCATACGGAACAGTTAGTACCGAAGCCTTACCAGTGGTTGCACATTTATTTCCGATCGAATTGGAGATAAAAAGGAGCGCATCGTTGTATTATTCTAGCAGGTAAAACATGAGCACCGATTTTCTTTTTGTTTCTTTTTATTTCTTCTGCCACGCGATCGTATTAAAATTACCAGATTTTTCGCACCACAATCCATCGTGTACTAAGAAAGAGAAGAGCTCCTGTCCGAATGGCAGGAAAGGTGGGACTCATCAATTAAGGGTCGTCATTTATATCTTTTCTTCCCATCTATTCGAGAGTGTTTAGAGAAAATATGGCTGGCAATTTACAACTTTGTAGCACAATAACTCACTGGTCATGGGAATTTTAAAGGCAAATTATTTAATTTAAACTTGTAGCTTCACCATTTTGTCAATGTTCTACATCCAACTACGAGTTTGAACAAATAGCTCACCACATCCTCTAGGAGTGCAGCCTTCGGCGTAACGAGCGCGATCTCATGTTAGACAGTCTTAAAATCACATCTAGGGTAGTATATTATACAGACCTTGTAGCAACTCGAGGAAATCTCCGTGCGTTCAGGCGCTTCTGCCATACCTATTGTTGTAATCAATGTTAAGGCTCACCATATAGGCCCTATAAGCTTTGCCATATCCTTGGTGCTGTACTGCTGTACTTGACGTATCAGTACATCCTCTTATCTATTCGACTATTAGCTAATTTTTGCTTCATATCTCCCGCTTTGCATAGAAGGGAAGGGCAATTTCTTCAACACCAACTGTTTTTCTTTTCTAATTAATTTTGTTGCGGGTCTTAAGAAAATTAAAAGTGTTTCCCGGGACTTCCCGAGGGTCAAACCCTGTCTTATACGGAGACTATTGTGGATCCTGGCTTACAGGTGGTGGAATTAGTTCCAACAAAAATAAGTACCCCAAATTACTACTAACTATGAATTGTTTTGCTTAACAGATGGAAGCGGGACCAGTGGTCGGCTTGATGGCGATGGAGAGGGAATATAATGTGTTATAGAGCTGACCTTTCGGCATTCCAGACGGAATGAACGGCATGTGTCTAGATCAGGGGTCGGCAACCTTTTGAGTTGGAAGTTTTTAAACAGCCACAATTTTTTTTTGCCCACAATAATTTGTGCCTAATCCTCGTTAATCAATTCAGAAGCATTTTTATATGTTTTCTTTATAAAATATTTTTTTTAATTAAGAGCCGCAATTTCACACCCAAAAAGCCGGCTCGCGAGCCGCAGGTTGCCGACCTTTTTTTTTTTTTTTTTTCATGCCGGGTGGACCATGGATGTGGTCACGCCACGACAAATCGATCCAGGGCGACAAGAGAGGCAGCGCGCAACCCCATGGACCCACCCTGCAAACACCTCTCTTCGCCGAGAGAGCGGGCCACCGGTACCCGATCTTTGTCTTCGGTGGCCCGCCCGGCAGTTTACCCTTATGGGTACCTCCCGTGTTGACGCTCCGACAGCTTTCGCCGTCGGGGCGTCGCCCTCACGCGGTGGCCTCACGTTGGGTGATCGGACAATTCCCCGGTCCGATCACCCGAAGCCTCGGTTAGGGTGGCATCAGGCGCAGATATTCGCGCCTGCGCCGCCCCGGGCGCTGGCGGTGGCCCGGGTCACGGGAATCCTCCCGGACTTGTTCCGCCGCCTCCTTCTGCGAGATGACAGCCTCGCAGAAGGCGGTGACCGCGTCCCAATTCCTGACGTTGTCGACCATCGCTTTCACGACAGCCGGCAGCGTCAGGTCGGCACCGGTGACAGCGACGAGGTCACGGCGCTGCCCGTCCCAGCCCGAACATACATCGAGCGTATGTTGCGCCGTGTCCTCGTCGCTACTGAAATGGTGTCAGGACGGAGTCCACTCCCTCCACCCTACCGTGTGCAGGTACTTGTCGAAGCAACAGTGCCTCGACAAGACCAGCACCAACCGGAAGGGGAGCACTCCGTGCCGCTGCTCCATCCACTCCATCAGTACTCATCAGGCCGCAGGGCCTCGACGGTAACAACACCGTGTCTAGGCCTCTCCAGCCGCGTAGCCCAACAGGCGATGACACTCGGCGGGCGTCCTCGCGCCAGGTGGCTATCTCGTCAGACGATGGGGAGCCACCCTCGTCGCGCACTGAGGTAACCCGCCGGTAGAGGTCGGAGAGCATCTCCGCCTCTAGATCCCACGGGGGTGTCCCTGCCAATAGGCATGTCGCCTCTGTCGACACCGTGCGGTACCCGCGAATGGCTCTGACCGCCATGGCTCTCTGTGGCCTCCACAGAACAGCCCTGATCTGGGCGTTCAGAGCTCTCGCCCACACGGGTGCGCCGTACATGGCCATTGAGCGGATCACCCCCGCATACAGCCGTCAGCCCTCGAAACTGGGTCCGCCCGGCATGAGCCGCGAAAGGGCGGACGTCGCGTTGACCAGCCGGGGAGTAATCCTGCGGAAATGCTCCCGGAACCACCAACGCCCGTCGAGCACCAGATCCAAATACTTCATATGGGCCTGGATACTGATGTGGATGGCGTTGCCGACCTAGGGTCTAGACCATAGCCTGCCAAAAAAAAGTGGACAGCTATTGTGGCAATAAAATACAAAAAAAAACATGTGAATTGCCGAAAATAGTCTTGAATAAAAACCTATATTTACTAACCATCCATGAATGTTATTTATCCAAAATTAAAATTATTATTATTATTATTAAAATCTTGGTAGCCAACTTAAAATCTGGAATTGAGCTGGATGAAGTCTAACAGAACTAATATTTGTTATTGCCCATCAAAAGGTGGCGATTCCAAGAGTGTGCTCTGGTGACATAAGCGTTACGATTGAGTGGTTTCGTGGCGAAAACGGTTATAAAGACTTTTGGCGGGAATCTAAAAAGTCATGTGGTGCTCTTGTATTATATTCATTATCTTAGCATTTTAACGTGTTATATTAGATAATTTTCATGGTATTTTATGTAATGTGATGCGACGGAAGTACTGGGATGTAGTGAATATCATATAAAAGTGATATACAACGTTTTCGTTTTCCATCAAAATACCCACAAGATATCATTAACAGTGTGGCCATAGCATTGTTGATGGCGACAGATTGACTTACTGATGGATAATGACTAATCTGAAGACACCAAAATCTTGAAGATAATTATAACTAGACACTGGCAACAATAGCTCCTATAAGTAGCTGATTGCCAATATATAAAAAGAAAAAGTAGAAGAACGGGTATAAATAGCGGATACAAAAGCGTAGATGGCATTCAGTTGTGATATCTAATCTGTGGTAAAAAGTCTGTTAATAAGTTATATGTAATTATGGAGGTTGAGGTGTATATCTATATCACTTTGGTGCTACTCTTTACATATTGGCTAATGTCAATATGAGTTCTGTTAAGCTTGAAGAGTGTGATGAGTTATGGCTTTGTTTACCGCTACTTACCCCCTGATATATAAAAACGCGAGTATATAAATACACAAATAGGAATACTTTATGAAGACATCTTAAATGTACGACACTCAGTTCTAATCTTATTATAAATCACAAGACATTTTTATCTCTAAGGCAAATGCATAGTGTAATAAATCTGATGATTAAGATCTCTGGTAATGGTTAAAACATTAGGGATGGAACAGGGTACGCGTATGTAACTAAGGAATGAAAAAACTCTAATGTTAAATGGGTGCAATATACCTATAGATATTTCTTTCTGTTTCGTTTCGTATTTTCATCTCATCTCATTCCAATTCATATATGTCCCACTGTTGGGCTCGAGTCTCCTCCATAATGGGAGGGTAATTAACCTACTATACCATGCTGGTCAGACGTGTGACGTGTATAGGGTTTTGTTTCGTATTTTCCTTCTCTCACATAGATATTATAAGCGTTTTACATCCATAAGTCGTCTTGTACGATCACCCACGGGTAAGATGGTGGTGAATTGTATTCTTACTCCATCACCACACAGAAAATGTATTTGTATTTAACTTCTTTTTAATTTTGTATTTTACTTCTTTTTAATTAAATACGTAATACTTTAATGGTTAGGTCACGCATTTTTTTTAGCGACAGTTTGGTGACTGTATTCTTTTCTTTTTTTTTTTTTGGTGGACTATGGATCAGTCTCGCCCCGCCAAATCGGTCCGGGGTGACGGAGAAGGCGGCGTGTGACCCCATAGACCCACCGTAAAAACTCCTCTCTCTTCGCCGTGCGAGCGGGTCACCGGGACCCGATTTTTAACTTCGGTGGCCCGCCCGGCGGTTCACCCTCGCGGGTTCCTCTCGTCGACGCCCCGACAGATTTCGCCGTCGGGGCGTCGCCCTCACGCGGTGGCCTCACGTCGGGTGACCGGACAATTCTCCGGTCCGATCACCCGAAGCCTCGATTAGGGCGGCATCAGGCGCAGGTATTCGCGCCTGCGCCGCCCCGGCCGCTGGCGGCGGCCCGAGGCGCGGGAATCCTCCCTTGCCCGTTCCGCCGCTTCCTTCTGCGAGATGACAGCCTCGCAGAAGGCGGCGACCGCGTCCCAGTTCCTGATGCTGTCGACCATCGCCCTCGCGACGGCCGGCAGCGTCAGGTCGGCACCGATGACAGCGACGAGGTCACGGCGCTGCCGCTCCCATCCCGGACACACCCCCGTGCGCCGTCGGAGAGCATCTCCGCCTCTAGGTCCCACGGGGGTGTCCCGGCCAACAGGCACGCCGCCTCTGTCGATACCGTGCGGTACCCGCGAATGGCTTTGACCGCCATGGCTCTCTGTGGCCTCCACAGAACCGCCCTGAGCTGGGCGTTCAGGGCCCTCGCCCACACGGGTGCGCCGTACATGGCCATCGAGCGGATGACCCCCGCATACAGCCGTCGGCCCTCGAAACTGGGTCCGCCCACGTTCGGCATGAGTCGAGAAAGGGCGGACGCCGCGCCGACAAGCCGGGGAGCAATCTGTCGGAAATGCTCCCGGAACCACCATCGCCCGTCGAGCACCAGACCCAAGTACCTCATATGGGCCTGGATGCTGATGTGGATGGAGTTTACCACTATCGAGGCGCCGATGGGTAGCCTCACACAGGGCCCATGGAAAAGTAGGGCCTCCGTCTTGTTTAGGGCCACCCTGAGCCCCAGCGCCTCGATCCCCCTGACCATCTCCTCGGTGCCGAGAGTGGCCAGGCTCGCCGCCTCTTCGAGTGTCCTGCCCCGGGCTGTGACGAGCGTGTCGTCAGCGTAGCACACCAAGCTCAGCCCGGGGGGGAGACTCCCTCTCAACGCCCAGTCGTACCCGATGTCCCACAGGGTCGGCCCCAGAACCGACCCCTGTGGAACGCCGCACGACATGGGCTTGGTGACTGTATTCTAAACCCATGGCAAAATTATTTACTCAAATTCAATTTCATTTATTATGCATAGACCTTGCGAGGGCAGTTACATATTGTCAGATTTAATATTTTAAATTAATCCAATAAACTACCACCGGATCGGAACGAGACTGCTACTGAGAAGATTCGGCAAGAAACTCGGCTGGTTTGTCTATAATTATTATTTGTTTACTTTTTTTTTTTTTATTTTTGTTAGAACGTGACTTTATCTATTAACATTGTTTTGTCTTTAACAATGTCAAAGAAATTATTCTTACCTTATTAGAATATTTTTTATTATCAATCAACTACTAATACGAGCACATTGTTGCCAGTATCTAGTTATAATTTTTTTTTATCGCCCTTGGTGGCAAACGAGCAAGCGGCACACCTGATGGTAAGTGTCACTGCCGCCCATGAACCTTTGCTATACTAGGAGTATAGCTAGGCCGCTGCCTACCAATATAAACCCCAAACCTACCCATTTGGGCTTACGGGTCGAGAGCCCCCAGCGCTCACCCACAGTCCGGGTAAAGTTGTCATAGCCATCTGAGGCTAACAACTAAGACACAAAAAAATAAAATAACATTTGGGCTTCCGGTTCTCTTGCTCACTGAACGAAGCGCAACAGCACATTGCCATTACTCAGACGTCGATATTCTGCGAGAGTGTGGTACTACCCCGGACGGACCGGCCCGCGGCTGTTGAGAGAAAATTATCAACAGCGTGGTCCTACCACTATTAGATATTCGTTACACTATTTCTTCACAAACTATCAGATTCACACATTTAGTGTGTTCAAATTTGCCATCGTCCGTTAGCAAGTCAAATCGTTGACTTCAACAGTGTTATAGTCACACTGTTAATGATGTCTTCTCTAAAGATTCATGGAAAACGAAAATATTTTTTTTTGAAAATCACTTTTATATCATACTAGCAATCCCAGCCCGTGGGTTTGTTTGTAAAAGTCGGTGTATCGCAGCGTCACCTGTTGGTGAGTTACAGCAATAAGGGTAGCATATAAACCTTCTCCGTGAAGAAATACATTTACATATCAATTTATATAATGATCGGTTTAATAGTTTCTGAGTTTAGCGATGCCATATATACAAATAGTGTTATAAGACAGCGCTGTGATGTGAATGAAGAAGTAGAAGTTGAAGTAAGTTGTGACAAAGATTAAAAAGAGTATGCTTTATTCATTTATTTATTTTTTTTGGGTTGGTCTACGGTCGGCGCACTCCTCGCACCACTCCATCCGGGGTGACAGAGGGGCGTAAGCACGCACACCCGTAACCCACCCGTGACGTCGCCTTCGTCGTTGGGCCGACCACCGGAGCAGAGTGACTTGACGTCAATGGTCGGCCCGACGGAATACCCCTGAGGAGTACACTCTCCTTGACCGACGTAAAAAGAGTATGCTGAGGTGGTTTGGCCACGTGAAAAGAATGAGTGAAGAAAGGTTGAATAAGCAAGTATACAAAGCGAGTGTGAGTGGGACGATTACAAAGGGCAGACCACGTCGCACTATTCTGGATCAAATTGAAGATGTGTTAGCGAAAGGTCAAATTGAAGATGTGTTGGTGAAAGGTCAGATTAAGAGTACGCATAACCGTAGAGCATGCATGAAGACTGTGATGAGTGTGAATGAAGCGATGGAGGTATGTCAGCATCGTGGTTTGTGGCAATTCGTAGCTTCTGCCTACCCCTCTGGGAAACAGGCGTGAGTCTATAAATGTATGTACATACATATACGTATATATATGCAAACATTTTTTTTTATAAATATAGATTCACATTCAGCATTACATTACATGAAATGCCAATAACATTATTTCATATAAGACGTTTATACACTAAGATATTGAATATAATATAAGACCAACACAATTTTTTTATTAATTTGTGAATGGAAGTGGTTTCAAGTTACGTCTATGTCAATCTATTATTCGATTCACAAATGAGTTCCACAAACGATATCTTCAATTCCGCCATGATTTATGTCGTGAATATGTTAAAAGAGTTCCAAGCGACACAAATACTTATCGGGAAGAGCTCTACTCGTAAAGAATATAAATATAATGCCGAACAATATTTCATGTTCAATATCAACATTGTGAACAAGAGTGTCTGTAGATGACGACGAAATAAATCACACAGAGTTCCCCTTTGTACGTCGCGTCCACTTTTTATATTTAGTCAAATTATATTTTCAATTTACATATTAAATTGTTGATATATAATGAGATATTTTAGTTTGACTACACAGATGGTGTAATGGTTAAGATACCGACCTACCATGCCAAGTGCCGTGGGTTCGAATCCTACGTAGAACTACAAATTGATGTTCTGAATCTAGATGTAATTTTTGCCCGTTTATTGCATGTTTGTAAAGTTCCCCGCAATACAAGAATTATTTCCCTAGTGCAGGGTGGTATCTTTTAAAAGAAAAGAAATAGGTATTTTATTAAATAAAATAATATTACATTGTTTTATAGATATCTATTCAAAGATATAGAACGCGGAGCGGGTCTCTCTCTTCCCTCCATTGTGTTTGATAAGAGTGATGGCTGCCATAATAGTTAACTCGTGATCGAGTGCCGCTTGTGGGATCTGATTCAGTTACATTTAATTTTTTTTTTTGCGGTATTATATCTTGAAATGGTATGTATTTTGATTTGAAAGGAATTCATATTTACTAAACATTTCTATGTATACAATTTCATTTAGTTCTTTTAAATGTTTTTTTATTGTATATGATGGTAAACGAGTAAGCAGCACACCTGATGGTAAGTGTTAGTGCCGTACATGGACCTTTGCAATACCAGGGGTACACATTGTCTCCGTTCAGACGTCTATTTTCTGCGAGAGTGTGGTACTACCCCAGACGGACCGGCCTGCGGCTGTAGACAGAAAAATGTCAACAACGTGGTTCTACCACTATCATAAATGACGACACCGCTGAGTTATGCGATGGTAGATAATGAAATTAAAAAAAAATATATTTTGTTGTAAGGAGTTTATCACTTCATTTTCTGAGGATCCCTTAGCCGATTTTTACGACCCCATGAGCAAGTATGGAGTGATTAGAGATTATTCTTAGCTCGCCAAGGAAAAGAATAATTGTTTAGAATTAATATAGAATTTTATTTTAAAATTTAGTATGAAGTTATCTTTGCGGTAAAGGAGTAAAATTATAATTTAATATCTTCTTTATCTTGTCCGTGGGTATGTTATAAGAACGTCTAAGAGATATGATATGCAGATAACATCACGGCAAGATTAGGAAACCTAAATTAGGATACAAAATGTCACCACCTCTTAATTCTTTTTTTAAATAGGTAACATCTGAACTAAGATAAACATCCTTATATTGCGGGGACCTTTACAAACATATAATTAACGAATACAAATTACATCCATTACATCTACTACAAGTGTTGTTCTTTTAATAAAACTTCTCACAAAGGTATTAACATTATAAGGAAGCTACAAAAATATTGTCAGTTCATTGTAATGACTAGAAAAGACATAACAGACAGTCCAGTAAAATATAATGGTAAGTGCGAGCAAATTTAGCATAAAGTTAATAACAAACTTTGCTATTTATACACACACACGCACACACACATATACAGCATCTAGAAACCGCTAGAAGCTTTCGGTATCAGGTATCCCACGTAAAGGCTCAAGCCTAGGACTGAAACGTATGAGTTGAGATAATACCAGCACTGATTCGCCATCATTTAATATTTTATAACGAGATAAGGTTTAATATATTAATCCATTGAGGAAAATATGATATAACAAATTCAATACCAAAGAAAATGAACAATCATTTTAAAGTACTTGTCCATATTTAATATATGACGAGACAGGAAAATACTCAAACGAGTTAAGTAATATTTTATAAGAGGAATATTTATATTTGATTGCAGATATGGTACAGTTGTTAAGATAACGATTTACTCGATTCTTACAAAGGACATAATATTAGTTTTATTTTGGCAGGCCATGTTCTGGACACTCACCGTCTGTTCCGCGGGGTGACGGAAGAGCGGCGCATTGCCTCATAACTTAAAGTATACCCTCCCCATCTTTTAAAAAAAATGCGTTCATAATCATGAGTGGAGTAAGATGTTTTATGTCAAATAAGTCATTATTATTACGTAACAATTGATCACTGAAAAATGTTTCATTGTATAACCATAAAATTTTATTATATTGATAAAAGAATAAACTTTATGAAGTATAAAAACTTGATTACGAGCGACAAACATTTTTTCGCTCGTAATCAAGTTTTTACAAATAATCAAGCATGTTAAATGCTAAATTTCAGTAACTTTATGAAGTATTTATAATAATGGGTCAAACACAAAATGTGTGGTTCAAAATATGCACAAAAGAAAACTTCACATATCGTTTTGAAAATCAGCCTTTATTTAAATTGTACTTCTTGTTTATTCTTAAAAATATCGACATAGATCAGTCTTATATATTTTTGGCAAAAATCACAATTTTTGTTTTTAATTGCTCACAGAAAAGACTTATTTGTCTACAGATGATAAAATTATCCCTATTTAAGTAGTCACGTTGATATGATTCATTCGAAAGAAGTTATTTGACGTGGTCAAAGCAGTATTCATTCCCCTTACTAAACAAGTCATATTTGAAAAGTCGCTTATTTTTCATAGTAATAAATAATCAAAAGTTATCCACAGAATGGACAACCATTCTGTCGAAATTTTACAAAAATTATCTAAAATATATTTTCATCATTAGAATCATCCGTTGTAAAAGTTATTGGGCGTCGTTTCTTTGGGGTTAATTCTAGAGAAGAATCAGAGTCCTCTAAAAAGAAACGCCGTACTTTCTTAAAGGGTTTTTGACTTGGCAATACGTTTTCAGGCAGGTTATCAGGTGTCAATCTATCAAAGAAAGCGGGTGACATTGATTTAGTTGTAGCTTCACTAGTTCCTGGACTACTGAGATACTGAATAGAGTGAGCTTTCAATAAAGTATTATCATAATTGGAAGGTCCCGGCTGAGGAGAAACCGATGATAAACTGCCAAAGTGACGATCAGGTAAAAGACAGATATTAGGAGAGTTTGGGACTTTATACTCTATTTGAATCTGCCCTAATTCATAATGTGAACATCTTTCATGGGCTGTGCAATTTAAACAGCTCAATCGTCTGGCGCGAATAACATTAGGACTTTGTATAGTCCATAAAACTTGATGAATTTCGAGCGTTCCTTTGAAAGGACGAGTAGCACTTTTATTCAAAACCTGATCGATTACAGGCAACTTCGACTCGTCGATCTTATAAGTTTCTATGCCTTTACAATTTACGTTTAAACATGCCATCATTTCGTCTAAATTTGATACGTCATTCCCCTTCGCAACATGAATATCACATATGCGCTTGATGCATCCCCCAACACCATCAGGTGCACCTTTTCCATGACCTCGCTCAGTAAAATGCCAAATAATAGATGTAACGGAAAACTCTTTACTTAATACCGCAGCAAGTAAAAAGAACATAGATTTGTTGCGATATTGAGTTAAGGGACCATCACTTAAAATATGCAAAGTTTGTAAATCCGGAGACAGTTCCTTAATTCTTTTTAATATAGCGATTAAGTGAACACATATGGCAACTGGATCGTGTCGTAGGTTATCCGACACGCTACAGAAAGATGTAGTATTTATATAATTATTAGGAGGTTCTAAGTTAGTATTGTAATAAACAGATGTATGCAGCGAAAGTTGAGATTTAGATCCACCAAAATGCGTCGATTGAACCTCCTGCCCATATTTACAACTATAATTTTCGGAA